>JAKEPQ010001021.1:51265000-51630051 GCA_024500445.1 Entomyzon cyanotis | reverse complement strand
AGTGCGCAAAAAGTGGAGTAGATAGGCTCCTGTGCTCTGGAAGTAAGAGTAAACCGTTTTCCCTGCCTTTTGAAATCCAGAAGCTTTTCCATTGGAGAGTGCGAGCCACAGAAAAATGGGCGGGGAGAGGAGGGAGAGCATCAGGGTTTCAGGCGGCAGGTGTGTGATGAGCGGCTGGAGCAAGAGCGAGCCCCGGCGGGACCCCAGCCCGGCGCCAGCTACAGCTGGAGCAGGAGCGGCAAGGTCGGGCTCGGCCCCAGCGCCCGTCCCGGAGCGGCTCCTCCCGCTCGCGGCGATCCCGGTCCCCATCGCAGCCCCAGTCCCGCCTCGGTCCTCCGGCCCCGGGACCCGCACCCCGCCCGCCCAGGCAGAACCGGCTCCGCCCGGGAACCCCATTAGACGCCGGCAGGACACGGACCCGAATCCGCGGGCCCAGATCCCGGTACCGGCCCCACCTCAGCACCGCGGACTCCCCACAGCGCCGAGAACAGCCCCCGATCCGAAGCTGCACACAGCGCAGCGAACGAGGGTCCCGCCGCATCCCGAGATGAGCATCTGCCGCACGAAGCGGAGCAGGCGCGGATGCGCCGGGATCGATGGGCGCGGGCGGGGCGGGGTTCCTTCCTCCTTTCCCCTCACATTTCCCGCCATTTTCACCTCAGGTTTTCCCCGCCTTTTTCCCCTCCTCAGACTTTCCCGCCTTCCCCCCACCCCCTCACGGTTTTCCCGCCTTTTTTCCCCCTCAGGTTTTTCTGCCGTTTTTTCCCTCCCAGAATTCCCTATTTTCCCCTCCTCACATTCCCGGATTTTCCTTTTGAATTCCCAGTTTTTCCTCCCTAAATTCCCATTTTTTTTTGGCCCAAATTCCCAATTTTTCCCCTCCAAATTCTCTATATTTCCTCCCCAAAAGTTCCCTATTTTCCCATCTGAATTCCCAATTTTTCCTGATCCGTGGAAAAAGGGAGAATTCCATGGATGAAAAGGGAGAAATTCTGGGGGGAAAAAAAGACAGATATCCATGAAAAATGGGGAAAATTGTGAAAAAAGGGGAAAATTAATGGAAAAAAGGAGAAATATGTAGAAAAATGGGGAAATTAATGGAAAAAAAGGGGAAATCCTGGAAAAAGGGGAAAATTAATGGGAAAAAACAGGGAAAATTCATGGGAAAATGGAAAATCCTGGAAAAAGGAAAAGTTCTGGGGAAAAAAGGGAAAAATCAATGGAAAAAAGGGGAAAATTCTGGGGAAAATGGAATAATTAATGGAAAAAATGGAAAATCCTGGAAAAAAGGGGTAAAATCCATGGGAAAATGAGAAAAGTTCTGCGAAAAATGGAAAAATTGATGGAAAAATGGGGAAAATCCTGGAAAAATGGGAAAATCCATGGGAGAAATCAATGGAAAAAGGGCGAAAATTAATGGAAAAAGAGGAAAATCTTGGGAAAAAAAGGAAAAATTATGGAAAAAATGGAAAAAATTGATGAAAAAATGGGGAAAATCCTGGAATAAAAGCGTAAAAATCCTGGAAAAAGGGGGGAAAATCCTGGGAAAAATGGAAAAATTCATGGGAAAAAGGAAAAATTGATGAAAAAATGGGGAAAATCCTGGAAAAAAGCAGAAATCCTGGGGGAAAAGGGGGAAAATCCACAGAAAAATCCCCGGAATTTCAGGAATTTCACACCGAGCCAAAAATAACAGAATAAGTTCATTTATTTAATAATCAAATTCCATTAAAAGTCCATAAATAAATCAGGACAGAAATACAAAAATAAATTGAAATTATCAACCCCCAAATCCCCTTTTTTTGTAATTTTCCGGAATTTTTCCGGGTTTTTTTTCAGATTTTTTTCACAAAAATTGTGGAAAATGTTGGGAATTCCCAAATTTAATTGGAAGGTTTGGGAAATTTCTGGAATTCTTCCTGTTTTTTGTGGAAAAGTTGAGCCAAAATGTGGTCAGAAGTTCCAGGGAAATATTGATTCATCCGGAGGGTTTCCAGCTGTGTGAGGAACAAAAAATTGGTAAAAAAATTTGGGATTAGAAGGGAAATTTTGGGAATTTTTGGTGAATTTTTGAGGATTTTTGGTGATTTTTTGGGAATTTTTGGGGGAATTTTTGGTGAAATTTCCTGGAATTTTTGGTGACTTCTTCTGGAATTTGGTGAGAATTTTCCTGGAAGTTTTGGAGTTTTTTGGAATTTTTTTTTACTTTTTGAGAAATTTTTTGGAGATTTTTCGGGGAATTTTTTGGATTTTTTTTTTTATTTCTGGGGAGAATTTTTTGGGAATTTTTTTGAGATCCCAGAAAATTCCCCAAAAAAATCCCAGAAAAATCCATCAAAAATACAAAAAAAAAAAATTTCCAGAAAAATACAAAAAAAATTCCCCCAAAAATCCATAAATAATAATGAAAAAATCTCTGAATATTCTCCAAAACCCTCCAGAAAAATATTAAGAAAATCCCCAGAAAACCTGGGAAAAAATCTCCAAAAAAAAAATTCCCAAAAATTCCCAGAAACAGTGAAAAAAATTCCCCAAAAAATCCAAGAAAAAAATTTTTAAAAATTACCAAAAAAAATCCCTAAAAAATTGAAAAAAAATCGAAAAAAATCCAATTAAAATAAAAAATTCCCAAAAAATAAAAAAAAATTCCAAAAAAATTTTTTAAAAAAATCCAAAAAATTCCCAATATTTCCTTAGTATTTTCCTGGAATTTCCCAGAATTCTCACCTCCTCTCCGGTGCTGTAAGCCAAGACCAGCAGGAGATCCTCTTGGCACAAACTCCTGATGTGATGTTGAGTTCCCATGGGAAAGAAGATGACGTCACCGATTCCGATGGAAAAATCAGAATTTCCGTCGGAAAGAGTCACCCCGACCTGGAAAAATGGGGAAAAATGGGAATTTTAGGGGTTTGCGGATGAAGGGAAAGATATTCTATTGAAATCCTGAAAAAATCTGATTAAATTTACCCAAAAATGCAGGAAAACCCCACAAAAATCTGAAAAAATTCCTCAAAAAAATCGAAGAAAATTGAAATAAAAATTCCTGAAAATTCCCCCCCAAAAGCTAAAAAAAAATTCCTGAAAAAAACCCCAAAAATTCCTCAAAAATTCCTCCAAAAATCCCCCAAAAATTACCAAAAAATCCCTCCAAAAAAGTCCCCAAAATTTCTCAAAATTTCCCCCAAAACATTTTCCCCCAAAATTCAAAAAAATTACTCAAAACATTAAGAAAAAAAAATCCTCAGAAATTGTCAAAAAAAATTCCCCAAAAATCCCCCAAAATTCCCAAAAAAGTCTCCAAAAATCCCAAAAAAAGATTTTTAAAATCCTGAAAAAATTCAGAAAAATTCCCCAGAAATATTGTCCAAAATTCCTCAAAAGTCCCCCCCAAAAATCACAAAGAAATCTACAAAAAATCCCCCCAAAAATCCTCCAAAAAAGCCAAAAAAAATTCCCCAAAAAATCCCAAATAATCCCAATCATTTTCCCATCAATTTCCCCTGAATTTCCCGGATTTTTCCATGGAATTTTCTGGAATTTTCCATGCCTCACCTGCCCACAGCCACTGGCCACAAATCCCATCTCGTTGGCGTTGAAGTGGAAATGAGGTTGGCCTTGAGAATCCCCGAAAATCCGCAGCGTGGACAAAGTCAGGGTGTCCTCGTGCTGGAAAATTGAGAAAAAAATTGGAAAAACCGTGGAAAAAGTTTGGGAATTTTTTGAGAATTTTGGGGAGTTTTTTGGATTTTTTTGGATTTTTTTTTTTTTTAATTTTAAGGGATTTTTTCCCGATTTTTAAAAAATTTTCTTTTTTATTATTTTTGATTTTTAGCAGATTTTTTTGGAGAATTTTTTGGGGGAATTTTCTGGAAATTTTTTGGAATTTTTTTTTTAAATTTTCTGAGGATTTTTTTGGGAATTCCCAAAAATCCACAGGGTGGCCAAAGTTTGAGTGTCCTGGTGCTGGAAAAAAACAGGGAAAACATGGAGAAATGGTGGGAAAAGTTTGGGAATTATTTGGGATTTTTCCCAGAATTTTCTGGGAATTTTCTTGGATTTTTTTTTAAATTTATTTTTTAATTTTAAAAACTTTTTAAAAAAATTCATTCAGAATTTAAAACAATTTTTTGAAAAATTTTTGGGAGGGTTGTTTTTTTGGGGTTTTTTTGAGGATTTTTTTTGGATTTTTTCCGGAATTTTCTGGGAATTTTTTGGAATTTTTTGGGATTTGTAAAAAAATTTTTTAGGAATATTTTTGGATTTTTTTTGAAATTTTTTGGACTTCTTTTTTATTTTTTGGGGAATTTTTTTTAATTTTGAGGGATTTTTTGGGGATTTTTTTTCAGAATTTTCTGGGAATTTTTGGAATTTCTTTCAATTTTTTTTAAAGGGTTTTTTTTAATTTTTGAAAATTTTTTGGGAATTTTTAAAAAATTATTTTTGATTTTTAGGATATTTTTTGGAGATTTTTTAAAAATTTTCTGGAATTTTTGAATTTTTTTTTGGAATTTTCTGGAATTTTGGGGGGATTTTTAAAAAATGTTTTGGAAACTTTTGGATTTTTTTCCCTGTAATTTAAAAATATTTATTTATTTGTTTTATTTGTTAATTAATTTTATTTTAATTGAATTTCAATTGATTTTTTTAAAAAAGTCGAATTCTAATTTAATGTAAATCTCGTGAATTTTAAGTGAATTTTTCCCAATTTTTTTCCATTTTATCACATTTTTCACCCTTTTAAACCAAATTTACCCCAATTTTTTCACTTTTCTTTTTCATTTCTCAACATTTTCATTCCCAAAATTCCCAAAAGTACCCAAAAATTCCCAAATTTCCTCACTTGATTCAAAGATTCCGAGAAAATCCTTTCATTTTCCGTCAATCCTGTTCCGTTTTTCCGATATCGAGCCCATTGGAAAACTCCTCCTGGGAATGGGAATTCCTGAGATCCTGGAGAAAAAATTGGAATTTTTAGTCAAAAAAAAAAATGGATTTGGATTCCTAAATTTTGGGAATTTTCCTGGATTTTTAGTGATTTTTTCTGGATTTCTTGGTGAACCGCTCTGAATTTTTTTCAGGGATTTTTGGTGAATTTTCCTGGAATTTAAGGTGAATTTTTCTTGGATTTTTTGATGAATTTTCTGAATTTTTTGGTGAATTTTTTCAGAATTTATCTGGAATTTTTTTGTAAATTTTCTTGGAATTTGTGTGAATTTTCTTGTATTTTTTTGTGACATTGGGAATTCCTGGGATCCTGGAGAAAAAATTGGGATTTTTTCCCAAAAAGTAATAGATTTGAATTCCTAAATTTTGGGATTTTTTCTGGATTTTTTGGTGAACAAAAATCCCAAAAAAAATCCCCAAAATCCCAGAAAAATAATAATAAAAAATCCCAGAAAATCCAAAATAAACGTGAGAAAAATCCCAGAAAAATCCCAGGAAAAATTCCCAGAAAATCCCAGAAAAATCCAATAAAACTAAAAAAAAATCCACAAAATTCCCCGAAAAATATTAAAAAATCACAGAAAAAATTCCCTGAAAATCCCAGAAAATCTCATGAAAAAATCCAAAATAATCCCAGAAAATTTTTTTTTAATTCTGCAAAAATTTTTTTTAAAAATCAAAAAAAATCCCCCAAAAATCTTTTAAAAATTCCCCAAAATCCAATAAAATTAAAAAAAAAATCCCCCCAAAAAATCCAGAAAAATATTAAAAAATCCCAGAGAAAAATCCCTGAAAATTAAAAAAAAAAAACAAAAAAGCCAAAAAAATCCCCAAAAAGTCTCCAAAAATTCCCCAAAAAATCAGCAAAAAATTTAAAAAGTCCACCAAAAAAATGAAAAAAGTCCCCCCAAAAATCCCAGAAAAATCCCAGAAAAGTATTTTTAAAATCACAGAAAAAATTTTAAAAGATTCCCAAAATTCCCAAAAAATAAAAAAAATCCAATTTTTTTTTTTTTTTTTTTTAATTTCCAAACCTTTTAAATCGAAGAAAAACTTCCAGACTTGGGCATCCTGGGATTGGAAATAAGTGGAATTCCTGACGAGTTCTGGAAGATTTTCCGGAAGATTTACTGCTTGATCTTCTTTTTGTTTCTGGAAAGTTCTGATAAATCCAACTCCTCCCTGGGGCTGGAAAAATATGGAATTTTTGGAATTTTTGAGGGACATAGGGAATTCGGAGGGATTTCCGCTCAAAACTCCATAATTGTCATTTTTCCACAAAAAAATCCCAATTTTTCACCCTAAAACCACCAAATTTCCCACAAAAATCCTCAAATTCCCAGAAAAAACTCCCAAAATTCCCAAATTTCCCTCAAAACCCCCCAAAATTCACAGAAGAAACTCCCAAAATTCCCAAATTTCCACTTAAAATCCCAAAATTTCCACCAAAACCTCCAAATTTTTGGCAAAAATTGTCAAATTTCCACCAAAAATCCCAAAATTTCCACAAAAAAAGCCAAAATTCTTAGCAAAAATTCCCCCAAACCCCAAAAATTAAAAAAAAAAAAAATCCCAAATTTGCACTTAAAACCCCAAAATTTCCACCCAAAACACTCAAATTTCTGCTAAAAATCAGAAAATTTGAACTTTAACCCCCAAATTTTGCCCCAAAACCCCAACATTTCCCACAACATCCCCAAATTTCAGCTCAAAACCCCCAAATTTCCCACGAAAAAATCCCAAATTCCTGGAAAAAATTCGCAAAATCTCCACCACAAACCCCCAAAATTCCCAAATTTCCCTCAAAAATTCCCCAAAATTCCACCAAAAATCCCCAAATTTCCCACAAAAATCCCAAAATTCCTAGAAAAAGCTCCCAAAGTCCCAAAATTCCACCAAATCCCCCAAATTTCCACCAAAAAAGCCAAAATCTTCAAATTTCTGCCAAAAATGCTAAAATTTCTGCCAAAAATAAAAAAAATTCCACTCAAAACCCCAAAATTTCCACCCAAATTCCCAGAACGAATTCCCAAATTTCACCCAAAACCCCCAAGTTCCCCACAAAAGTAATAAAATTTCCACCAAAAATCCCCAAAATTCCCAAATTTCCCTCAAAATTTCCCAAATTTCCACCTAAAACCCGCAAATTTCCACTTAAAACTTTAAAATTGCTGCCAAAAATTCAGACATTTCCACCAAAACCCCCCAAATTTCAGCCAAATTTCAGATTTTTTCCCAGAAAAAACTCCCAAAATTCCCAAATTTCTACTTAAAACCCCAAAATTTCCACCAAAACCTCCAAAATTTTGGCAAAAATCATCAAATTTCCGCCAAAAACCCCCAAAGTTCCCGGAACAAACTCCCAAAATTCCCAGAAAAGTTCCCCAAATTCCCAAATTTCTTCCAAAAACCCCAAAATTTTTACCCAAAACCCCCAAATTTCCACTTAAAACCCTAAAATTTCTGCCAAAAAATTCAGACATTTTCACCCAAAACTCCAAATTTCCACCAAAACTCCCCAAATTTCTGCCAAAAATCCCTAAATTCCCAAATTCCATCCAAAATTCCAACATTTCAGCCCAAAAAAGGCCAAAATTCCCAGAAAAAATCCCCAAAATTCCCAAATTTCCACACAAACCTCCAATTTTCCTCAAAAAATCTCAATTTTCCACCCATAACCCCCAAATTTTATGTAAAAACCCCCCACTTCCCCCCCCCAAATAAACTCCCAAAAATCCCAAAATTAAAAAAAAAATTTTAAAAAAATTCAAAAAAATTTTCCAAATTTCCCACCTAGAACCCCCAAATTTCCACCAAAAATCCCCAAATTTCCACAAAAAAAGCCAAAATTCCTGGAAAAAACTCCCAAAATTCCTAATTTTCCCCAAAATTCCCAAAAAAACCCCCAAATTCCCAAATGTCTTCCAAAAACCCTCAAATTTCCACTTAAATATCCCCAAATTCTCACCCAAAACCCTCAAATTTCCATCCAAAATTCCCAAATATTCTTGGAAAAACCCCCAAAAAATCTAAAAAATTCCAAAATTTACACCCAAACCCCCAAAATTTCAGCAAAAATCATCACATTTCCACCAGAAAATCGCCAAATTTCCACCAAAAATCCCCAAAAAAATCCAAAAAATCCCCAATAATTCCCCAAATTTCTCACTTTTAGTGCTCTTGCTGCCACATCCTCGGGAATTGCGAAGAAAGCATCATCCAAATCCAACGTTTGCAGCTCCTCGTGGGTGGAGAAGAAAAGGAGGAAAAGCAAATCCTCATTTCCGACATTTTTGATCCAATGGACGAAATTTTTGGGGAAAAAGACAACTTGGCCGGCGGAGATGTTGAACGAGGTGAGTTGGGAGCTGTCGGGGCCGAGAATTCCGATCCACGCCGAGCCCTAAAAAATGGGAAAAAATTGGAATTTTTGGGGGAAAAAAAGGGGATTTTTTTGGGATTTTTTTTGAAATTTGTTTTATTTTTTAAAATTTTTTAAAAATTTTTTTTCAGATTTTTTTCAGATTTTTTTCAGAATTTTTTCAGATTTTTTAAAAAAATTTTTGGGCTATTTTTTGAGGACTTTTTTGGATTTTTTTTTGTATTTTTGAGGATTTTTGGGGAAATTTTTTGGATTTTTTAAAATTTTTTTCTATTTTTTTCAGATTAAAAAAAAATTTTTTTTCAATTTTTTTATTTTTTAGGGATCTTTTTCGATTTTTAAAAAAATTTTCAGGGTTTTTTCTTAGTTTTTTAAAATTTATTTTGTAAATTTTTAAAAGTTTTTGGGGATTTAAAAAAAATATTTTTTTTGTTTGGTTTTTTGGGGGGAATTTTTTTTATTTTGGGGGATTTTTGGAGATTTTTTTGAGATTTTTTGGGGGGATTGTTCTGAAATTTTTTGTATTTTTGGGGGTTTTTTTGGATTTCTTATAGATTTTTTTTGGAATTTTTTCAGAGTTTGTTTTTTGGATTTTATTCCAGGTATTTTGGATTTTTAAATTTTTTTTTTTTTTTTAAATTTTATTTTGTGGTATTTTTTTCAGATTTTTAAACAATTTAAAAAAAAATTATTGTAGGGGTTTTTTTTGGGGGGGGGGAGGAATTTTTTTTTTTTTTTTGGTGTTTTTTCGAAGTTTTTGGGGGTTTTTTTCAGATTTTTTTTCGGATTCTGACCCAGGCAGAGCCCTGGAAAATTGGGAAAAAATTGGGAATTTTTAGGAATTACCTGGAGTAAAAATCCATGCTCATTAGCATTAAAATGCCAATGTGGAGCTCGAAGTCCTTGGCTTCGAATCCGGAGAGTTCCGAAGGAAATCTGGGATTTTCGGGAATTAATACTTTGGCCAAATTCCATTTCTTCCGCAGTTTGGTAATCTTGGGGATTTTCCCGAAATCTTGACCATTGGATTTCACCGCCGGGGTAGGAGAAGACCTGGAAAAATGGGAAAATTTGGAATATCTTGGGAAATTTTGGGGAAAAATGGGGGAAAACGAGGAAAAATGGGAATATTTGGGGGAAAAAGGGGGAAAATTGGGAATATTTTGGGAAATTTTTGGAAAAAATGGGAAAAAGGGGAGAAATGGGAATAAATGGGGAAAAATTGGGATAAAATAGGGGAAATGGGGAAAAAATGGAGAAAAAAAGAAGGAAAAAGAGAAAAACAGAGAGAAATTCGGAGAAGAAATGGAGAAAAAATGGAAGAAAAATAGAGAAAAATGGGGAAAATATGGAGGAAAAATGGGAAAAAATGAGAGGAAAAATAGAAGAAAAATGGGGAAAAATGGAAGAAAAATGGAGGAAAAAAGAGAAAAAATTGGGAAAAAATGGGAAGAAAAATAAAGAAAAACAGGAAAAAATGGAGAAGAAAATGGATAGAAATGAAGGGAAAATGGGGGAAAATGGGGAAAAAGGGAATATTTTGGCAAAAATGAAAAAAGGGAAAAAATTGAGGAAAGATGATGAAGAATGGAGGAAAAATGAGGGGAAATGTGGAAAAATGGGGAATATTTTGGGAAAAATTTAAAAAAAGGAAAAAATTGAGGAAAAATGATGAAAAAAGGAAGAAAAATAAGGGAAAAATGGGGAAAATTGGGAATAAATGGGGAAATAATTGGGAAAAAATTGAGACAAAATTTCAAAAAATAGGAAAAATGGAGAAAAATGGAGAAAAATGAGGAAAAAATTGGGAAAAATTGAGGAAAATGAGGGAAAGAAGAAAAAAGGGAAAAGGAGAAAAAGTGTGGAAAAAGCAGAAAAATGGAGAAAAATGAGAAAAAATTGAGGGAAAATGAGGGAAAATTGAGGGGAAAATGAGGAAAAATGGGAAAAAATGGGAAAAATCCCCAATTTCACACCTTAGATTTGCTCAGCTGATGCAGAAATTGGAATTTAGGATCCACAAGTTTCTGGGGAATTTCGGGAATTTCAGGAATTTCCGGATTTTCGGGTTTTTGTTGGAATTTCGACGTCGACTCGACGAAAATCAGGGAGAGAATGAGAATTCCGATGGAAGTTGTGATGACTGAAGCCAAGAGGCAAAGGAGGAAGAATTTCATCAGGGATTTGCAGCTGGAAGGTTCCTGGGAGTTCTGGAAAATTCCATGGAGTTAGTGGGAAAAATCTGGAACTTTTTGGGATTTTTTGGGGATTTTTTTAGGATTTTTTGGGACCTTTTTTTTATTTATAAAGAGAATTTTTTGGTATTTTTTTTAATTTTGGGGGATTTTTACGGGATTTATTTTCAGGACTTTTAGGAATTTTTTTGGGATTTTTTTTTTATTTTTGGGGGATTTTTGGGGACTTTTTTGGAAATGTTTTGGGGATTGTTTGGGGATTTTTTTAGAATTTTTCAGGGAATTTTTGGGGATTTTTTTAGAATTTTTTGGAGATTTTTTGAGATTTTTTTCAGGGAATTTTTGAGGAATTTTTAAAAAATTTTTATTTTTAAGGGATTTTTTTTGGTTTTTAAAGGAATTTTAAAGGATTTCTTTATTTTTTAGGGATTTTTAAGGGGTTTTTTGGGGGATTTTTTTTATTTTTGGGAATGTTTTAGGGATTTTTAGGGGATTCTTTTTATTTTTTAAAGGAATTTTTTGGGATTTTTTAGAGATTTTTGGGGGATTTTTTTGAGGATTTTCAGGGAATTTGGTTTTTTTGGTGGGGTGGAAATTTTGGGGTATTTTTTGAGGATTTTTTTGGCAATTTTTTTTTAATTTTTGGGATTTCTTTGGGGAATTTTTCCAGAATTGTTTAAATATTTTTAACCTTTTTTTTTAGGATTTTTGGGGTCATTTTTAGGGAAATTTTAGGGAATTTTTTGGTAATTTTTCCTTAATTTTTAAGCAATTTTTCGGGAATTTTTAGGAGAATTTTTTTTTAATTTTTGGGGAAGTTTTGGGGAATTTTTAAGGAATTTTAGAGAAATTTTTGGGGATTTTTTTAGGAAATTATTTTTGCATTTTTGGGAGGACTATTGGGGATTTTTTCAGGAATTTATTTAGATTTTTTTGGGATTTTTTCTTATTTTTGGACGATTTTAAAAACTTTTTTCTGGAATTTTTTGGGAATTTTTTAATCATTTTTGGGAGAATTTTGGGAGAATTTTTGCTGGAATTTTAAGGAATTCTGGGGGGGGATTTTTTCCATATTTTTCGGGATTTTTGGGTATTTGTTTTTTAATCTTAAAATTTAAAAAAAAAAGGGAATTTTTAGGCAATTTTAAGGAAATTTTTAGGAGAATTTTTAGGGAATTCTTGGGGAATTTTTAGGCCAATTTTGGATAATTTTAAAGGAATTTTTAGACAAATTTTAGGGATTTTTTAGGTAATTTTTAGGTAATTTTCCTACCTCTCTCCTCTCCCATTCCCTCCTCGCCGAAACTTCGGGAATTTTCTCTCCCTGCATCTCCAAAGCCAAATTCTCCATGGAAAAACCTGGAAAAAAAATCAAAAATAAAATTCCAAGACCTCAAATTCACCCCAAAAAACAAAAAAAAAACAAAAAACCCCCACATTTTCAAATTCTCCTCCCATTGGTTGCCAAGGAAACCAAAATGATGTAAAAAAACCACAAACGGAATTTTTAAAAAATTCCGGTAATTTCTAAATTCCTGAATTTCTTCATTCCTGGATTTCTTAATTTTTAAAGTTCCTCATTTTTGTGGTTTTAAAAAAGAATTTATTTAATTAATTTTTGGCTTAATTTTGGGGGATTTTTTTGGGATTTTTTTTGTTTGTTTGTTTTTTAAAAATTTTTTAGGATTTTTGGGGGATTTTTTTTTTTTAATTTTAAGGATTTTTTTGTGGATTTTTGGTTGGATTTTTTTTTTATTTTCACTATGAAACCTCAAAAAATTCCCGCCAAAAAATCCCAATTTTTCACCATAAAACCCCCATATTTTCCCCCAAAAAATCCCCAAATTTTCAGCATAAAATCCCCAATTTCCTCAAAATAATCACATAAAATTCCCAAAAAATCCGAATTTTCAGGATCCAAACCCCAAATTTTTTCCCAAAAATTCCCAAATTTTCAGCATAAAAACCCCAATTCCACCCCCAAAAAAACCACATAAAATTAAAAAAAAAAAAACTCAAAAAATCCCAATTTCCCCCCCAATTTAAAAAAAAGAAAAAAAGGAAAAAAATCCTAAATTATCAGGAAAACACCCCAATTTCCCCCCCCCAAAAAAAACCCTCCAAAAATGCCAATTTTTCATGGAAAAAAACCCCAAATTTTCACAAAAACTCCCAATTTTCCCCCCAAAAATTCCCACTTTTCCCTGCAAAAAATCCCAAATTTTCCTTGAAAAAACCCCAATTTTCCCCTAAAAATGCCCCAAAAAATCCCAAATTTTCAACATAAAAACCTCACATTTCTTAAAAAAATCCCAAATTTTCCCAAAAAAAATCCCAATTTTCCTCCCAAAAATTCAAAATTTTCAGCATAAAACCCCAAACTTCCCCCCAAAAAAACCTCCAAAAATTCCCAATTTTTCACCTAAAAAAACTCCCAAAATCCCAATTTTTCCCCCCAGAAAATTCAAATTTCCTGCTAAAATCCCAAATTTTCCCCCCAAAAATTCCCATTTTTCCACCAAATCCAAACCCAAATCTTACCTTAAAAAATTCCCAATTTTTCCGCTTCGTCTCCGACCTCTGGATTTCATTCCTGAATTTCCAGCCTTCAACTTTTTATATCCTCTGAGTTTCAAGGAAGTTTTGGTTTTTTTTTATTTTTTAATATTCATTTCCTGATATGCAAATTTTTGACATCAGCAGGGAGGAGAAAATTATCTTGTCTTGATTTTTATTGAATTATTTCCTGGAGTTTATTTTGAAGTTTATTTTCCTCTTGGAGTTTCCTGGAATTAAAAAAAAAAAATATTTTTTAAATGACTTTTTCTTAATTTTTTTTGGTGATTTTATCTGAAATTTTTCTGAAGTTTTTGCGATTTTTTTTTTTAGCTGATTTTTTTTTTTTTTTGTGAATTTTTTCGTAATTTTAGCTGAATTTTTGGTCATTTTTTCTGATTTTTTTGTGAACTTTTTGGTGACTTTTGCTGAATTTTTGGTGATTTTTTCTGATTTTTTCTGATTTTTCTGTGATTTTTTTGGTGAATTTTTTGTCATTTTTCCTTATTTTTTTCTGAATTTTTAATGATTTTTCCTCAATTTTTTCTGAATTTTGTCCCATTTTTTCAATGAATTTTTTGTGATTTTCCCTGATTTTTTGATGATTTTTTCCTGAATTTTTTCTGATTTTTAATGAATTTTTGGTGAATTTTCCTGAATTTTTAGTGATTTTTTTCTCAATTTTTGGTGATTTTTTCTTGATTTTTATGTGAATTTCTCTGAATTTTCTGTGATTTTTTTCTCTGATTTTTTCCTGGATTTTAAAGTGAATTTTCCTGATTTTTAAGTGAATTTTCCTGGAGTTTTTTGCTATTTTCTTCTGATTTTTGGAGTGAATTTCCCGGGATTTTTTGGTGATTTTTTTTCTGAATTTTTGGTGAATTTTCCCGGACCTTTTTAGTGATTTTCCCCTAAATTATTAGTGAATTTTTCCTCAATTTTTTCTGAATTTTTAGTGATTTTTTCTGAATTTTTAGTGATTTTTTCCTCAACTTTTTGGTGATTATGTCTGAATTTTTTGTGAATTTTCCTGAATTTTCTGTGATTTTTTTCTGAATTTTTAGTGAATTTTTCGTGGATTTTGGGGTGATTTTTATCTGAATTTTTGGTGACTTTTTTTTCTGAATTTTTAAGTGAATTTTCTTCGATTTTTGGATGAATTTTTTGTGATTTTTTGGTGGAATTTTCAGGTGAATTGTCCTAAAATTTCAAATTAAATTTCCTGGATTTTTTTGCTGAACTTTCCTGATTTTTTTTTGGTGCTTTTTTCTGAATTTTTACGTCAATTTTCCTGGAATTTTCAGTGAATTTTCCTGAATTTTTGGGTGAAATTTCCTGAATTTTCAGGTGAAATTTCCTGGAATTTTTTCTGAATTTTGAGGTGAATTTTCCTGAAATTTTTAGTGAATTTTCCTGGAATTTTTGGTGAATTTTCCTGAATTTTGGGTGAAGTTTCCTGGAATTTCAGGTGAATTTTCCTGGATTTTTTTCTGAATTTTCCTCATTTTTGGGTGAAATTTCCTGGAATTTTCAGTGAATTTTCCTGAACTTTTGGGTGAAATTTCCTGGAATTTTTTCTGAATTTTCCTGGAATTTTTGCCTGAAATTTCCTGGAATTTCAGAGGGAATTTCCCAAACCCTTTGGAATGTGCTGAGTAAGGAAAATTTTATCTTCTCCTAAATTTTTTTTTTGTCTAATTATTTCCTGGAGTTAATTTTAGGATTTTATAGCTTAGAATTTCCTGGAATTAATTTGACTTTTTGAGGAAATTTCCTGAATTTTCTGGGATTTTTTTTCCTGATTTTTTGTGATATTTTTCCTGATTTTTGGGTGAATTTTTCCGGAATTTTAGGTGAATTTTCAGAATTTTTTGTGAATTTTCCTGGAATTTTTAGTGATCTTTTTTCTGGATTTTTGGGTGAAATTTCCTGAATTTTTGGTGAATTTTCCTGATTTTTTTCCCATGACATTTCCTAGAATTTTTGGTGATTTTTTCCTGAATTTTGGGTGATTTTTTCTGATTTTTGGGTTAATTTTCCGGGAATTTTTAGTGAATTTCCTGAATTTTTGGTGAGTTTTCCTGAATTTTTGGTGAATTTTCCTGAATTTTTAGTGAATTTTCCTGGATTTTTTCTGAATTTTCCTGGAATTTTTGCCGAATTTCCTTTGAGGAAAAAAACCAGGAATTAAATTTCCAGGAATTTTCAGGCTGGAAAAACAAACCGATGACATCATCGACTCCATAAAAATTCCATTAAAAACAAACTTTGGAATTTTTCCAACTTGCAAGCTAAAAATATCCTGGGAAACAGAGATCTTTCAGAATAAACAATTCCAGGAACGAAATTCCAAAGGTTTTTTCCAGGTTTTTCTTGGGAAAAAGGGAAAAATTTCCAAAAAATTGGCAAAAAAATTGAGTTTTGGAGTGAAAAAAATCCAAGTAATTTTCTGGAATTCTCCTGGAGTATTCACCCCAAAAACTTGGATAATTTTATCTTATATTTCAGGGAAATTCTTAAAAAAAAAAAAAAATCAGGAAATTTCACGCAAAAAATCCAGGAAATTTTGGCAAAAATTGCAGGAAATTTAACCAAAAATTCGAGGAAATTGCAACCAAAATGCCAGGAAATTTCTCACAACAATTCAGAAAATTTCACAAAAAATTCCAGGAAAATTCATCCAAAAAATTAGAAAAATTAACTAAAAATTCCAGAAAATTTTAGCAAAAAATTTCAGGGAATTTCATGGAAAGAATCAGGAAAATTTACCCTAAAATCAGGAAAATTCACCAAAATATTCAGGAAATTTCACTAAAAATTCCAGGAAATTTCACCAAAAAATGCAGGAAATTTCATTCAAAATTCCTCCTGAAATTCTGGAAATTTTGGTGAAATTTCTTAAAATCTGAGGTGAAGTTTCCTGGAATTTTTGCTGAATTTTCCTGGAAATTGCCAAAAATTAAAAAATTCCCCCCAACATCTCACGAAAAAAAATCCAAAACCAAAAAGTCACAAAAAATCACAAGAAAATCACAAAAAAATCCCCCAAAACTTTAAAAATCCTTTAAAAAACACCCAAATATCCCCCTAAAAAAAAAATCACAGAAAAATCTAAAAAACAGCCCCCAATAATTCACAAAAATTCAGCAAAAAATACCCAAAATATCCTCAAAGAACCTCAAAGAAACCCCAAAAATTTCACTAAAAATAAAAAAATCCCCCCCAAAATCCCAAAAAAGTTCATTAAATACCCAAAATTTGTAGAAACTCCCCCAAAAAATCGTTTTAAAAATCACCAAAAAGTCCTCCAAAAAGTCACCAAAAAATCCCCAAATAATCCCAAAAATCGCCCCAAAGATTTTGTTAAAAATTCACAAAAAATCCCCAAAAAATCACAAAAAATCACAAAAAAATCACGACAAAGAAAATTCCACAAAACACAGGGAAAAAAATCCCCCAAAATCACCAACAAACCCTAAAACATAAAAAATACTGAAAAAATTCACCAAAAAAACACCCAAAAATAAAAAACCCCACCAAAAAATCCCCCCAAAAATTCCTCCCCAAAACCCAAAACATAAAAAAAATCCACAAAAAATACCCAAAAATTTTTTAAAAATCAGAAAAAAAATCTGAAAAAACTACCCAAAAAATCACAAAAAAGTCCAAAAAATCCATCCAATCCGCTCTAAGCTCTCCGTCTCTATGGTAACGCTGGGAGTTTAACTTCCGGATACACCATGTTATCTCTATGGTCAAACCAGGCCGCTCCGCCCCTCTGTCTCTATGGTAATTCCTCCTCGTTTTACGTCCCACTCAGCCCACGCCATCTCCATGGCAACGATCGACGCTTCACTACCTTATGCCTCCCACGCCGTCTCTATGGGAAAAAACATTCACCAAAAAATCACGAAAAATAATAAAAAATTCGCAAAAAATTCGCAAAAATTTCTCTTAAAAACTACCAAAAAATCTGCAAAAAAAAACTCCTAACAATCCCCAAAAACTCTGCAAAAAATCAGAAAAAATTTTTTAAAATCACAAAAAATCCCCTAAAAATTCACCAAAAATCATTAAAAATTTTTAAAAATTCTCAAAAAACCCAGAAAAAATCCCAAAAACCCACCAAAAAATCACAAAAATTCCCTGAAAAAACACCAAAAAATCCTCAAAAATCTCCAAAAAATCCCCCAAAATTTTGCAAAAAATCATTAAAAAATCCCCAAAAATCATTAAAAATTCACCAAAAAATCCCCAAAAATTAAAAAAAAAACTTCCGCAAAAATTTAGGAAAAAGTCAGAAAAAAATCCCCTAAAAATCACAAAAAATCATTAAAATTTCACAAAAATTCTCCAAAAATCAGGAAAAAAAGAAAAAAAAAATCACAAAAAATCCTCAAAAAATCCACCCAAAATCTCCCAAAAATCCTACAAAAAATCTCCCTAAAATCTAAAAAAAATCCATAAAAAATCAGAAAAAAAATCCCCAAAACCATAAGCTCTATGGCTAGGCGTCTCCGCTTCTCCGTCTCCTTGGCAACGCTCGACGCTTCACTTCCTTATTCCTTCCACGGCATCTCCATGGTCAACCCAAACCGCTCCGCCCCTCCGTCTCTATGGTACCCTCACTTCCGGGTCCTCCATGTTATCTCGATGGTCGACCAAAGCCGCTCCACCCTTCCATCTCTATGGTATCTTCACTTCCGGGTCCTTCATGTTATCTCTATGGTTTGACCGGGCCGCTCCTCCCCTCCATCTCTATGGTAACTCCTCCTAGATTCACTTCCTCATTCCTCCCACGCCATCTCTATGGTATTTTCACTTCCTCCCCACCATGTCATCTCTATGGTCAACCCAAGCCGCTCCGTCCCTCCCGGAGGCCTCACCCCTCGCTCCCCAGCCGGGCGAACCCCATTCCGCCATCTTTATGCTCCTCTCGGAGGCCTCGCTGAGGCCTAACCGATTTTATTATCAATTCTTCCCCCTCAGACTTTTCTTTCCCGAATTATAACCGGTAACTTGGTTTCCGGGTTGAGGAGCAGCAATGGAGAAATCCGGTAGGATTGATTGTCCGGCTTTACCTCCAGGCTGGAAAAAAGAAGAGGTGATTCGCAAATCGGGCCTGAGCGCTGGGAAAAGCGATGTGTATTATTTCAGGTAAAATTCCTAAATTTTGGGGGGATTTTTTTAGAATTTTTTCGGTTTGGAATTCTCCCGGTTTGAATTTTTTCCCCCCCCCTCACGATATTTCCGTGAGGGGAGAGAGAAAAGCGCGGGAAATCCGGTTGAAAGTCTGAGGGGAAAATTTGGAGATTCCGGTTCTGGATTTTTCTGAGGGGAAAAAATCCTGGAATTTTATTTAATGTTATTATTTTATTTCTCGGGAATTTCTGGTTGGATTTCTGAGGGGAAAATCCTAGGAATTCCAGTTGGAGTTCTGAGGGGAATTCCGGTTTCGTGGCTGAGGGGAATTCCGGTTTTAATCTTGTTTTTCCGGTTTCATTTCTGAGGGAAATTCTTGGGAATTTTGATTCTGTTTTTGAGGGGAAAATCCTGGGAATTTCGATTTCTTTTCTGAGGGGAAATCCGGGGAATTTTCGATTCAATTTTTGAGGGGAAATCCTGGGAATTTGGCTTCCATTTTTGAGGGAATTCCTGAGAATTTTAATTCAATTTCTGAGGGAAATCCTGGGACTTTCGCTTCCATTTCTGAGGGGAAAATCCTGGGAATTTTGATTCCTTTTTTTGGAGGGAATTCCTGGGAATTTTGATTCAATTTTTGAGAGGAAAATCTTGGAAATTTCAGATTCAATTCCTGAGGGAATTCTTGGGAATTTTGATTCCATTTTTGAGGGAAATCCTGGGAATTTTGTATCCGTTTTTGAAGGGAAAATCCTGGAATTTCTGATTTCCATTTTTGAGGGGAAAATCCTGGAAATTCCATTCATTTTATGAGGGAAAAATCCTGGAATTCAACCCCAGGAATTTCACTGCTTTAATCCAGGATCTAAAATTCCCATTTTTTCACAGTTTGGTCCCCCCCCGGGAAAAATGCAGGAAACCCCAAAATTCCCAGGAATTTTCCCAGGAACTTTGAAATTCCCAGTTTTTTCCCCGGAGATTCCCAGGGTTTTCTCAGGTTTTTTCCCCATTTTTACTCCATTTTTCATCATTTTTCCTCCATTTTTTTCTTTTCTTCCTTCAAACTCTGCAAAAATCCCCAATTTTCTCCCATTTTTTCTCCTTTTTGCCTCTAAAACTTCTGATTTTTCCCATTTTTTCCCTTTTTTCACTCCAAACTCTCTCAAAATTCCGAATTTCTCCCATTTTTTCCCTTTTTCACTCCAAATCCTCCCAAAATTCCCTTTTTTTCCCCCATTTTATCTCCATTTTCCCAAATTTTCCCCATTTTTTCCTATTTTCCCCCCAAAACCTTCCCAAAAATCCCCGAAATTCCCAATTTTCCTCATTCCCCCCAATTTTACCCCCAATTTCTCCCATTTTTTCTCCTTTTTTCTCTCAAAATCCTCCAAAATTTGCTTTTTGCCCCCATTTTTTCCCATTTTTTCTCCTTTTTTCTGCAATTTTTTCCATTTTTTCACTCCACATCCTCCCAAAATTCCCATTTTTCCCCCATTTTTTTCTGGTTTTTTCCCCATTTTTCCCTCCAAACTCTCCCAAAACTTCCCAAACTCTCCCAAAACTCCCAAAATTCCCATTTTCCCCCACTTTTTCCCTGTTTTCCATCCCCAGCAGGAAGAAATTCCCAATTTTTCTCCTTTTTCCCTCCAAAACTCCCATTTTTTCCCTCTAGAATCCTCAATTTTTCCCCAATTTTAAAATTTTTTTTTGTTTTTTCCCTCCAAATTCTACCAAAACCTCCCAAACTCTCCCAAAATTCCCATTTTTTTCCCCTCTTTTTCCAGCCCCAGTGGGAAGAAATTCCGCAGCAAACCGCAGCTGGCTCGATACCTGGGCAACTCCGTGGATCTCAGCAGCTTCGACTTCAGAACTGGGAAAATGATGCCTGGAAAACTCCAGAAGAACAAACAGAAACTCAGGAATGATTCGCTCAATCCAAAGGTTGGAAACATTTTGGGATATTACAGAAAATTCAGATTTTTTTTTTTGGTGATTTTTTGTGATTTTTTTCAGGGTTTTTTTCAGATTTTTTTTTCCCCCCCGATTTTTTGCGATTTTTTTGGAGATTTTTTCCAATTTTTTGTGGGTTTTTAAGGCAAAAATTGCTGGGAAAATTTGGATTTTCCTGTAGGAGAAATCTTGGGAAAAATTTCTGGGGGAAAAAAAGGGGAAAAAAAAGAGGCAAAATATCAGAAAAAAATCCCAGGAAAATCACAAAAAAATCTCAAAAAATTCCCTGGAAAATCTCAAAAAAATTCCCCCCCCCCCCCCCCAAAAAAATTCCAAAAAAATTCCCCCAAAAAATCCCGGAAAAGTTTGTTAAAAATTCCCCAAAAATCACAAAAAATCCCCAAAAAATCCAAAAAATTTCTCCAAAAAAATCCAGAAAAATCCCCCAAAAATTCCTCAAAAAATCCCTGAAAAATCCTGTGAAAATGATGCCTGGGAAGCTGCAGAAAAACAAACAGAAACTCAGGAATTATTTGCTCAATCCAAAGGTTTGGGAATTCTTGGAAAAATCCTGAATTTTGGGGGATTTTTTCTGGAATTTTTGTGGGTTTTTTACAATTTTTTCTGATTTTTTTGCGATTTTTTGTGATTTTTAAATTTTTTATCTAATTTTTAGCAATTTTTTTGCAAGTTTTCTCTTTTTTTCTGATTTTTTTCTCATTTTTTAGTGATTTTAGTGATTTTTTTAAATTATTTTCAATTTTTTTCTCATTTTTTTCTAATTTTTTGCAATTTTTTTGCTATTTTTGGGGGATTTTTGAGGGACATTTTTCTCATTTCTTTCTGATAGTGATTTTTTTCTGATTTTTAAAATTTTCTGATTTTTTCTGATTCTTTTGCCATTTTTTTCTGATTTTTTGGTGATTTTATGTGGCTTTTTTTGAATTTTTAGCAATTTTTTTCGATTTTTTTTTCATTTTTTAGGGGTTTTTTCTGATTTTTTTTCTGATTTTTTCCTGATTTTTTTAGTGATTTTTGGGTGATTTTTTAAAAATTTTTGGTGAATTTTTGGGATTTTTTTTGATTTATTAGTATTATTTGTAGTAATTTTTTACTGATTTTTTGTGATTTTTTCAATATTTTTTCAATTTTTTTTCAATATTTAGCGATTTTTTTCTGATTTTTTCCTGATCTTTTCCTGATTTTTTGGTGATTTTTAAAGCAAAAAATTCGAATTTTTTGTATATTTTAGGTCAAAATTGATAGGAAAATTTGGAAATTTTTTCCAGGAAAAATTCTGGAAAAAAAATCGCAGAAAAATTCAGAGAAAAATCCTCCAAAATTCCCCCAAAATCACAAAGACAATTCTGGAAAAATTCTGCAAAAAATCCTGGGAAAAAACCCCAGAAAAATAATTTTAAAAATCCCAAAAAATTCCCAAAAATCACAAAAAGTTTCCAAAAAAACTCCAAAATTCCCTAAAAAAATCCAAATTTTTTTTTTAAATCCCCAAAAAATAAAAAAAATCCCAAAAAAATCCCAAAAAAATCCCAAAAAATTCCCCCAAAAAATTTAAAAATCACCAAAAATTCCTCAAAAAATGCCCCAAATTTCCCCAAAAAATCATCAAAAACCCCCAAAAAATCACAAAAAAATCCACAAAAAATCCCAGAAAAATCCACCAAAAATCACCCAAAAATCCCTGAAAATTTTTTTTAAAAATCCCAAAAAATTCCAAAAGTTTCCCCCCCAAAAATGAAAGATTTCCCAAACAAATTCCAAAAAAAATTCCCATTTTTCCATGTTTTTTTTCCAGGGCAAACCAGATCTGAACACAACTCTGCCTATCAGACAAACGGCATCGATTTTCAAGCAACCGGTAACCAAAGTGACGAATCATCCTGGGAACAAAGTCAGGTTGGATCCACAGAGGATTTCGGAGCAACCAAGACAGGTGGGAATTCCTGAATCACAAAATTTTTGGGGAAAAATGGGAATTTAAAAAAAAAAAAGGAGAAAATCGGAAAAAAATTGGTGAAAATATGAAAAAATATGCAAAAATGAGGTGAAAATGTGGAAAAAAATCACATTACAATAGCAAAAAAATGTAATTAAAATTTAGGCAAAGTTCCCCAAAAATTCCTGAAATTTTCACCAAGAAAATCCCCAAGAAGTCCCAAAAAATCCAAGAAAAAATTCTGAAAAAAATCCTGGAAAAAATCAGGAAAAATTCTGCGAAAAATTAGCTAAAAATTCCGCAAAAAATTCGTCCCAAAAACCCCTAAAAAATTCTCCAAAAATTCTCCAAAAAATTCCTCAAAAAATTGAAGAAAAATCCACAAAAAATTCCCCCAAAAATCCATGAAAAATTCCCTCAAAAATCCCCCAAAAATTTACGAAAAATTCCTAAAAAAATCCCCAAAAAATTCACAAAAAATTCCTCAAAAAAGAAGAGAAAAATTCCCTCAAAAATCCCCCAAAAATTTACGAAAAATTCCTAAAAAAATCCCCAAAAAATTCACAAAAAATTCCTCAAAAAAGAAGAAAAAAATTACCAAAAAAATCTGTAAAAAATTACACAAAAATTCCCAAAAATCCACCAAAAATTCCCAGAAAAATCCCCCAAAATCCCCCAAAATTGCCCAAGGTGACAAATCCTGCTGGGAACAAAGTCAGGTTGGATCCACAGAGGATTTCAGAGCAACCCAGACAGGTGGGAATTCTGGGAATTCTGGGAATTCTGAATCCATAAAATCCTTGGAAAAATAAGAAAATTAAAAAAAAAAACCAAGAAATTTGGAAAAAAATCGGTGAAAATATGAAGAAATGAGGTGAAAATGGGAAAAATTGCTTTAAAATGAGGGAAAATTGCATGAAAATTGGAAAAAATTCCACAAAAATTCCTAAGAATTTTATGAAGAAAGTCCCAAGAAAATGTGGGAAAAAGATCTGAAAAAAATCTGGAAAAAATTAGTGAGAAATTCAGTGAGAAATTCGCCAAAAAATAAAAAAAAAATCCTGCAAAAAAATCTGTAAAAAATCTGCAAAAAATTCTCAAAAAATCCCCCCCCAAATTTTTTTTAAAAAGTGAGAAATCCGCAAAATATTCCTCAAAAGATTCCTCAAAAAATCCCAAAAACCCAGTGAAAAATTCGCCAAAAAATTCTTTTAAAAAGCCACAAAAAATTCCGCAAAGAAATCCCCCAAAAATTCACAGAAAGTCCCCCAAAAATTCCCCAAAAAATAGGGAAAGATTCGGTGAAAAATTCATCCAAAAATCAAAAAAAAAAGCCCAAAAAATCTGCAAAAACTTCCCAAAAAATCCCCCAAATTTTCCCAAAAATCCGTGAAAAATTCCGTATAAATTCCCCCCAAAAAATCACAAAAATCCCCAAAAAATCCTCAAAAAATTCCTAGAAAAATCCACAAAAAATCCGCAAAAAGTCTGCAAAAAACCCCCAAAATTTAAAAAAAATTCACAAAAAATTCCTTTCAAAATCCCTGAAAAATTGGTGAAAAGTTCCCTAAAAAATCCCTGAAAAAATCGGTTAAAAATTGCCCTAAATTCTCAAAAAAATTCCCAAAAAATCCTTTAAGAATCCACAAAAAATTCCCAAAAAATTAATGAAAAATTCCTCAAAAAATGCCCACAAAATTTGCAATAAATTCCACAAGAAATTCCAAAAAATATTAGTGAAAAATTCCACCAACAAATCCACCAAAAAAAGTGAAAAATTCACCAAAAAAATCCCCCAAAAAATCATAAAAAAATGCCCAAAAAATCTCCAAAAAATCTCTAAAAAAAAAAAAAATCCCCAAAAATTCTCACCGAGAATTCCCAAATTTTTTTCCAGCTGTTTTGGGAGAAGAGACTCCAAGGCCTCAGTGCTTCCGGCGTCTCCGAGGAAATAATTAAATCCATGGAACTTCCCAAAGGACTCCAAGGTGGGGAAAAAAACAGGAATTTGATTCCTAAAAAAATTGGGGATTTTTTGGGGATATTTGAGATTTTTTTTTAAAATTCTTTGATTTTAAAAAAATTTGGGGTTTTTTTCTTTTAATATTTTGGGGACTTCTTTGAGATTTTTAAAAAATATTTGGGAATTTTTTTCTTCAGTTTTTGAGAACTTTTTTTTTTATTACTTTTGGTGAATTTTTTAGAGATTTTTTAGACTTTCTTGAGAGTTTTTTAAAATTTTCCGAATTTTTTCAAAATTTTTTGTGATTTTTTTTAATTTTGGGGGAAGTTAAAGAAAATTTTGAGGATTTTTTGGGATTTTTGGGGGATTTTTTGGGGATTTTTTGGGATTTTTTTGGGAATTTTTTTGGGTTTTGGTGATTTTTTTAGGATTTTTTCTGGGAATTTTTGGGGATTTTTTTTATTTTTAAAATTTTTTAAAGGAATTTATTTTTCTTCATTTTTTGTGATTTTTTGTAATTTTTGGGGGATTTTTGGGGATTTTTGGGGATTTTTTTAGTTTTTGGATTTTTGTGGAATTTTTTGAATTTTTGGGGAGTTTTTCAGGGGTTTTCTGTGTATTTTTCAGGGATTTTTTGAGGATTTTTTGGGGAATATTTTGCAGACTTTTTTGGAGAATTTATTTGAAGTTTTTTTGTATTTTTGAGATTTTTTTTTTTTTAATTTTGGAGGGATTTTTGTGGATTTTTTTGGGGGATTTTTTATGGAATTTTTTCCGTGGCTTTTTGGAGATTTTTGGGGCATTTTTCGTGAATCATTTGGGGAATTTTTCAGGGGTTTTTTGGATGATTTTTTTGGGAAATGTTTTCAGAATTTTTTTGCGAATTATATGTGGAATTTTGAAAGGAATATTTTCATTTTTAGAGGAGTTTTTGGGTGATTTTTGTGGAATTTTTTTGTGGTATTTTTCCCAATTTTTTTGTCATTTTTAATCTGATTTTCACCGGGTTTTTTTAACTAAATCCATAATTTTTTCTCCATTTTTCCAGGCTTTGGGCCAGGAAACGACAATGACACTTTGCTCTGAGCCGTAGCCTCAGCTCTGCACATGAGCTTCATTTTGGGGGAATTTTTTTGGGATTTTTTGGGGATTTTTGAGGAATTTTTGGGAAAGTTTTGGGCAAATCTTTGATGATTCTTGGGGATTTTTGAGGATTTTTGGGGGATTTTTTGGAAAATTTTTTTTGGATTTTCTTGGGATTTTGGAGGATTTTTTGGGGGATTTTTTGAGGAATTTTTGAGGATTTTTGGGGGATTTTTGGAAGATTTTTCTGAGATTTTTGGTAGGATTTTTTAGGGAATTTTTGAGGAATTTTTGGGGATATTTTTCAGGATTTTCTGGGGTTTTTTTGAGGAATTTTTGGGGAGATTTTCTTAGGATTTTTTTGAGAAATTTTTGGGGAATTTTTGAGGAATTTTTTTGGAATTTTTTTCTTTCTTTGGTGTGAATTTTCTGGGATTTTTGGGGGATTTTTTTGAAAATTTTTCAGGATTTTTTGGGGAATTTTTTTTTAGGATTTAGGGATTTTTTGGGTGTTGTTTGCGGCATTTTTACCATTATATTTTTAATTTTAGGTTCCTTTTTGGGTGATATTTGTCGAATTTTTTCGGATTTTTTTTGGGATTTTTTGGTGATAATTTGCTGAATTTTAATGTGATTTTCTCCAGTTTTTTTTCCTCATAATTCCCTTTATTTTCTCCATTTTTCCAGGTGTTGGGCCAGGAAACAATGCCGACACTTTGCTCTCAGCTGTGGCCTCAGCTCTGCACACGAGTTCAGCTCCAATCACAGGACAGATGTCAGCAGCAGTGGAGAAAAACCCTGGGATTTGGTTAAATACTTCTCAGCCTCTTTGTAAAGCTTTTTTGGTCACTGATGAGGATATCAGGTGAGAAAAAATACATGGAATTTTTAAATGTCAGAATTCCACAAAAAATCGGCAAAAAATTGCATGAAAAATGAGGGGAAAATGGCTGAAAAAGTCCCAAAAAATCCTCAAAAAATACAAGAAATTGTTGAGAAGTCAAGAAAAAAATTCCTTTGAAAAATTCACAAAATAATCCCGCAAAAAATCCTGATAAATTCCCACAAAAAAGGCAAAAAAAATCCCACAAAAATTGCTCAAAAAAATCCTCAAACCTCCCCCCCCCAAATATTAACAAAAAAAATTCACAAAAAAATCAGCAAAAAAACCCCAAAAGTCATTCCAAAATCACCAAAAATCACGAAAAATCACAAGAAATCATTAAAATTCTCCAAAAAATAAAAACAAGTCCGGAAAAATTCCCAAAATTCCCAGTAAATCCCACAATTCCCATTTTTCCCAGGAAACAGGAAGAAAGAGTCCAACAAGTGAGGAAAAGCTGGAAGAAGCTTTGCTTGCTGAGAGACCCAGAAATTGTCCAAAAAATTTGGAAAATTCCTCCAAAAATCCCCTCAAAAATCACTGGAAAATCCAAAAAAAATCTGAAAAAAAAATCCCAAAAATTCACCAAAAAGTCCCCAAAAATTCCTGTTAAAATCTCCAGAAATCATGAAAAATTCCTTAAAAATTCACAAAAAATCCCCAAAAAATTGCAAACATTCCACAAAAAAATCCTCAGAATTTTTAAAAAATCCCAAAAATTCCTCAAAAACTCCCAAAAAATGAGCAAAAAATAAACAAAAAATTCACCAAAAATTAATCAAATAATAAAAAAAAGATTAAAAAAATCACAAAAAAGCCACAAAAAATCCCAAAACATAAAAAAAAATCCCAAACAGAATCTGAAGAAGAATCCCAAAAATTCCTCCAAAATTTGACAAAAAATTTCACAAAAAAACAGCAAAAACCAAAAAACAATCATTTAAAAATAAAAAAAGTCACAAAAAATCAACAAAAAATCCCCAAAAAACCCCCAAAAAATCCCGAAAAGAATCGCAAAAATAAAAAAAAATTCCCCAAATTCTGATTTTTCCCAGGAAACAGGAAGAAAGAGTCCAAGAGGTGAGGAAAAAGCTGGAAGAAGCTCTTCTTGCTGAGGGACCCAAAAATCCAAAAAAAATTCCTCCAAAAATTCCCCAAAAAATTCTGAAAATTCCTCAAAAAATCTCCCAAAAGATAAAAAAAAAACCCTGAAAAAATTCCCCCCCCACAAAAAAAATCCTCAAAAAATTCACCAAAACAATCCCAAAAAAAATTCTCTCAAAAAATCACCAAAATTTCCCCTAAAAATCACCAAAAATTCACCAAAAATATCAAAAAAAATTCCTCTAGAAATCTCAAAAAATCATGAAAAATTCTTTAAAATTTCTCAAAAAATTAATGAAAAATCCCGAAAAAAGCCAAAAATTCCACAACAATTCCTCAAAACTTAAAAAAATTTTTAAAAATTTGAAAGAAAACCCCCAAAAAATAGCAAAAAATCAACAAAACATTTCATGAAAAATTAGCAAAAAAATCCAAAAACATCATTAAAAAATCCAAAAAAACATAAAAAAATCCAAAAAAAATTCCACAAAAACTCTAAAAAATGTCCAAAAAAAAAAGCCAAAAAATCCTCTAAAAATCAACAAATAAAATCATTAAAATATCCAAAAATTCCCAAAAAATCCCCAAAATTCCTAAAATCCCCAAAATTCTGATTTTTCCCAGGAAACAGGAAGAAAGAGTCCAAGCAGTGAGGAAAAAGCTGGAAGAAGCTTTGCTCGCCGATATTCTTTCAAGAGCCGAAGATTCCAAGGATTTGGAATCCCAAATGGATAATGGAGAAGAATCCTAAAAAATATGGAGCAGGTGAGGGAAAATTCCAGAAAAAACTGGGATTTTTGTGATTTTTTTTGAAATTTTGGGAAATTTTTTTTTATTTTTTAGGGATTTTTTGATTTTTTGGGGGAATTTTGGGAATTTTGTGGGATTTATTTTTTATTATTTTTTAGGGATTTTTGGAGGGTTTTTTTCATTTTTACAAATTTTCAGGGATTTGTTTTTATATTTTTGTGGGAATTTCTGAGGATTTTTTGGCGGATTTTATGGGATTTTTGTTTATTGTTTTGGGGGGGTTTTGGGGGTAATTTTTGGAGACTTTTTGGGGATTTTTGGAGGCCTTTTTGGGGAATTTATAGGATTTTAGGGATTTTTTTTTAATTGATGAGATTTTTCTGAGACTTTTGGGGGATTTATGGGATTTTTTGAGGGAATGTTTGGGTTTTTTTTTTATTTTTGGGGATTTTTTGAGGAGCTTTTTGGTGATTTTTTTTTATTTTTGGAGACTTTCTTTGGCAATTTATGGGATTTTGGAGGGAAATTTGGGGGGATTTTATTGGGATTTCTGGGGGGGGAATTTTGGGGGAATTTTTGGGATTTTTTTGTGATTTTTTGGGGGGGGTTGGCACTTTTTGAGATTTTTGGGGGGATTTTTTTTGGGATTTTTTCAGGGATTTTTGGGGATTTTTTGGGATTGAAATTTATGGGATTTTTTTTTTTTGGGAGATTTTTCAGGGATTTTTTTGGGAGGATTTGGAATTTGTGTGGAATTTTGGGGAATTTTTTTGGGCATTTTTCATCAATTCATTTCCTCCTCCTAAAATAAAATAATTTTTTTCCTTTTTTTCCAGGTATTTCTCCCAGGAAAAAAATTCCCAAAAATCTCCAAACAAGAAGCACTTTTCACCTTTTTTCTGGGATAAAACAAAAAAACCAAAAAAAATCCTGGAAAAAATTTTACTAAATTTTTTTTTTTTTGGGAAAAGCATTCAAAATGCCTTTTTTCTTTTCTTTTTTTTTTTTTGGAAAAGAATTCCCTATTTTTTTGGATGTAAATAATTCCTAGGGGAAAAAAAAAAATCCACTTTATTTTTCATTCCCAAATCCCTTTTTTTAACTGGGGGGGGAAAAAAATAAAATTTATAATTTTTTTTAAAGTAAAAACCGAGATTTTTGGAATTTTAAAATTCCTTTTTAAAAAAAAAAAGTCTCGGATATTTTTTTTTAATTCCAAATCCCGAGGTTGGAATTTTTATTTTTAATTTTTTTTCCAACTGAATAAGGAATTCTCGGGATTTCTGTAAATAAATAGAATAAAATAAAATAAATAAATAAAAAATAGGAAAAAAATTTTTATATACCTGGAAAAAAATCCCTTTGGAATTTCTTCCACTGTAAAGAAAATAAATGAATAAAAATAAATTTTATTCCTAAGCTTTGTTGATAATTCTTCAATTCCTAACAAAAATTGAATTTCTCCCAGATTTTCCCAGATTTTTTCCAGAATTCCACCAGATTATGAAGAAAAAAAAATCAGAAAATAATTCCCGGATTTTTGCAATTTTTGCAATTTAAATCCAAAAACTTTTTAAAAATCGCTTTAAATCCTGGAAAATAATGGGAAAAATCCAAGAATTTCCCAAATGCCCTGAGGCGAAAATCATGAGGAATAAATGAGGGGAAAAAATGAGGAAAAATTCAAGAAAAACATGGGGTGGGGGAAATGAGGGGAAAAACGAGGAAAACATGAGGGAAAATGTAGGAAAAAACGAGGGAAAATAGAAGGAAAAAAAGGAATAAATGAGGGAAAAATGAGAGAAATGCAGAAAAAATGAGGGGAAAAATGAATAAATGAGGGGAAAATTGAGGGAAAAATGAGGGGAAAAAATGAGAAAAATATGACGAATAGATGAGGGAAAAGAAGAGAACTAAATAAGGCAAAAATGAGGGGGAAAACGAGAGAAAAAATAAGGGAAAAATTGAGGAATAAATGAAGGAAAAAAATGAGGAAAAATGAGAAAAAAAAAAAACTCGTGAGGGGAGTGGGGAGGAGAGAAATGCAGATTATCCCGCCTTTTTTTCGGTGGGCGTGGCTTGTCCAGCGCCGTCCAATCACCGCCGAGTATACCGGCGTCTCAACCAATAGCGAGCAGTCCGAGCTTTTAAGAAGGCCTGACCGGGGCGGAGTTTTTTCAAAATCGCGGCGCGGTAGTTCCTGCTGGATTTGCTGAGGGAAAATCCGGATTTAATTCCTTAATTTTTATAAAATATTGGAATTTTAAAGCTACTTCGGGCCTGGAGGTGAAGATTTTAGGTCTCGCTGGATTTCCTGAGGTAAAAAGGAATTTAATTCCTTAATTTTTATAAAATCTTGGAATTGTGAAGCTTTTAGGCCTCGCTGCATTTCCTGAGGTACAAATGGAATTTAATTCCTTAATTTTTATAAAACCTTGTAATTGCGAAGCTCCTGAGGGGATTTTTAGGCCTCGTTGGATTTGCTGAGGGAAAATGCGGACTGAATTCCTTAATTTTTATTAAATATTGGACTGCGAAGCTCCGTCGGGTTGGGGACTTGGAATTCCAAGAATTCTCAGATTTTGCTGCAATTTTTAATTTTTTCTGAGTTTTCTGCTGCTAAATTGAGGGGTTTTTGGTTTAAATTTCGTGTCGCTTCCCGTGCTTTTGGGAAAAGATAACTCGGCGGAGTTTGTGGAGTTTCTGCAGGAATGTTTTGGGGAATTTTTTTTAAATTGGGGAATTTTTCGGGGGAAAAAAGGATAAAGAAATGAAAGGCAAAAATCTCACCTGGATGCTCTGTTCTTGTGTTCTTATTCATCCCTTTTCCTTTCCTTCCCGAAATTTCTCTTTTTTTCTCCCCTTTTTCCTCCTTCTTCCTTCAGGATTTTCCCTTCTTTCTCCCTTCTTCCTCCTCCCCAAATCCCCCTTTTTTCTCCCCTTTTTCCTCGCCCCCTCAACCGCAGAGCCCCGGGGTCGCCGAACAGCAATAAAGCCCACAGGGCCTCAACTCGGCGCCCCCCGGTGGAGCTCCACACACACAACTCGGCGCTCCGAGCCTTTTCACATCTCAGCGAGGGGACCAATCGGGGCTGCGGGTGGGAGGAGCTCCGAGATCTCTCAACTTCGCACGGAGCAGTTCCGCGGAGCTCACTTGGGCTCACTGTGGAGTTGACTTGGGCTCGTCGCGGAGCTCGCTTGGCCTCGGAGCTCCGGCAACAGCAGGAACGTGGAGCTTCACTGCATCTCAGAACTCCTCAGCCGCCATATTGGTTCTCGCCTCACTTTCCCGCCCTTTCCACCCCTCACAGTTCGCCGCCATGTTGGTTCTCCCTCGCAGTTTACCGGTAAAAATCCTGAATAAAATTCGTTATTTTTCCTTTTTTTATCCTTTCCCCCCCAAAAAATTAATTCCTTATTTTCCCCTCCAAATATTTCTTCCCAACCGCTTAATTATTCCAAGTTTTTCCTTTTAAAATTCCCATTTTTTCCAGCATTGATTTCTTGGATTTTTCTCTCACCCAATTCGCTTTATTTATAAAACAAAGCAAGAGAATTGACAGCAAATAAAAGTGGGTTTTTTAATTTTTTGTGTGTGTGAAAACTTTTCCTTTATTGAAAAAAAACAATTAAAAAAAATCCAAACCCTAATAAAAGAAAAAAAAACCCAATTAAAAAAACCTCAATGAAGTAAAAAAAACCAAAAACCCCCAAAAAAGCAAAACAAAACAAAAGAGGAAAAATTCCCAATAAATTTTTAAAAAATCAAACAAAAACCAATAAAAAACTCCAGAAACCCCAATAAAAACCCCAATAAAATAAAAAACAACAAAAAACCCAATTGAAAATGAAAAAAAACCAATAAAAACCCAATAAAATAAAAACAAAACCCCCCAATAAAATAACAAAAAACCTCAAGAAAAAAAGCCCAAAAAATACAATAAAACAAACAATAAAACAAAAAGCCGAATAAAACAAAAAACCCTAAAATCTCAATTAAAAAAACAAAATCAAACACTCATAAAGTAACAAAAAAACCGAAATAAAACCCAATTGAAAAAAAAACAAGAAAAAATGCCAAAAAACCCCCGATAGAAATAAAAACCCCAAAATAAAATAAAAAGCCACAATAAGAAATCCTAAACAAACCCCAATAAAACAAAAAATGCAATTGAAAAAAATCCGAACAAACTTCAATAAAATCAAAAAACCCAAAGTCCCCAATAAAGCAAAAAACCACCAAAAAAATCCCAATAAAACAGAAAAAGCCCCCAATAAAATAATAAAAAATAAAATAAAAAATAAATTAAATTAAAAACCACAATAAAACAAAATAAGCCAAAATCCCAATAAAACAAAAAACTGCAAATCCTCAATAAATTAAAAAAAAAGCCAAAAAAAAGGATTAAAAACCCCAATAAAACAAAATAACCCCCAAAATAACCCAAAATCCCCAATAAAACATAATAATAAATACATAAATTATTAAAATAAAAATTAATAAGAACAATAAATAAAACGCATAAAAAAGAAAAACCTCCATAAAACCTAAAAGCCCCCCAAGAACTCAATAACACAAAACCCAAAAGCCTCAACAAAAAAAAACCCCAGAATCCAATTAAAAAAACCCAAAATTCCCAATAAATCAAAGAGAACCTGAAAAAAATTAAACCAAAAAGATTAAAAGAAAATGAAAGATTAAAATATAAGAAAACAAAAATAAAGAGAAATCAATAGTCAATGATAAAATCGTTAGGATGAAATTAAGAAAATGAGGATTAAAAAGTGAAATTATGAAAGAATAAAGGAGAAAATATTGAGAAGAAAAAAATAGGAAATTAATATGAAAATATTAAAAATAGAAATAATTTATAAATAAATTTTATAAAATATTGAAAATGAAATCAAATTATAAAAAAGGAAATTATTGAAGAACACTATGAAATAAATATGGAAATAAAAAATAATAAAAAGAGAAATTAATAAATGTTGAAATAAATATAAAAATAAAGGAAATAAAATTTTAAAAAATTAAATAAGAAAATTAATTGAAGATTAAAAGATGACTGAGAAGGGAAATGAAATGAGAATTAAAAATGGAAATAAATAGAAAATAAATAGAAATAAAAATAAGAGCAATAAAAATTTTAAAAAAAGGGAAAAATGGGGGAGAAATAAAAAAATGAAATAAATGTGAAGAATGAAAATCATGAATGAAATAATTTTATTAATCGAATCAAATTATAAATAAGTAATAATTACAAATAAATAAATAAAAGTAATTATAAATAATAATAATAAATAAATAATAAACAAAACCAGAAATAAATTATTAATAAAATCAACAATCAACGAAATAAAAAAATTTCTCCCAAATCTTTACCAAAACTAAATTTATTCATTAAACTACCAAACAACCAATAAATAATCAATAAATAAATCCCAAAACCCCCAAAATTCCCATTTTTTCCCCCAAATCCAACACCAAACACTGAAAATCTTTTTTGTATCAAAAAGTTTTATTTTTACCCCCTAAATTCGGAATAAAAATTCCTAAAAAAAAAAAGTTCCCAAATCCTAAATTTTTTCTAAGCTAAAATCCCCAACATTTTAATTTTTTTTTTGGTTTTTCCCGGAAATTTCCGGAAAAAAATTTTAATTTTTTTAAAATTTTTCCTAAATCTAAAAATCTAATTAAAGCTGAAATTTTAATTTTTATTATTTCCTAGAGGGGAAAAAACACCAAAAATTGGGAATTTTTTCCCAAAAAAACCCAAAAAAGCCCTTGGAATTCTCGATTTTTTTTCCGGAAAGTTCCTTTAAAATCCTAAGGAATAATAAATTAAAAGATAAAAAAATTCCCGAAATTTCTGCCTGGAAAATTCCCAAAAAAGTTAATTTTTCCCGGTTTTTCCTGGGAAAAATAAAAAAATTCCTGAAAATTCCTGGAATTTCCTGATGGAAATTTTTTTTTTTATTTCTTCGTTTCTGAGATTTTCCAGCTTTTTCTATGGGAAAAGAAACTAGAATTTTCCTTTGGAATTTTTTTCCAATTTTTTTTAACTTTTCCAAATTTTCTTTTAATTTTCCAGTTCTTTTTCCCAATTTTATTCCCTTTTTCCATTTTTTTCCAAAATTTTTTCATTTTCCAATTAGTTTTCCCCAATTATTTTTTCCATTTTCCCCCAATTTTTTGCCAATTTTTTTCCTTTTCCTGTTATTTTTCCCACTTTTTTCCAATTTTCCCCATTTTTTTACCTTTTCCCAAATTTTTCCCAATATTTTTCTCCTTTTCCCCAAAAATTTTTTCCCAAATTTTTCTCCCTTTTTCCAATTTTTTCTTTCTTTTCCCAATTTTTCCCCCAATTCTTTCCCATTTTTAAAATATTTTTCCAATTTTTTCCTTTTCCAATTTTTTCTCCAATTTTCCCCTAACTTCTTCCCATTTCCCCCCAATTTTTTTCCAATTTTTTTCTCCTTTTTCCACATTATTTTTCCCAATTTTTTCCCTTTTTCCAATTTTTCCTTCCTTTTCCCCAATATTTTTCTCCTTTTCCCAAAAAAATTTTTTCCCATTTTTTCCTTTTCCCAATTATTTTTTCCCAATTTTTCCCCTTTTTTTGAATTATTTTTCCCATTTTTTCTTCTTTTCCAATTCTTTTTCCCAATTTTTTCCTTTTCCCATTTTTTCCCGCTTTTTTCTTTCCAAATTCCACTCTTTTCCCCCCTCAAAAATCCCAAATCATCAAAATCCGAAGTTTTCATCAGAAATCTCTGGAAAATCTCAATTACTTCAAAATCACTCAAAAATCCAAATTTTTCACCCCAACCCCCCCAAAAATCCCATTTTTCTACCAAAAAATCTGGTTTTTTCGCCTTCAAATCGCAATTTTTCAAAATCCCAAACTTTTCCTTCAGAAATCACTGGAAAAATCTCAATTTTTTCACTCAAAAATCGGATTTTTTCACTCCAAAACCACCAGAAAATCCAATTTTTTCACTTCCACTTGAAAATCCCAAATTTTTTCCTTGGAAATCACTGGAAAATCCAAATTTTTCGCCTCCAAAATCACTCATAAATTGGAATTTTTCACTCCAAAACCACCAGAAAATTGGAATTTTTCTGTGGAAAAATTCTAATTTTTTTTCCCACTTGAATCCCAAATTTTTCCATTAGAAATCACTGGAAAATCTCAAATTTCCACTCCAAAATCACTCGAAAATCACTTAAAAATCCAAATTTTTTGTTCCAAAATCCCCAGAAAATTGGACTTTTTTGCTGGAAGGTCCCAAATTTTTTACTTCCACTTGAAATCCCCAATTTTTCCTTGTAAATCTCCAATTTTTTCCCTCCAAAACCACCAAAAAAACCACACTTTTCCACCAAAAAATCCCATTTTTTTGCCATCAAATCCCAAAATTTTTCCTCCAGGGACATCAATTGACTGAAATCCATGTGGAAATTCCAGGAATTCCATGGAATTCTCGGGAATTCTCCGAAAGTAGAACTGGTGATGGCGTTGAGTTGTTTCATGTTTTTTCGCTTCCACTTCAAATCCCAAATTTTTCCTTGGAAATCCCTGGAAATTCTCCATTTTTCACTCAAAAAGTCTCAATTTTTCACTGGAAAATCAGAACTTTTCTCTCTTTTTGCACTCGAAATCCCAAATTTTTCCTTGGAAATCATTGGAAAATCTCAACTTTTCCACTCAAAAATAGGAATTTTTCACTCCAAAATCATGGGAAAATTGGAATTTTCTGCAGGAAAAATCCCAAATTTTTCACTCTTTCCCATTCAGAATCCCAAGTTTTCAAAATCCCAAATTTTCCCTTGGAAAATCTCTGGAAAATCTCAATATTTTTCCTCCAAAACCACCAAAAACCCCACATTTTTCCACCAAAAAATCCCATTATTCCTCGAAAGAGTCTGATTTTTTCGCTGTAATATCCCACTTTTTTTCCTCTTGGAATGCTGAACTCATGAAATCCATGTGGAAATTCCAGGAATTCCTGGAATTTTTCGGGAATTCTCAGAAAGCGGAGCCAGTGATGGCGTTGAGTTGTTTCATGAGTCCTTCCAGGCTCGCCATCTGCTCACTCAGCTCGTCCTGCTCGTAGATCTGGGAAGAAAAATGGGAATTTTGGGATTTTTAATGGAATTTTTAATGGAAATTTTGGGAGTTTTGAGAGGGAAAGTGGAGGGATTTAATGAGAATTTTTGGGGATTTTTTTGGGGGAGGAATGGAAAAATAGGGAAAAATTGACAAAAAATGGGAGAAAAAAATAAGGAAAAATGGGAAAACTAAGAAAAATGGGGGAAAAAAGGAAAAAATGGGAAAAATGAAGGAAATTGAAGGAAAAAATGGGGAAAAATGGAGGGAAAATAGGAAAAAATAGGAAGAAAATAAAGGAAAAATGGAGGAAAAATGGGGGGGAAATGGGAAAAAGCTGGAGGAGAAATGGAGGAAAAATTAAGGAAAAATGGGGAAAATTTGAGGGGAAAATGGGAAGAAAATAGAGAAAAAATGGGAGAAAAAAATGAGGAAAAATGGGAGGAAAAGGGGAAAAGTAGAGGAAAAATTGGAAAAAAGTTGGAGGGAAAATGGGAAAAATTGATCAAAAATAGGAAAAAATTGAGGGGAAATGGGGGAAAAATTGGAATAAACTGCGGAGAAAAATGGGAAAAAATGAGAAAAAAAAATCGGAAAAAAATGGGGAAAAATGGGAAAAAGAGAAAAAGGAAAAAAAAAGGGAAAAAATAAGGAAAAAAATGGAAAAAAATTGGAGGAAAACAGAAAAAATCAGGAAAAATTGGAAAACAAATGGGGAAAAAATTGGGGGAACATGAGAAAAAATAGGTAAAAGGAAAAAATTGTAAAAAAAATGGGAAAGAAATGGAGAAAAATGGGAAAAAATGGGGAAAACCTGGAAAAATCAGAAAAAAAAGGTGGAAAAATGGGAAAAAATAGAAAAATTTGGGAATAAATGGGGAAAAAAGGGGGAAAATGGGAAAAACCAAAAAAATTCAGAAAAAATGGGAAAAAAATTTTTTAAATGGGAAAAAAATGGGGGGAAAAATGGGAAAAAAGTCAGAAAAAACCCAGAAAAAATGGGGGAAAAATCAGAAAACATGGGAAAGAAATTTTAAAAAATAGGGAAAAATGAGGAAAAAAATCTGAAAAGAATTGGGAAAAAATTGAGAAAAAAAGGGGAATAAATGGGGGGAAAATGGGCAAAAATGAGGAAAAAAAGGGAAAAATGGGGAAAAATTGGGAAAATTCCTTACGTTTGCTGAATCCTGGGAATTGCCGGAATTCTCCTGGGAATTCTCCGGTGCTGTTGGAACACAAACTGGCAGCAAAGGAGATCTTGCTTTGTTCATCAATCCAAGGGAGGCTGTTTTGGTTGGATTTTTGGGAATTGTGGAGCCTGGAAAAAATGGGGAACATTGGGATTATTGTGGGGAAAAGTTGGGAAAAATCAGAGGAACAATGGGGAAAAAATTGGGAGGAAATTGGAGGAAAATTGAGGGGAAAATGGGGAAAATTTGAGGGGAAAATTGAGAAAAATGAAGAAAAATGAGAAAAAATGGAAGAAAAGTGGAGAAAAATGGGAGGAAACTTGGAGGAAAAGAAAGCAAAATGGTGGGAAAAATTAAGGAAAAATAGAAGAAAATGGAAAAAAATGACGAAAAATGGAGGAAAAGGTGAAAAAAAAGGAGAAAATGGGAAGAAAAATGAAAATTAGGAAAAAAAGGACAAAAAAATGAGGGGAAAATGGAGGGAAAATGAAAGAAAAATGGTTTAAAAATTGTGAAAATTGGAGGAAAAATGGAATTAAAATGGCAGAAAAATAGGAAAAAATGGAGGAAAAATGGGGAAAAAAAGGATGAAAAATGTTAAAAAACTGAAAAAATTTAGAAAAAAATCAGGAAAAATGGGAAAAATCAGAAAAAAATGGGGGGGGGGGGAATCAGGAAAAATTAGAAATAATTGTGATTCACCTGTATGACTTAAAATTGGAATTTTGGGCTCAATAGTTGCCATGGCAGGAGGGAGCAGAGAATTCCCAAAACTCCTCAGGAGATGAGTTGGGAAATTGGGAAAAAATGGGGGAAAAAAATGGGGAAAATGGAGAAAATGAGGAAAATAGGAGGAAATGGGATGGAAAATGGAGGAAAAATGTGGAAAAAAATGGGGGAAATGGAAAAAATGGAGGGAAAATGAGAGAAAAAATGGAGAAAAAAATGGAAGGAAGTGGGGAAAAATGGAGGAAAAAATGGAGTTAAATGGGAAAATATCAGGGAATATAATAAAAAAAAGGAGGAAAATGGGAAAAAATTGAGAGAAAAATGGGAGGAAAAATGCAGAAAAATGAAGGTAAAATTGAGGTAAAATGGTGGAAAAATGGATAAAAAATGGGGAAAAATGGAGAAAAAATGGTAAAAAATATGAAAAAAAGGAGAAAAATATGAAAAGAATGGGAAAAATTCAGGAAAAATGGGGGGGAATGGGGAAAAAATAGGGAAGAAAATGGAGGAAAAAAATTGAGAAAAAATGGGGGAAAATTGATAAAAAATGGTGGAAAAAATTTTAAAAATGGTTAAAAATCAGGAAAACTCAGGAAAAAAAAAATCCTACTTACCTGTATGACTCAAAATAGGAATTTTAGGCTCAATAGTCGCCATGGCAGGAGGGAGCAGAGAATTACCAAAACTCCTCAGGGGGTGAGTTGGTCGAACACAAGCAGTTGGAATTGTCCTGCTGGGAATTTCCTCGGAATTTGGGTTTTCTGGGAGTTGTTGTGGATTGGATGAGTCGGGAATGCCTGGAAAATGGAAATATTTGGGGGGTTTTTGGGGATTTTTGGGGGTTTGGGGGGAAATTAAAAAAAAAAAATTTGGGGGTAAATTGGAAATAAATTGGAAAAAAATGAAAAGTATTGAAAAAATGCACAAAAAATTGAAAAAAGGGTAAATGCATAAAAAATGAAAAAAAAATGGAAAAAATGGTTGAGGAATGAAGGAAAAATTCTCTAAAATATTTTCTAAAATCTCAATAAAAATTTAAAAAATTAAAAGAAAAATCCCCCCAAAAATGCCAAAAAATTCCCCCCAAATTCTCAAGAAAGTGTAAAAAATCCCAAAATATCCCCAAATAAATCCCCAAAAATTTTTTTTAAAAATCCCCCAAAAAACCTCACGAAAGTATTTTTAAAAAACTCAAAAAATTGAAAAATAATTCCAAGAAAATTTTTTAAAAATCCCTAAAAATTAAAAAAAAACCTTAAAAAATCTGGAAGAAACCCCAAAATTTCCCTTGTAAATTAAAAAAAAAGTCCAGAATATATCCAATAATTCTAGAAAAACAAACAAAAAAAAAATTCAAAAGCAAATCCCCAAAAATTCAGGAAAAAGCAAGAAAATCCAGAAAAAATTCCATTAATATCCCAGAAAAAGAAAAAAAACAAAAAAAAAATCTCAGAAAAAACCCCAAAAATTCCATTAAAATTCCCAAAATTCCAGGAAAAATCCTAAAAAAATCTATGAAACACCAAAAAAAATTTAGGAAAAAATACCAAAAATTTCCTGGGGGAAAAAAAATCCAAAAAAAATCCCAGAAAAAATTCCCCAAAAATTCCAGAAAAAAAAATCCCCTGAAAATAACTTGAAAAAAATTAAAGAAATCAAAGAAACAAAATCAAACAAAAAAAACTTCCAGAAAAATCCCCCAAAATTTGGGAAAACTTTAAAAAATTGGGGAAAAAAAAATCCCACAAATTCCAGGGGGAAAAAAAATCGGGGGAAAATTCTGGAAAAAAAATCCCAAAACTTACAGAAAAAATCTGAAAATTTTGGGGAAAAAAATCCCAAAATTTTGGAAAAAATCCCAAAAGTTAACAGGAAAATCCAAAAAAAATCCTGAAAAAATCTTAAAAATTCTGGATAAAATTTTGGAAAAATTCCCAAAAATCTGGGAAAAAATCCTAAAAAATCCCCAAAAATTTCTGAAAAAATCCTGAATAAATTTTAAAAACCAAAAAAATTCCCTAAAAATCACAGAAAAAAGAAACAAAAAAAAAATCCCCACAAATTTTTTTAAAATTCCAGAAAAAAATCCAAAAGAAGTCCCAGAAATAATTTTAAAAAATCCTAAAAATCCCAGGAAAAATCCCCAAAAAATCCAGAAAAATCCCAGAAAAGGTCCCCCCCCCCCCCCAAAAAAAAAATTTCCTAAAAAATCCCAGAAAAAATCCCCAAAAAATCTCAAAAATTCTGTGAAAAATCAAATTAAAAAAAAAAAATCCAGAAAAATCCCCCAAAAAATTTTAAAGTCCTAAAAATTCAGGAAAAATATCCCCAAAATTGAGAATTTTCTCACCTCTGGAGGGGAAATTTCTCTCCATGGAAATATTGGGGAACGGCATCGCTCGGAATTGTGGGAAATTCGGGAATTCCGCAGGAGAAGGAAGAATTCCAGGATATTGGGAACTTTCCAAGGTGGGAACTGGAATGGCGCTGACTGCAAAATGGGGGAAAAAAAGAGAATTCCGGGAAAAAATTAATGGGAAAATCATGAAAAATTGAAGGCAAAATTGTGGGAAAAGCATGAGGAAAGTGCAGGGGAAAATTCCAGAAAAATTCCTGGAAATCATGGGAAAAATCCCATTTTTTCCTCATTTTTTTCCTGATTTTTCCCCCATGTTTCCCCGATTTTTCCCTCATGTTTCCCCAATTTTTCCCTAATTTTCCTCAGTTTTTTTCCATTTTTCCTCCCATTTTCCCCATTTATTCCTCCCAATTTTTCCATTTTTTCTCCACTTTCCATTTTTTTTCCTTTTTTCCTCCATTGTTCCTCCAATTTTCTGACGTTTTTCCTCCAATTTTTTCCCATTTTTTCTCTCTTTTCCCTAATTTTTCCCCCAATTTTCCCTCAATTTTTCCCCCAATTTTCCCTCAACTTTTCCACCATTTTCCCCCCCCATTTTTTCCCCAATTTTCCAGGATTTTACCAGCACTGGAATTCTGGTTTTCCATGGGAATCATCAGTTTTGCTCTTGCAGTTCTCCTGGAATTCCTGGAATTTTCCAAGCTGGAATTCCCAACTTCTTCACCTTCCGGAGCTCCGGAAATTCCTGGAATTCCCCCCAAAAAATCCACAGAAAATTCCATAAAACTTCCCAAAATATCCCCAAAAACAAACAAAAAAATTCCATTAAAAATCCCAAAACTTCCCACAAAATTAAAAAAAATTCCATAAAGTTCCCCAAAAATCCATAAAACCCAAAGAATCCCAGAAGAACTAAAAAAAAATTCCAAAAAACTTCAATAAAATCCCCCAAGTTCCCTAAAAACAAAAGAAAACACCAAAAATTCCATAAAAACCCCAAAAACTCCAAATTTTTTTTTAAAATTCCACAAAATCCACAAAAAAATTGCACACAAGAAAATTCCCTAAACACGCCCAAGATTCCCACAACCCCCAAAAAAATTCCCTAAAATTCCCCAAAAAACCCAAGAAAATCCCCCACAGATGCCCAAAACTCCCCCAACATCCTAGAATTCCTCACCCTGCGCCTCGGTTGGAATCTCCTGGTTCTTCTTGGATAATTCCTGGGATTTTCCTGGTGATTCCTGAGCTTTTTCAGGAATTTTTTCCAGGTTTTTCAGCTCCACCTCTTCATGGTGAATCCATAAATCTGGAGGCCTTTGGGGCTCCTTGGGGCTTCGATTCCTGTGGGAAAATTTGGGAATTTTTGGGGATTTTTTTGGATATTTATAGGGATTTTTGTATAATTTTGGGGGATTTTTTGGGGATTTTTTTGGGACTTTTCTTATTTTAATGGATTTTTTTAAAGTAATTGTTGGCAATTTTTCAGGAATTTTCCTCAGGATTTTTGGGGAATTTTTGGATTTTTTTTTTTTTAATTTTCTGACAATTTTTAGGGAATTTTTGGGGGGTTTTATAGGGATTTTTGGGGAATTTTTTCCAGGTTTTTCAGCTCCACCTCCTTTGGCGCTTCTTGGGGCTTCAATTCCTAAAAAATTTCCCAAAATTACTTTAAAAAATCCCAAAAAATTACCCAAAAATCTCAAAAAATTCCCTAAAAATGCCCTAAAAAAATCCCAAAAGATCCCAAAAATTGCAACTAAAATTTAAAAAAATTCCCTAATAATTCCAAAAAAAATCTCAAAGTAACCCAAAAAATCCCAAAAATATCCCCAAAAATTCCCCCCAAAAAAAATTCCAAAAAAATCCCCCCAAAAATCAAAAAAATTCCCCAAAAATATTCCCAAAATATTCCTAAACAATTCCCCCCAAAAAATAAGCCCTGGAAATTCAAAAAATCCCCCAAAAATTTGTAAAACATTCCCAAAAATTCCCCAAAATATTCAAAAAATCCCCCACAAATTAAAAAAACAAAAAATTCCCTAAAAAATAAAAAAAATTACTAAAAAATTCTCAAAAATTCCCAAAAACATCCCAAAAATTTACTAAAAAATTCTCAAAAATTCCCAAAAACTCCCAAAAATTCCCCAAAAATCCCAAAGACATTTCCGGAAAAATCCTCAAAAATTACTTTAAAAAATTCATAAAAATCTAAAAAAGACCCCAAAAAATTCCAACTAAAATCCAAAAAAATTCCCCAAAAATCAAAAAAATAAGTCCAAAAGATTCCCCCCAAAATCCCCAAAAAATAAAAAAAAATTCCAAAAATAAAAAAAATTCCTGCAAGAAATCCCAAAAATTCCCCAAAATCCCCAAAACATAAAAAAATCCCCAAAAAATCCCCCCCCAAAAATTCCCAAAAAAATTCCCCAAACCCCCCAAAATTCAAAAAAGCCCAAAAAATAAAAAACAAAAAGAAAATTACCCGAAAAAAAATCCCCAAAAATTTTTTAAAAATCCCAAAAATTAAAAAAAATCCCACAAAATTAAAAAAAAATCCCCCAAAATAAAAAAAAAATTCCCAAAAATTCAAAAATATTCCCCCTAACTCCTCACTTCCTCCTTTGCCCAAATTTTCCTAATTTCTAATTCAGAAATTTTCCTAATATTAAGAAATTTTTCTCTCCCGAATTTCAAGAAATTTCCCTTGGAATTTTCCAAATTTTTGTGAAATTTTCCAAACTTTATGGAATTTGCTTTCCAATTTCCCAAATTTGCAGGAATTTTCCCAAATTTTCCTTTTCCAAATTTTTGGTGAAATTTTCAGTTTTATTACCCAAATTTTCATGAAATTTCAGTTTTTCTCTTCAAAATTTTCACCAAATTTTCCTTTTAATTTCCCAAGTTTTTCCATGAATTTTTCTCTTTTTTCTCCCAAATTTCAATGAAATTTTCACTTTCATTTCCCAAATTTCCACAAAATTTCAGTTTTCCTCTTCCAAATTCCTCCAGAAATTTCCCAAAAATTCCTAAAAAATTTTCATCGAAAATTCCCCAAACATTCCTAAAATTAAAAAAATATTCCAAAAATTTTTAAAAATAGAAAAAAAACCCAAAAAAAATTCCCCCAAAAATTCCAAAACATTCCCAAAAATTCCCCCAAAAATCAAAAAAAATTCACCCAAAAATTCCAAGAAATTCTCAAAAAAATTCAGCAAAAAATTTCCAAATATCCAAAATAATAATTAAAAAAAATTTTTTTAAAATCCCCAATAATTCCCAAAAAAATCTAAAACAATCTCAAAACATTCCCAAAGAAATTCCAAAAAATAAAAAAAAATTTAAAGTCTTAAAAAACACAAAAAAAATTTTCAAAAAAATTTTAGAAATCAAAAAAATCCCCAAACAATCCCAAAAGTTCCCAAATTTCCCCAAAATTCTCAAATTCTCACTTTCTCCTCCTCTCAGCTGCTCTCCTGGCACAAATCCAAACTCCCAAAGCAGCAATGACAATGGAAATTCCGACGCCACAAATCGCCATGGCGACCAGCAGGTGACTTGGATTCTTCTGGAATTCTCCATTCCCATGGGAATTTCTCTGCCCTACCGGTGGCTCTGGGAAAACAAGAAAATTCCCAGTTTTTTCCAATTTTTTTCAGATTTTTTTCCCATTTTTTTCTCAGTTTTTTTCCCAATTTTTGCCCCATTTTTTCCCATTTTGTTCTGATTTTCCCCCCATTTTTCCTGCTTTTTTCCTACAATTTCTCCAAAATATGCCCAGAATTTTCCCATAAATTATTCTATAATTTTTATCACAATTTTTCTATAATTTTCACGTATTTTTCCCAAAATATTCCTGCAATTTTTCCCTACATTTTCCCACTATTGTCCCTAAATTTTCTTGAAATTTCTCCACAATTTTCTCAGATTTTTCCACAATTTTCCAAGAATTTCCCCAGATTTTTCCTGGAATTTTCCCAGAATTTCCTCACAATTTTCCTGTAATTTCCCCAATATTTTCCCACAGTTCTCTCAAAATTTCCCCAAAATTTTCATGCAATTTTCCCAACATTTCCCATAATTTTCTCAGAATTTTCCTGCAGTTTTTCCCATAATTTTCCTGCAATTTTCCCAAAATTTCCCTGAAATTTTCCCAAAACTTTCCTGGAATTTTCTCAGAATTTTCCCACAATTTCCCCTCAATTTTTCCATAATTTCCACAGAATTTTCTGGAATTTTCCAAGAATTTCCCTAGAATTTTTCCGCAATTTTCCCAGAATTTTCTGCAATTTTTCCTGGAATTTTCCTGGAATCTCCCCCACGAATTTCCAGAAATTTCCTCCCAATTTTCCAGGAATTTTTCCAGTGATTCTCCCAGATTTTTCTGGAATTTTCCCCTAATTTTTCCTTGAATTTTCCCAGAATTTCCCCTCAATTTTCCCATAATTTCCACACAATTTTCCGGAATTTTTCCAAAAATTTTCCAGCATTTTCTGGATTTACCATTGAAGCTGCTCCTGTCAATATCCAATGACCAATAGGATCCATCAACTTGTCGACCTGCAGGAAAATTCCCAAAAATATCAAAAATTGGGGAATTCTGAGCTGAATTTTTTAGGGAGAATTTTGGGATTTTGGGGGAATTTTTTTGGAGTTGTGGGTGTTTTTTAACAACTTTTTTATAATTTTTAAATTCTTTTTTGGGAATTTCTTGGGAATTTTTGGGGAAAAATTTTGAGATTTTTTAGGGATATTTTTGGGATTTTTTGGGATTTTTGGGGGATTTTTTAGGGCTTTTTGTGGATTTCTTGGGAATTTTTAGGATTTTTTTTTTTTGTAATTATTAATGATTTTTTGGAGGTTTTTTTTTACTTTTCTTGGGAGGTTTTTTAGGGAATTTATGAGGGATTTTTTTGAGATTTCTGATAGAATTTTTTGGGGATTATTTTAAATTTTTGGGGGGGTTTTTTTGAAATTTTTAGGAATTTTTTATTTGTTTTTCAAGAATTTTTAAAAAATTATTTTTAGGACTTTTTGGGATTTTTTTTCCCTGATTTTTCTCTGATATTTTGGGACTCTTTTGAGGGAATTTTTGGGGATTTTTTTTTGCATTTTAGGGATTATTTGAGGATTTTTGGGGAATTTTTAAAATTTTTGGGGGGGAATTTCTTCGAGAATTTTGGGGGATTTTTTGGGGACCTTTTTTTGATTTTTGGGAAATTTTGGGTGATTTTTTCATCTGAAATTCCAAGAAAAAAAAATCGGGGAATTCTGAGAATTCCTTACCTTGGTCGTTTGCCATTTTATCAGGATGCTCCACTGGAAAAAATTCAAACAAAAATGACAAAAAAATTTCAATTAAAAAAAATTTGCATTAAATTCTCCAAGAAAATTTTATTAAAAGTCCAAAATTACATAAAACGCAAAAAAACCCCAAAAATTCCCTAAAAAAATCCCCCCAAAAATAAAAACAATTCCCTAAAAAATCCACAAAAACCCAAAACCCCTCCAAAATTTCCGAATAATTCATCAAAATCCCACAATAAATCCCCCAAAAAATCCCCAAACCCCCCAAAAATAAAAAACCCCAAAATTCCAATAAAAAGACCCAAAAACGTCCATAGAAAAAGAAAAAATTTGCCTAAAAATTCTCAAAAATAAAAAAAAACCTCTAAAAATTCCACAAATTCACAAAAAAATATCCCCCCAAAAATCCCACAAAAAATTCCCTAAAAACCAATAAAAACTCCAACAAAATTCCCTAAAAAAGCAAAAAAAAAATCCCTAAAAACCCCAAAAAGTCCCAAAAAATTCCACAAATCCCTAAAATCCCAAAAAATCCCCCCAAAACCCCTCCCCCCCAAAAAAACTCCATAAAAAATCAGAAAAATTGAAAAAAATTTCCCCCAAAAAGAAAAATCCCTGAAAATTCCCAAAAATCCCCCAAAAATCCCTAAAAAACCCCCAAAATATTGCAAATAATCCCAAAAATTCCCCAAAAATGCCCAAATTCTTTACCTTTCAATGTCCTGAAATAAACAGGCTCCGACAAAGGTCCAACTCCCTTGGAATTCCTGGCTTGGATCCTAAAGAAATATCCAGAATCTGGGAAAAGTTCGGGAATTTGGTGGGAAAGTTTTTCTCCTCCGATGGAATCTGAGAGCCAAAGGTGGATGGGGAGAGATTTGTCTCGGGAGTAGAAGAGGAGATAGGCTGGAAAAATTGGGAATTTGGGTTAGAAATTTGGGAGAAAATTCCAGAATTTTAATAAGTTTTGGAAATTTTAGAAGAAATTTCAAAAATCCCATAAAAAATGGCAAAAAAATCCCATAAAACCAAAAACAAAAAAAGACAAAAAACCCCCAAAAATTGCATTTTAAAAATGAAGGAAATACTATCCCAAAGATTAAAAAAAAAATTAAATTAAATCCTAAAAAATCCAATTTAAAAAATCCTATAAAAAACTAAGAAAATTCCATTAAAACCCAAAAAAAATCTCATAAAACCACAAGAAAATTCTATGAAGAAAAATTCTGATAAATCCCCATAGAATTCCATAAAAGGACTAAAAATTCCATAAATCCCATTGAAAATTTTAAAAATCCCATAAAACCCAAAAAAATTCCCATAAATCCCAAAAAAAAATCCATAAAACCCCAAGGTTTCCCCCAAAAAATCTCAAAAAATTCCATTAAAAACCAAAATAAATTACAAAAAAATTCCATAAATTCCAAAAAAATCCACAAAAATTCCCCAAAAATAAAAAAAAATCCATTAAAAACCAAAATAAATAACAAAATAATTCTATAAATTCCCCAAAAATAAAAAAATCCCCCCAAAAATTCCCAAATATCCCAAAGAACCCTCCAAGAAGTCCCAAAAAAATTCCCAAAAAATCCCCAAAAAAACCTCCAAAAATTCCAATAAATCCCCACTTTTCCCACCCCAAATCCCGAATATTTTTTAGGAATATTTTTACAGCAATGATGAAGTTGATGATGATGAAGATGAAGATGATGAAGGAAATCACGGAAAGTAAAATTCCCGAAATTCCCGGTTTTTTTCCTTTTGGAGAAGAAAAAAGTGGGAAAAAGTCAGAATTCCAGAGGGAATAAAAAAATTTAGGGAATTTTCCTTTGAATTTCCTAAATTTTTGGGGAATTTTCCTAATTTTCAGGGATTTTTCTTTCCTATTTTTCAGGAATTTTCATTTTTACTTCCCAAAGTTTTCAAGAATTTTCATTTATATTTCCTAAAGTTTTTTGAATTTTCTTAATTTCCAGGAATTTTTCTTTCCTAATTTTCAGGAATTTTCCTTTGAATTTCCTAAATTTTGGGGATTTTTTCCCCCCAAATTTTCAGGAATTTTTTTTCCTAATTTTCAGGAATTTTCCAATTTTTTGGGAATTTTTCTTTCCTATTTTTCAGGAATTTTCATTTTTCTTTTCCAAATTTTTGGAATTTATTTCCCAAATTTCCTGGAATTTTTTCCTAATTTTCATTAATTTTCTGAATTTTGGGGGAATTTTTCTTCTCCTAATTTTCAAAATTTTTCTATTTTAATTCTCAAGTTTTGGGGAATTTTCATTTTCCTTATTTGAAGGAATTTTCATTTTATTTCCCTAATTCTCAGGATTTTTCACTGTCCTCATTTTCCAGGAAATTTCAGCTCAAATTTTGGGGATTTTTCCCTGAAATTCTGGGAAATTTCACCTAAAATTTTGGGAAATTTCAACTCAAATTTCAGCAAAAATTCCAGAAAAATCTCCCTCAAATTCCAAAAAATTTCACCTCAAATTTTTAGAAATTTTCCCTCAAATCTTGGGAAATTCAACCTCAAAATTCCAGGAAATTTCACTTTAAACTCTGGGAAATTTAATTTCAAATTCAAGATAATTTCAACAAAAATTCTGCAATATTTCATTAAAATTTCCAAGAAATTTCACATCCAATTCCACCAAATTTCTGTTAAAATTCTAGAAAATTTCACCCAAACTCTGGAAAATTTAACCAAAAATTTTTAAAAATTTCACCTCAAATTCTGGAAATTTCCATGAAAATTCTTGAAAATTCCACCTAAAATTCCACAAAATTCCCCCAAAAGATCCAAAAAAATTCCCCAAAAACCCAGAAAATCTCCAAACTAAAAAACCAAAAAAAACCCTAAAATTAAAAAACAAAACTTGGGAATTTTACCTGTGATTTTCCCGTTGGATTCCAAAGGTGGTTGCCAGGTAACCACGACACTCCGAGGTTTTCCTTCCCTGGAAATCACTGTGAGATCTTTGGGAGCTGAGCTGGGAGCTGGGAAAAAAAAACAAAAAAAAAAAATTGGGAATTTTTAGGGGAAAAATTGGGAATTTTGGGAAAAAAATCTGGAATTTATAGAATTTTTTCCCTTTTTTCTTCCTAATTTTTTTTCTATTTTTCCCCTAATTTTTCCCAGTTTTTCCCTAAATTTTTTCCTATTTTTCTTCTTATTTTTTCCTATTTTTCTTCCAATTTTCCCATTTTTTCCTAATTTTTTCCTACTTATTCCCCATTTTTTCCCAATTTCTTCCAAATTTTTCATCATTTTTCCCATTTTTCCCCCAATTTTTCCCCCATATTTTCCCTATTTTTCTCCCTTTTTCCCTATTTTTCTTCCAATTTTCCCATTTTTTCCTAATTTTTCCCCTATTTTTCCCCAATTTTTCCCAATCTTTCTGCTATTTTCCCCAATTTTTCCCATATTTTCCCCCAATTTTCCCCAAATTTTTTCTTCATTTTCCCCAATTTTCCCCTCATTTTTTCTCCATTTTTCTCCTAGTTTCCCCCATTTTCCCCCAATTTTTCCCTTATTTTTCTTTTTTCTCAATTTTTTCCCGATTTTTCTCCCAATTTTCCCCTAGTTTTCAATTTTTTCCCTATTTTTTCCAATTTTTGCCATGTTTTTCCCACAATTTTCTCCACAATTTTCCCCAATTTTCCCCCATATTTTCCCTCTATTTTCCCCTATTTCCCCCTTTATTTTCCCCAGTTCTCCTCTTATTTTTTTTTTCCATTTTTTCTTTTTTTCCCCTGATTTTTTCCTCTTTTAATCCTGATTTTTCCCCAATTTTCTCCTCTTTTTTCCTTCCCTTTTCCTCACATTTTTTCCATCATTTTCCCCCTCATTTTTTCCTATTTTTTTCCTGACTTTTTTCCTTTATTTTTCCTCATTTTTTCCCCCCCACTTTTTCCTCATTTTCTCCCATTTTTTCCACTTTTTTCCTCATTTTTCCCCTCATTTTCCTCTCATTTTTTTCCTGGTTTTATCCTGGAGTTTTTTCCCATTATTTTTCTTCTTTTTTCCTTTTTTTTTTCCTCATTTTCCCTTATTTTTTCCCATTTTTCCCTCCATTTCTTCCCCATTTTTCCACCTTTTTTCCCCTCATTTTTTCCCCATTTCTCACCCATTTTTCCTCAGTTTTTCACCGTTTTTCACCCAAATTTCACTGGAATTTCATCAGAATTTTCCCAAACCCTTCCCAAACCATTTTCCCACAGAATTCTTTACTTACCTGGATAAATTCCACCCAAATTCCAGAATTTTTTACAAACTTGGAGTTGATTTTCCCCTCATGCCATCATTTCCCGCCATTTTTCCTCCATTTCTCCCCCATTTTTTCGCCATTTTTCACCATTTTTTCCCCATTTTCCACCACAATTTCACCAGGATTTTCCCCAAACTCTTCCTGAATTATTTTTCCATGGAATTCTTTCCCTACCTGGAAAAATTCCACCCAAATACCAGAAATTCAGAAAACCCAGAGCTGATTTTCCCCTCATGCCATCATTTTTCCTCCATTTCTCCTCCATTTCTTCATCGCTTTTCCTCATTTTTTCACTGGAATTTTTCCGAAACTCTTCCCATACTATTTTTCCATGGAATGTTTTCCCTACCTGCAAAAATTCCAGAATTTTTCCCAAATCTGGATCCATTTTCCCCTCATGCCACCATTTTCCCACCATTTTTTTTCACCATTTCTCCTCCATTTTTCCACCATTTTTCCTCATTTTTTTTCCCGTTTTTCCTCATTTTTTCCCTGGAATTTTTCCCAAACTCTTCCCAAACCCTTCCCAAACAATTTTTTCCCGGAATTCTGTCCCTACCTGCCTCCACGGTGACAGCATTGGCTGCCATGCTCCAGGTGCTTTTTTCTCCAATTTTTCCCTATATTTCTCCCAATTTTCCCCTAGTTTTCCATTTTTTCCACATTTTCCCCCATTTTTCCCCAATTTTTTCCATATTTTTCCCATGTTTTTCCACCAATTTTTTCCCAGTTTTTCCCATATTTTTCCACCTATTTTTCCACCATTTTCCCACCAATTTTCTGCTATTTTTCCTCCATATTTCCCTCAATTTCCCCCAGATTTTCCCCAGATTTTCACCCAATTTTCCCCTATTTTTCTTCCAATTTTCCCCCAAATTTTCCCCAATTTTTCCCATCTTTTCCCCTGTTTTCTCCTTTTATTTTCCTTCATTTTTCTTCTTTTTTCCTCATTTTTCCCTTTTTTACCCAGTTTCTTCTCCATTTTTCCTCCATTTTTTGGCATTTTTTCCCCGTTTTTCCTCATTTTTCCAGTGTTTTTCCTCATTTTTTCACCTTTTTTCACCGGAATTTCACCAAAATGTCACCACTCTGTCCCCACCTGCCTCCATGGTGACAGCATTGGCCGTCATGCTCCAGGTGCTGGATTTCCTCCCCGTGGTCACCATGACTGAGAACTCGTATCGAGTGTTTGGCCTCAGGCCCTGGATGGTATGGCTCAGCGCCGTGGTGTCGGCAGCCTGGGGGAGAAAATTCCAGGGAATTTTGGGAAAAATTTAGTGTGTTTTGGGGAAATTTCATGGATTACAGGTTTTTTGGGGAGTTGGGGATGGTTTGGGGTTTTTTTCCTGGGAAAAAAGGGTGAAAAATGGGGGTTTTTAAGGGGAAAAATGTGGATTTTTCTCTCTGATTTTTTAACTAGTTTTTTTCCTGTCATCCTTGACAGGAAGGGAGAAAAAATTGGGATAAAACTGGGGTAAAACTAAGATAAAATCAGGCAAAAAAACCCAGGGGAAGAAAACCAGGAAAAAAAAGGAGAAAAAAACCCCAGGAAAATATCAGGAAAAATCATAAAAAATTATTAAAAAACCATGAAAAAATCAGAAAAAAACATGAAAAAAATCAGAAAAAATAATTGAAAAAGCAAACAAAACAAACAAACAAACAAAAAACAAACAAACAAAAAAAACCTGAAAAAATCATTAAGAAATCAGGGGAAAAAACCATGAAAAAAATAAAGAAAAAAATTAAAAAGCATTAAAAAATCTGGAAAAATCAGGGAAAAAAAGAAACAAATCACAAAACATCAGAGAAAAATCAGAAAAAATAATCAAGAAATTGGGAAAAATTCTAAAAAATCATGACACAAATAATGAAAAATCAGGTAAAAGTGGGGGCAAATCAGTAAAAAAACATTAAAAAATTGGGAAAAATCACTCAAAATTGGGAAACAATCAGAAAAAAAATCACAAAAAATCATTAATAAATTTGGGAAAATCATTTAAAAACCTCGACAATCATTTAAAAAATCACAAAAAATTCGGGAAAAAATCAGAAAAAAAACCCAAAATCCTTACCTTAAATTTGGAATTAGCCGGATAGCTGCTCCTCCACCTCACCGTATAAAACCGAATTTCTGTGGATTTCTGATTTTTTGGGATGGAATTATCAGCCCAGGAAACTCGAACGGAATCCTGGGAAAGAGGCAAAGCCTGCACTCCCACGGGGGGAAGCATGGGAGAGGAAAAATCGGGAATTTGGGATGGGAAAAGGGCGGGAAAAGGGTGGGAAGGGTCAGCAGAGTCTTGGGGGTAAAAGGGAAAAAAAGGAAAAAAATGTTATGATTTTTTGTTGATTTTTCCCCTTTTTTCCAATTTTTTCCTGATTTTTTTCCCCCATTTTTTCCCTGATTTTTCCCCTTTTGTTCCCTTTCTTTTTTCACTATTTTTTCCTGATTTTTTCAAATTTTTTCTCTTTTTTTCCTCATTTTTCCATCTCATTTTTCCTCTTTTTTTCCTGGTTTTTCCTCCCATTTTTCCCAATTTTCCCTAATTTTTCCCTATTTTTTTCCACATTTTCCCCCCATTTTTTCCTGATTTTTTCCTGATTTTTCCCCTTTTTTCCCCCGTTTTTTCACATTTTCCTGATTTTTTCAAATTTTTTTCTTTTCTTCCCCCATTTTTTCCACACATTTTCCCCAATTTTCCCTCATTTTTCCTCCCTTTTTTCCTAATTTTCCCTGATTTTTCTGCAATTTCCCCTCATTTTTCTTCCCATTTTTCCCAATTTTCCCTTATTTTTCCCTAATTTTTTCAAGATTTTTTCCTCATTTTTCCCCCATTTTACCCCTGATTTTTTCCCGTTTTTTTCCCATTTTTTCTCCTGCTCTTCTCCTCCCATTTTTCCACCGGAATTCGCAGATATTTCCTAGAAATAATTCCCGTTATTCTCACCGAGGAATTTGGTGGTCACACTCTCATACAGAGGAACTCCATTTTCCCCCATTTCTCCCCCCATTTTTCCCTCAAATTTTCCCCTCATTTTTCCCCTCATTTATTCCTGGTTTTTTTCTCATTTTTTCCTCATTTTTCCCTCAAGTTTTCCCTCATGCCTTTTCTCATTTATTCTTCATTTTTTTCCTTGTTTTTTTCCCTCATTTTTTACTCACTTTTCCCATTGTTTTTCTCTCATTTTTCCCTCATTTTCCCCTCATTTATTCATCATTTTTTCTCTCATTTTCCCACCATTTTTCCCTCATATTTTTCTCATTTTTTCCTAATTTTTCCCTAGTTTTTCCCCCTCATTTTTCCCTCACTTTTTCCTAATGTTTTCCCTCATTTATTCCTCATTTTCCGACCATTTTTCCCTCATTTTTTCGCCTCATTTCTCCCTCATTTATTCCTCATTTTTCCTTCGTGTTTTTCCTCATTTTTTCCTTCATTTTCCCACCATTTCCCCCTCTTTTTCCCTCATTTTTTCCCTCATTTATCCCTCATTTTTTCACCATTTTTTCCTTAGTTTTTTCCCATAATTTTTTCCCATTTCTCTCATTTTTCCCTCATGTTTTCCCTCATTTATTCCTCATTTTCCCCCCATTTTCCCCCTCATTTATTCCTCTTTTTTTCCTCATTTTCTCCTTCATTTTCCTGCCATTTTTCCCCTCATGTTTTCCTTATTTTCCTGCTGTTTTCCCCTCATTTTTTTCCCTCATTTTTCCCTCATTTTCCCATTATTCCCTCATGTTTTCCTCCATTTTTCTCTCATTTTCCCTCTTTTTTTCCTCATTTTCCCCTCATGATTTCCTCATTTTTTTTTCCTCATTTATTCCTCATGTTTTCCCTCAATTTTCCCCTCATTTTTTCCTCTTTTCCCAGTATTTTAACTCCTTTTTTCCCTCATATTTTTCCTCATGTTTTTCCTCATTTCCCTGCAATTTTCCCACAATTTTCCCCTCAATTTTCCCTCATTTTCCCCCCATTTTCCAACCGATTTTTCCCAGTTTTTTCTCAGTTTTTTTTCCCCAATTTTCTCTGTACTTTTCCCCCCAGAAATTCCCATTATTCTCACCCACGGATTTGGTGGTCACACTCTCATACGGAGAAACTCCCTTTTCCATCATTTCTCCCTCATTTTCCCCCCATTTTTTCCTCATTTTCCACTCATTTTTCCCTCTTTTTTTCACTCAGTTTTTCCTGAATTTTTCCTCATTTTTTCCCTCATTTATTCCTCTTTTTTTCGTCATTTTTTCCACATTTATTCCTCAGTTTTCCCCTCATTTTCTCCTCATTTTTTCCTCATTTTGCCCCATATTTTCTCCTCATTTTTTCCTCATTTTGCCCCATATTTTCTCCTGTTTTTTCCCCATTATTTTGCCATCATTTTTTCTTCATCTTCCCCCCATTTTTCCCCTCATGTTTTCCCTCATTTTCCCCCCTCATTTTTTCCTCATTTTTGCCCTCATGTTTTTCTTCAATTTTTCCCTCATGTTTTTCTTCATTTTTCCCCTCATTTTCCTCTCATTAACTCCTCATTTTTCCTCCATTTTCCCCTCATGTTTTCCTCATTTTTCCCCTCATGTTTTTCCCCCATTTTCCCTCATTTTCCCCCATTTTCCCCTCAATTTCCCCCCATTTTTTTCCCCATTTTCCTCCAGTTTTTCCCACATTTTCACCCCAGAAATTCCCAGAATTAATTCCCATTATTCTCACCGAGGGATTTGGTGGTCGCACTCTCATACAGGGGAACTCCTCGCCGGCGTTGTTGAAAGCTTTCAGTGAGATGACGTAATGGGAGTTGGGCTCTGGAAAAATCCACGGAAAAAACATCAGGGAAACATTCCCAAAAAATTGGGAAAAAACAATGGGGAAAAATGAGGGGGAAATGAGGGAAAAATGAGGGAAAAATGAGGGAAAAATGAGGGAAAAGATGAGGGAAAAGATGAGGGAAAAGATGAGGGAAAAAAGAGGAATAAATGAGGAAAAAATGGAAAAAATGAAAAGAAAAATGGAGGGAAAATTATGAAGAAATGAAGAAAAATCAGAAAAAAACGGGGGAAAATTGAAAAAAATCTGAAAAAAATCAGAAAAAATTGGGAAAATGGGGAAAAATCAGAAAAAAAGGAAAAATGGGAAAAAATGTGAAAATAATCAGAAAAAAATCAGAAAAAAATCAGAAAAAAATGGGCCAAAAATGAGGAAAAATTGGGAAAAAATCAGGAAAAATGTAAAAAAATCGGAAAAATTTGAAAAAAATCAGAAAAAAGTTCAGAAAAATTACTAAAAATAAAAAAAAAAGGGAAAAATTCAGGAAAAAATGGGAAAAAAGAAATTAATAAAAACTCACCTAGATTTTGGATAGAATAAAACCTCTGCCTGCTGTCCACCCTGACGGTGTGAGCATAAGGACTTCCAACCCCATAGCCAATGAGGAATCCTCGGATGAGAACGTTGGCATTTCCAGGAGGAGTCCAAGCCATGGAGATCCCCGTGGAGAAGGGGAGGACATGGAGAGAGCTGGGCTGGGAGGGAACTTGGGATTCTGGAATTTAGGAAAACAGGGGGAAAAATTGGGAATTTTTAGGATTTTTCTGCATTTTTTTTGGATTTTTTAGCAATTTTTAATTATTTTTTGTGGATTTTCTTGGGAATTTTTGGGGATTTTTTTTCAGAATTTAGGAGATTTTTTTGAGGATTTTTTACGATTTTTATGGGGGGGTTGGCACATTTTTTGGTAATTTTTAGGGTTTTTAATGGAATTTTTTGGCATTTTTCCAGAATTTTTGGAAAATTTTTTTTTGGGGGGGGGGGGGGGGGGGGGGGGGATTTTTTGGGGAATTTTTTGGGAATTCTCAGCTACCATCCAGGTCGTTTTCAGGCGTTTCTGCTCCAATCCATTCCGAGAAAGGTCCAGTGCCATTCACTGTCATTGCAGCCACCTGGAAACTGTAGTGACTTCCTTTTTCTAGACCTGTTGGAAGAAAAATTGGGAAAAAAAGTAAATCATTGATGCAGGAAAAAAATTGGGAATTTTTGTGATTTTTCTTGGATTTTTTCAGGGTTTTTTTTTTTCAGATTTTTTGGGGGAATTTTTTACATTTTCTTGTAATATTTTCAGGTTTTTTCCAGATTTTGGGGGGGTTTTTTGCACAAATTTTTCTGGATTTTTTTTTGAGGATTTTCTTGGATTTTTGAGGGTTTTTTTGGATTTATTCAGATTTTTTTCAGGGGTTTTTTTGAGATTTTTCCAGATTTTTTAGGGATTTTTTTTCCCAGGTTTTTTTCTCAGATTTTTAGGAGGGTTTTTTTATATTTTTGGGGATTTTTTTCAGAATTTCTTGAGATTTTTTGAGGGAAATGTTTGGGATTTTTTCAGATTTTTTCCTGATTTTGTGGGGATTTTTAAAGGAATTTTTTGTGGATTTTTAGGGATTTTTTCAGATTTTTTTCTGATTTTTTGAGGATTTTAAAAAAATTTAGGGGGGATTTTTTTGAGGATATTTTTAAATTTTTCACAGAATTTTTTGTGTTTTTTACAGATCTTATTCAGATTTTTTGAAGGAAATGTTTGGGATTTTTTTCAGATTTTTAGGGATTTTTTCCAGGTTTTTCTCAAATTTTTTGGAGATTTTTTTTTTTTTTCCATTGCAGCCACCTGGAAACTGTAGTGACTTCCTTTTACTAAACCTGGGGAAATAAAAAATAGGAAAAAAGGAAATTAAGGATCATCAAGAAAAGATTGGGGTTTTTAAAAATTCTTTAAAATTTATTTGGGACTTTTTTGAGATTTTTTCAGCTTTTTAAATGATTTTTAATTATTTTTTTCAGGGTTTTCTCAGATTTTTTTTGGTATTTTTTCCGGATTTTTTGGGAGGTTTTTTGAGACTTTTTGCAGATCTTTTTGGAGGTTATTTTCCTGGATTTTTACAGATTTTGGGGGGATTTAGGGGAAGCTTTTTGAGATTTTCTTGAGGTTTTCTGGGAGGTTTTTCTCTGATTTTTTGGGGAATTTTTTTCTGATTATTTTGCTGATTATCTAGAAATATTCCCCTCAAATTCTGTGAAATTTCACCTGAAATGCCAGGAAATTTCCCCTGAAATTTTGGGAAATTCCTCCACAATTTTTGGGAAGTTCCACCTTAAATTCCAATAAATTCCACCTTGAATTCCAGGAATTTTTCTCAAATTTTGGGAAATTTTATCTCAAATTCCCCAAAATTTCTCATTAAATTCCAGGAAATTTCACTAAACAATTCCAAGAAATTTCACCCTAAATTCTGGAAAAATTCAACTCAAATTCTGGAAAATTTCATCTCAAATTCGAATTTTCATCTCAAATTCCAGGAAATTTCACCTTAAATTCTGGGAATTTTTTTCTTGAATTTTGGAAAATTTGGCCTGAATTTCCAGGAAATTCCACCTCAAATTCCAAGAAAAAATTCACCAAAAATCCCACAAAATTTCCACTTCAAATCCCACAAATTTTCCCTTCAAATCCCACAAAAATCCCACAAAGTTCCATGAAAATTCCACAAAAATCCCCAAAAATTCTCACAAAATTCCACGAAAATTCCTCCAAAATTCCACAAAAAATTTACAAGAAAAATTCTCAAAAATATCACAGAACATTCACAAAAATCCCCAAGAACAATTTAGAAAATTGCAAAAAATCTGAAAAAAATAGTAAAAGTTAAAAAAAACCCCAAAAAATTCTCAAAAAATCCCTAAAATTTCTCAAAAAACAAAATCATAATAAAAATCCCAAAAAAATTCAGCAAAAAATCCCACAAAATTTGGAAAAAAAGTCGCAAACTATTTGCAAAAATAGGGAAAAAATTAGGAAAAAATTGAAATAAATCTGAAAATAATCCCAAAAAATTAGTAAAAAAATCCCCACAAAATTCCACAAAAATCCCATGAAAATTAAAACAAAAAAAATTTTTTTAAATCCCAGAAAATTCCCCAAAAATTTCAAAAAAAGTCCACAAAACTCCACAAAAATTCCATAAAATTCCACAAAAATCCCACAAACATTCCATGAAAATTCTGCAAAAATTCCACAAAAATTTAAAAAATTAATTTTTTTTTTTAAAATCCAAGAAATTTTAAAAAAATTTTTTTAAATCCACAAAAATTCAGTGAAAATTCAGTGAAAATTCTACAAAAATTCCATAAATAAAAAAAATTTCAAAAAACTTCCCACAAAATTTTAAAAAATCCACAAAAATTTGTGAGTTTTTCCTCACCTGTAAACAAATACCAGAGGTTATTTGGTTCCAAAGTTTCTGTTTCTCCTCTCCTGGAACTTTTCCTGTGGCGAATTTTGTATCCAGTGAGGAATCCATTCCTGGAGTCTGCAGGAGGTGGAAGCCAACTCACCTTGATGCTCTGGAAAATAAAGATTTTTTTTTTAATTTTTTGAGATTTTTTTTGGGGGGCGTGGAGTCTGTAACTTTTTTGTGAATTTTTTTTAATTCTTGTGGATTTTTAAAAATTTTTTGCAAATTTTTTTGTGATTTTTTTTTTTGCTTTTTTTTTTAATTTGTGTGAATTTTTTGTGAATTATAGAAGATTTTTCTTCTAATTTTTTGAGAACTTTTAAGGATTTTTTTGAAATTTTTCAGATTTTTTGGTGAATATTTTGGCACCTTTTTCAGAATTCTTTGCCTATTTTTTATTTTTTCACTTTTTTACTAGATTTTTTTAGGATTTTTTTCATTATTTTTTTGGGATTTTTAGGAGATTTTACTTCTGATTTTGGAGAACTTTTAAGGGTTTTATATTATTTTTAGGGAATTTTTTTGAATTTTTTGGGGGGTTTTAAAATTTTTTCTGTGTTTTTTTGAGTTTTCTTTAAATTTTTTGAGAATTTTTGGGCTTTTTTTTTTTCTCAAATTTATTGTGATTTTTTTGAAATTTTTTGGAAAGTTTTTTAGGAAATTTTATAAAAATGTTGCAAATTTTTAGGGCTTTTTTCCAAATGTTTTTCGAATTTTTCGAGGTTTTTTAGAATTTTTGGGGTGAATTTTTAGGGAATTTTTTTTAAAGTTTTTTAGGATTTTTTGCCATTTTTTTTTAATCTCGGAATTTGGGAATTTTTGGGAATTACTTACCTTGGAATTCACAACTTCCAAGGAAATATTCTGAGGAGCAGCACTGGGAACTGGAAAAGGAAAAAAAATATATTCCATTAATTTTTCGGGGGAATTTTGGGAAAAAATGAGAATTTTTTTTTCAATTTTTGTGAAAATTTGGGGGTTTTTTGGGGATTTTTTGGAGATTTTTTAGAGATTTTTTGGTGACATTTTCCAGGATTTTTTGGGGAATTTTCTTGGAAATTTTTTTGCATTTTTTGCGATTTTTTAGACTTTCTTGAGGATTTTTTTTGAAAAAAAATTGAGATTTTTTGGGGATTTTTTTGGCATTTTTTAGGGATTTTTGAAGTTTTTTGGAGATTTTTTTTGAGAATTTTTGGGTATTTTTTGGAACTGGAAAAGGAAAATAACTCCATTAATTTTTATAGGAATTTTGGGGGAAAAAAATGGGAATTTTTGGGGTTGGAAATCCTGAAGGATTTGGGGATTTTTTTTGGGGGGGGGGAAAATTTTTTGGTGATTTTCTATGAATTTTTCAGGAATTTTTGAGAACATTTTTGGGGACATTTTATTAGTATTTTTGTGGATTTTTAAGAGAATTTTTTCAGGAATTTTTGTGAGAATTTTTTGGTTTTTTTTTTTTTAGTGTTTTGGGGATTTTTTGTGAATGTTTGGACGATTTTTTGCGAATTTTTGAGGGAATTTTTGGGGAATATTTGGGGGGAATTTTTGGGGTATTTTGGGGGAATTTTTTCGGGAATTTTTAGGGATTTTTGTAAAATTTTCAGAAATATTTTTGTGATTTTTTGGGGGATTTTTTTTGGATTTTTTGAGGGAATTTTTGGGGGAATTTTTGAGGATTTTGCGGGAATTTTTAGGGTATTTTTTAGTATTTTAGGGGATTTTTGGGAGGATGTTTTTTGAGGAATTTTTGGGGATTTTTTTTTTCTGAAATTTTTTGAGGAGTTTTTGGGTATTTTTTTAGTATTTATTTGGGATTTCTTTGTGAATTTTTTGGGAATTTTTTTTGTTTTTTCTGGCAATTTTTGGGAAAAAACTCCTAATTGAAAAAGCAAAAAAAAACAGGAAAAAAATGAAAAAAAACCCAGGAAAAATTCCCAAAATTCCCAACTCACCATCAGACAAAGTTGTGACACTAAATTCCTGGGTGGGAATTCCAAGTCCATGGCGATTGAAGGGCTGGAATTTCAGCTGATATTCCATGGACTTTTTCAGTCCTTCCAATCGGAAACATCGACCATCCAGCTCCAGGCTCTGCAAGAAATCAAGGAAAAATTCCATGGAAAAATGGAAATTTTGAGGGGTTTTGGGGTTTATGGGGTTTGGGGAAATTGGGGAGAAAATGGTGAAAAAATCTGGAAAAAGTCCTGGAATAAACTGGAAAAATACTGTAAAATTTCTCCAAAAATCCTGAAAAATTGCACAAAAAATTATGGAAAATTCCTCAAAAATTCACCCCAAAAGTCTCCCAAAATTCCCAAAAAACCCCCTTAGAATTCCCAAAAAATTCCTCAAAAATAAAAAAAATTCCTCTCAGGATCCCTGAAAAATCCTCTCAGAATTCCCAAAAAATCCTCTCAGGATTCTCAAGAAATTCCCACAGAATTCCAAAAAAAATTCCTGAAAAATTAAAAAAAAAAAAAAAAGGAAAAATTGGGAAAAAAGGGAAGAAAAACAGGAAAAATAAGGTAAAAATAGAGGAAAAATAGAGGAAGATTAGGAAAAAATCAGGGAAAAAATCAGAAAAAATGAGGAAAAATCAGGAAAAAATCAAGAAAAACCAGGGAAAAATCAGAAAAAAAATTGTAAAATCAGGGAAAAATTTTAGAAAATCAGGGAAAATTGGGGAAACATGGGAAAAAATCAGAAAAAAAAACCCAAAAAAGAAAAAAGTCATTAAAAATGGGGAAAAACCAATAAAAATCAGAAAAAGAAAGGGAAAAAAAATCAGAAAAAACCAAAAAACCCAGGAAAAACCAGAAATCAATTCAAAAATTCAGATTTTTTCCCAAACTCACCTGCTCCTCCCCTGATGCCACCTCGGTCCAGGTGAGTCGATAGCCCAGGATGGGAATGGTGGGAGAAGCTGGAGGATCCCAGCAGAGCTGCAGGGCTGTGGGGGAAACTGGGAAAACTCGGAAATTCTCCACTGGGCCGGCCAACTGGACTGGAAAAAAGGGGGAGGAGGGAAAGGAATTGGATTTTTTCTGATTTTTTCCTGATTTTTCCGCAATTTTCCCTGTTTTTCCCATTTAAAAAAAAAAATTCCCCCATTTTCCCCATTTTTTCTGATTTTTCCCGTAATTTTTTCTCACTTTTCCCCATTTCTTTCTGATTTTTTTCCCATTTTTCTTAATTTTTTTCCTGATTTTTTCCCATTTTTTCTGACTTTTCCCCATTTTTATGATTTTTCCCATCTTTTCCCAATTTTTTCTCCTTCTTTTTTCTGATTTTTTCCTGGTTTTCCCCCCCATTTTTTCCTGATTTTTTTCCCCCATTTTCCCCTCTTTTTTCCCACTTTTCCCCACTTTTATCCTGCTTTTTTCCCAATTTTTCCCACATTTTTCCTTTCTTCCCACTTTTTTCCCACTTTTCCCTTTTTTCTTTTTCCTTCTTTTTCCCCATCTTTTCCCACTTTTTTCTTCCCTTTTTTCCCACTTTTTCCCTATTTTTCCTCCATTCTCACTTTTTCCCCACTTCCCCCAATTTTTTCCCATTTTCCCCTTTTTTCCCCTTTTTTCTGCTTTCGCCCACTTTTTTTGCTGCTTTTCTCAATATTTCCCACTTTTTCCCCATTTTCCCCCCAAAATTCCCAATTTCCCCCCCTTTTCTCCCCCACTTTTTCTCATTTTTCCCATTTTTTCCCCATTTTTCCCAATTTTCTCCTCATTTTTCCCAAAATTGTCAATTTTTCCCCATTTTTCTCCATTTTTTCCCAAAACTCCAATTTTCCCAATTTTTCCCCATATTTTTGCCATTTTTCCACCTTTATTCCCCATTTTCCCCCAAAATTCCCATTTTTCCCTTGAAATTCCAATTTTCCCCCATTTTCCCCATTTTTCCCCCATTTTTTCCCATTTTCCCCAAAATTCCCATTTTTCCTACCAAAATTCCACTTTTCCCCCTATTTTTTGCCCTTTTTCCATTTTTCCTCCAAATTCCATTTTTTCCCTGTTTTTCCCACCCAAAATTCCCATTTTTCCCCCAAAATTCTGATTTTTCCTCCATTTTTCCTCCCAAAATTCCCATTTGCTCCCCATTTTCCCTCTTTTTTGCCCCAAAAATTCCCATTTTTCCTCCAAAATTCCAATTTTCCCAGTTTTCCCCCCTTTTTCCCCATTTTGCCCCCAAAATTCCCAGAAAATTCACTTTTTTTTCCTCACCCTCTGGCTGTTTCCCCTTTCCCCCCCCCCCCATTTTTCCCATTTTTCCTGCAAGATTCCCATTTTTTCCCCAAAATTCCCAGTTTTTTCCACCAAAATTCCAATTTTCCATTTTCCCCCTTTTTTCCCATTTCCCCCCCTTTTTTCCTGTTTTTCCCCTTTTTTCCAGTTTTCCCTCCATTTTCCCCTAAAATTCCCCATATTTTCCCAATTTTTCCCCCAAAAATTCCCATTTTCCCCCCCAAAATTCCTGAAATTTCTATTTTTCCCCCCAAATTCCCATTTTTCCCCCAATTTTCCCCATTTTCCCCCCAAAATTCCAATTTTCCCTTTTCCCCCCCATTTTTCCCCCATTTTTTCATCCAAAATCCCCCATTTTCCCCCAAAATTCCCATTTTTCCCCCATTTCCCCCCAGTATTTCCCAATTTTCTCCCCATTTCCCTTCTTTTTTCCCCATTTCTTCCCCATTTTCCCCAGAAAATTCCCATTTTTCCCCTCTTTACCCTCCGGCTGAGTCACGACTTTCACCAAATCTGAGGATTTTCCCAACCCAAACTCGTTGGCTGCTCGAATCCTGAAATTGTAGGATTTTTCGGGATCCAAATTCCCAATGGTGAGTTGGAGAATTCCAGGATGGGAAGTGTTGATTGCTCTTTCCCTGGGAGAAAATTCCAGAAAATCCCATGAAAATTCCATGAAAATGACATGGAAAATTGTGGATTTAATTGGAGAAATTCAGGAAAAAAATCTGGAAAAATTCCCGGAAAAAATAGCTAAAAAAAAAAAAAATCACTAAAAATCCTGAAAAAATTCCCTAAAAAGTCACTAAAAATTCCCAAAAAAATCCTGAAAAAAATCGAAAAAAATTTCCCCAATTTATCCCCCAAAAATCCCTAAAAAATCCCTGGAAAAAAAAAAAATCCCCCAAAAAATTCACTAAAAATTCCCCCCCAAAATTCACTAAAAAATTTCCTAAAAAATCCCTAAAAATTCCCCCCAAAAATCCCCCAAAAATTCCCTGAAAACCTCCTTAGAAAATCCCTAAAAATTCCCCTAAAAATCCCTAAAAATTCCCTAATATCCATGATAAAAAATCCCTAAAAAATCGTTTTAAAAACTCCCCTGAAAAATCCTAACAAATCCCTAAAAAATCCTTTAAAAACAAACCAAAAAATCCTTAAAAAATCTAATAAACCCCCTAAAAATCAGAAAAAAATCCTAAAAAACCCTGAAAGTCCCTAAAAGTCCTCTAAAATAATAAAAAACAGCCGTAAATAAAATCTTTTTTAAATCACTTAAAAATCCTTTAAAAGTTTTAAAAAAATCCAAAAAAAATCCCAAAACATCCTTAAAAAATCAGAAGAAAAATGGGGGGCAAAAAAAATCCCTAAGCAATCCTTAAAAAGAAAACCCTGAAAAACCTCTAAAAATCCAGAAAAAATAGGAAAAAATAGGAAAAAAGTAAAAGAAAATAGAAAATATCCCTAAAAAATTATCTAAAAAGTGAAAAAAAAAATTGAAAAAAATCACCAAAAAATTGAAAGAAAATCGAAAAAAAAACCCAAAAAAATCTGGAAAAAAATCGAGAAAAAAAAATTTTAAAAAATTGAAAAAATCCCTAAAAGTCCCTGAAATAATCCTTAAAAATCCTTTAAAAAAAAAAAAAAAAAAAAAAACCTAAAAATTTTTTTCTAAAAATCTTAAAAAATCAGGGAAAAAAATCTGAAAAAAATCCCCTTAAAAAATCGAAAAAAATCCCCAAAAATTCCCAAAATATTCCCAAAAAATTCCTTACCTTCCAGAACCTTCCACTCCATAATAAACCATATAATATCGAATATTCCCATTGGATTGCTGCGGTTCTCTCCAGGCCATCCGGATGGATCTGCTGGAAACCAGGATGGGCAGCAAATCCCGAGGAGCCGAAGGGAGGAATTCAGAATTTTCCGGGAATTCTGTGGGAATCGCAGAGGGAGAGGAGGTGAGAGGTGTGGGGGAGGGCAGGGCTGGAGGGGAAAATTTGGTGGGAAAAAATTTGGCAGGAAAAAGTTGGAGGGAAAAAATTGGAGGGGAAAAATGGGAGGGAAAAATGTGGTGGGAAAAGTTGGCGGGAAAATATTTGGAGGGAAAAATGGCGGGAAAAAGTTGGGAAAAATTGGCGAGAAAATTGAGAATTTGGCAAAATATGTGGGGAAAATGGGGGCAAATAAGGACAAAAAGGGAAAAAATGGAGAAAAATGTGGAGAAAAGTGGAAAAAATGTGGGGAAAATGGGGAAAAATGCAGAGAAAAATGGAAAATTATGGGGGAAATATGGAGAAATAGGGAAAATGACGAAAATTTGGGGGGTGAATAGGGAAAATTGAGAAAAATACAGAAAAAAATGTGGGAAAATATAGGGGGAAATGAGAGAAAATGAGGGGAAACCAGGGAAAATAAAGGAAAATTGGGAAATGCGAGGGAAAATGGGAAAAATGGGAAAAATATGGGAAAATGAGGAATAATTGTAGGAAAAATGGGGGGAAATGGGGAAAAATATGTGGAAAATGTGGAAAAAATTGGGAAAATGGGAAAAATGAGAGAAAATGAGGAAAAATGTGGAAAATTTGGGGAAAAAATGGGGAAAATATGGAAAAATAGCGGGAAAATGGGGGAGAATACATGGGAAAAATGTGGGAAAACCAGGGAAAAAGATGGGAAAAACAGGAAAAATGTGAAAATGTGAGGGGAAAATGAGAGAAAATGAGGACAAAATGAGGAATAATAAGGAAAAATTGGGGAAAATAAGGAAAAATAATGAAAAAACAGCAGAAAATGAGGAAAAATAGGGAAAATGAGGCAAAAGGTGGAGAAAAAGGGAAAATGTGGGAAAGTGTGGAAAAAGCATGGAAAATGTGGGGAAAATGAAAAAAGGGAAAAACATGGAAAAAATAGGAAAAACATGGGAAAAATTGGGAAAATGTGGGAAAAATGTGGGAAAATTTATGAAAAAATGGGAAAATGTGGAAAATCATGGAAAAAACACAGGAAAATTTGGAAAAAGTTTGGGAAAAATGGGAAAAACAGGAAATAATGGAAAATAGGGGGGAAAAAACAGGGAAAACAACAGGGAAAAACATATAAAAACATGGGAAAAATAGGGAAAAAACATGGAAAAAACACGGAAAAAACACGGAAAAAACACGGAAAAAAGAGAAAATCCAATGGTAAATTCAAGCCTGAAAAATTTGGGAATAAATTTTGGAAATTTGGGGACAAAAATAGGGAAAAAATTCCGGGAAAAACAACCAGAAAAGTTTTTGGGATTTCTTGGAAAACTTTGGGAATTAGAAGGAAAAAAATCTGGGAAATTTGTTTTAAATTGGAAAAAAAAAATCCCAAATTTTGGGATTTGGTTTTGTTTGTTTGTTTTTCTCAATTTTTAAAAGAACTTTTAGAGATTTTTTTAAAGGATTTTGAATTGTTTTAGGGATTTTTAATGGATTTTCTAAAGGATATTTTCATTTTTTTGGGGAGGTTTTTGGAATTTTCTGTGATTTTTTAAGGATTTTCAGGGATTTTTTAGGGATTTTAAAGGATTTTTTTAGAGATTTTTCAAGGATTTTTCAAGGATTTTTTTTAGGAGTTTTTAGATATTTTTTCAGGGCTTTTTTTTCTTTTTTTCGATTTTTAAAAGGATATTTTGGGACTTTTTAAAATTCTTTTTTTGTTTTTTTCAGGATTTTTTAGGTATTTTAAAGGGTTTTTTAAGGATTTTTAGGGATTTTTTTATTATTTTCAAGAGACTTTTTAAGGACTTTTTTCTTATTATTTTTAAGGATTTTTTCCCAATATTTTCCAAGGAATTTTAGGAATTTTAAGGGTTTTTTAAATTTTTGGGGGATTTTTTAAATACAATTTTTAATTTAAAAATTCCCGGAAATTCTCATTTTTTAGGTAAAATTCTGTGGAAAAGCAGGAAAAATTCTGATTTTTTTACCCCTAAAATCATACAAAATTTTTAAATTAAAATTTGAATTAAAATTCCTGAGAATTTCCAAAATTTCCACCCAAACTCTGTCGCTGTTGAGCCGCTAGCAGAGAAGAAAACCCAGATTCTCAGCGTGGCATAGAAAAGAGAGCCTTATTATTTTGATTCCAAATTATATAGACTTTTCAGAGGTCACCCAGATTGGTCAGTCAGAAACCTCCCCCTAGGCCTGACTGGCCAGGCCTGAACTGTCCAAATCTCAAGACACTGTTTTAATAACATCCAAACTTTATCTTTGTTTATAAAACACAGGAGAAAGTTCTCATGGGAAAGACCTGTGCTAGCCACAAAACTCCACAGAATTCCTCCAAAAATTCCCCATAAAATCTAAAAAAAAAATCCCAAAAACCCCAAAATTCCCCCAAATTTCCCCCAAAATTCCCCAGAATTCCCAAAATTTTCATCCCAAATTCCCCCAAATCCCAAAAAAAATCCCCCAAATTCCCCAGAAAATCCCAAAAATTCCCAAACATTCCAAAAATTTCCTGAAAATTCCCAAAATTCAACCTCAAAATATCTCAAAAAATTCCCAAAAAAAATCCCTAAAAATTCCCAAATTCCTCAAAAATTCCACAAAAAAATTTTAAATCCAAATAAAACCCCCACAAAATTAAAATAAAATTCCTTTAAAAATCCCCAAAAAATCCCCTAAATTCTTCCTTGAAACACCAAAAATTCCCTAAAATTCAAAAATATTCTTTAAAATTTCCCCTCAAAACTTCAAAAAGTTTTTAAAAAAATCTCCAAAAATTGGAAGAAAATCTCCCAAAAATTCTCAGAAAAACCAAAAAAAATTCTCCAAAAATTCCTAAAAAATGCCCTCCCCCAAAAATTTCTAAAATTCCCAAATTTCCAAAAAAAATCTCCATGAAAACTTCAGAAATTCAACCAAAATAAACTAAAGTTCAAATAAATTCAAATCTAAAAATCCCAAAAATTTTTAAAAACCCAAAAAAATTGTCCAAAAATCCCTAAAAAATTCCAAAAAAATACAAAAAATTCCCAAAAAAATCTCAAAAAAATCCCCAAAAATTCTCTAAAATTCCCAGATTTTCAAAGAATTCCCAAATTCTCCCTGAAAAGTCCAAATATTTTTTTAAAATCCCCAAAAGTTAAAAACAATTCCCCCCCCCAAAAATTTTAAAAATCTCCAAAAAATTCTCCCAAAAATTCCATAAAAATATGAAAGAATTAGAAAAAATCTTGTTTCCAAAAAATTCCCAATAAATTCCTAGAATTTTCAAATTTCCCCAGAATTCTCAAAATTCTCCCTGAAAACTTAAAAAAAAGTTTTAAAAAAATCTCTAAAAATTAAAAAAAACTCAAAAAAAATTGTTTAAAAATTCCTAAAAAATAATTCTAAAAAATTTCTGAAAAATCACCAAAAAAATCCCCAAAAAACCAAAAAAAATCCCTGAAATATCTTTTTAAAAATCCTCTCAAAAATTCCATAAAAACAAGGAAAAATATCGAAAAAAATGCCAAAAAAATCCTCAAAAAATTTTTTAAAAAGTTTAAAAATAAAAAAAATCAGAAAAAAATTGAAAAAAAATCCCAGAAAAGTCCCAAAAAATTCCCAAGAATTCCCCAAAATCCCCAGAATTCCTTACCAGGCACTGGCATGATGAGTTGAGCAGCAGACTGGGAATTTCCAAATTTCTCCCTCAAATCCCCAAAAAATCTTGAAAATTCTCAAAATTTCCTTCTCAAAACCCTAAAAATTCCCCTAAATTCCAAAATTTTCCCAAAAAACTCCCTAAAATTCCTGAAATTTACCAAAAATTCCCAAAATTTCCCCAAAATTCTCCCCTAAAACTTAAAAAATGTTTTTAAAAAGTTCTAAAAACTGAAAAAATATCTACAAAAAATCCTCAGAAAATAAAAAAAAATTAGAAAAAATTCCTAAAAAAATCCAAAAAAATTCTCTAAAATTCAAAAAAATTCCCAAAAAATTCCCAAAAATCTCCATAAAATCTTTGGAAATTTAGACAGAAAACATCCCAAAAATTTTTTAAAATCTCCAAGAAATCGTAAAACAATCCCTAAAAATTTTTTAAAAATAAAAAAAAAATTACAAATCCCCAAACAATCCAAAAAATTCCCCCAAAAAATCTTTAGAAAATCCTCCTAAAAATTCCATAAAAATAAGGAAAGAATCTGAAAAAGCTAAAAAAATCCCCAAAACTTTTTTAAAAATTCCTAAAAAATTTTTTAAAAATTAAAAAAAACAGAAAAAAATTTGAAAAAATTCCAAAAAATTCCCCAAAAATCGCAAAAAATTCCCAGAATTCCCAAAAATTCCCAGAATTCCTTACCAGGCTCTGGAATGATGAGCTGAGCAGCAGACTGGGAATTTCCAGCCTCGTTTTCTGCCATGCATTGATAAAATCCTGAATCCGAAGGAACCAAACCCAGAATTCTCAGGTTGCTGCCACCCTGGGGAGAAAAAAAATGGGGAAAAAAAAAAGATTTCATGGGAAATTTGACAGGAAAAATGTTGGGAATTGTCTGGTGGTTTTGGGGGTTTTATTTTTTTAAAATTCTTAAAGATTTTTTTTTAGGATTTTTTTTAAATTTTGGGTGGATTTTTTGGGGAATTTCTTCTCAATTTTTGTTGGAATTTTTCTTTTAATTTTGGATGATTTTTTGGGGAATTTTGGGGAAAATTTTTTTGAATTATTGGTGGGATTTTTTTGGCATTTTTGGGGAAGTTTTGGGGATATTTTGGGGGAATTTTTGGACGAGTTTTTGGGGGAATTTCTTTTGATTTTTGAGGAACTTTTTGGGGATTTTTTTAAAATATTTTTGTGGATTTTTTAGGTGAAATGTTCTTATTTTTGGAGTTTTTTTTTAATTTTTGGGAATTTTTTGAGGAATTTTTTTGGGATTTTTGTTGGAATTTTTCAAGAATTTTTGGCAGATTTTCTTGGATTTTTTGGGAATTATTTGGAGAATATTTGGGGAATTTTGGAGGATTTTTTTTTCTTTTTTTGGGGAATTTTTGGGGACATTTTTTGGCATTTTGGGGGAATTTTCTGGGAAATTTTTTGGCATTTTGGGGGAATTATTTTGGAATTTTTGGGGGATTTTTTCTGGATTTTTTTGAGAATTTTTGGGGGAAATTTTTTGGATATTTTTGGGGGGATTTTTTGGGGGATCCTTGGGGATTTTTTTTAATTTTTGGGGGACTTTTTTGGCATTTTTGGGGGATATTTTTGGGATTTCTTCTGGGATTTTTTGAGGGAATTTTTTTTCATGTTTTGAGAAATTTTCTGGGAATTTTTTTAGCTTTTTAGGGAATTTTTGTGACTTTTTTGGGGATTTTTTTTTCTGGGGATTTTTCAGGAATTTTTTTTGGATTTTTTAAAAAATTTGCCAATAATTTTTTTTTTTTTTTTTTACTTTCTGGGGACTTTTTACAGTTTTTTGGGGAATTTTTGGGGGAATTTTTTGGGAATTTTTCAGATATTTTGGGCGTACTTTTTGGGGACTTATTTAGAATTTTTGCGGGACTTTTCAGGAATTGTCAGGAATTTTTTGGGGAATTTTTTATCAATTACCACAATCTTGAAGTAATCACTGGGAATCACAACTTCCCCGTTTTTCCACCACTGAACAGTCGGATTTGGATTCCCAAAAACTTCACATTTCAATTCCACATCTTGACTTTTCCAGCCGTAAAGGTTGGAAGGACGAACGAGAAATCGAGGAGGAACTGCAGAAAAATGGGAAAAATTGGGAAATTTGGGATGAAATTTGAAGGAATTGGGGAAAAATACACAGAAAATTGGAGGATTTTGGGAGTTTTTGAGTGGATTTTATGATTTTTGCACGGAATTGTCAAAAAATTGATCAAAATTGTGGAAAAAAGTGCTGGGGAATTCCTTTAAAAATTAGAAAAATTCCTCAAAAAAATTCTAACAAAATTTTTTAAAAATACCCCAAAAAACTCCATCAAAAAATTCCCTCAAAAATTCACCCAAAAATTTCTGCAAAAATTCTCAGGAATTTTTAAAAATCCCCCCAAAAATCCAGGAAAAAAAATTTAAAATCTCCAAAATATTAACTAAATGATTCCCTGAAAAAAAATCTCTTAAAAATCTCTTAAAAATATCCAAAAATTCCCAAAAAATCCCAAAACCTTCCCCAAAAAATCCCCAAAAAAACCCAAGAAATTCAGCAAAAAAATCCCACCAAAAATCCACCAAAATCACGGGGAAAATATTGAAAAAATAAAACAACAACAAAAAAATCCTCCTGAAAAAAATCTCAAAAAAATCCCAAAACTTAAAAAAAAAAACAAACCAAAATTATCCCAATATAAAAAAATTTGCCCAAAATTAAAAAAAATTTCCCTAAAATAAAAAAAAAATTCCTGTGGTGGTTTTGATTGGCCCAAAACATCAGCAAGGTATCTTTAACTAAGCTAAAAGAAATCTAAACCCCTCAGAAGCTGTTGTAGTAGGCCTGAGGAAGTGTCTGAGCGTGGGCAGTGGCACAAAGATGGCTCCGTGTGTCCTGAGTGAAAGTTCTGGAAGTTTTTCATCAAGTCCAGCAGAGCCAATCTCTGATGGCTCTGAGAGTGATGGACGTGCTGCCGGCCAAGTTTGGGCCAATTGGAGGTGCTAGTTACGCCTCTGTGAAAACATATTTAAGAAAAATTCAAAACAAGGCAGGCACACACTTCTTTGTAGTTGGAGGAGGAGGAGGAGGTGGAGGTAAAAATATGTGAAGGGAGAACAGCATGGAGACACCAAGGTCAGTGGAGAAAGTGGGGGGAGGAGGTGCTCCAGGCGCCGCAGCTGAAAACCCTCTGCTAGCCGTGGTGAAGACCATGGGGGAGCAGGAGGTTCCCCCTGCAGCCCATGGAGTCCACAGGGGTGCAGAAATCCACCCACAGCCCACGCCAGAGGAGCAGGTGGATGCCTGGAAAAAGCTGTGAACCAGTGGGAGTCTCATTGAAAGAGTTAAAACTGCAAAGGCCTTGCAAGGGAGAGAAAGGCCTTGCTCCTGGGATGGAAGCAGCCTGGCCTCGGCTCGGGAGAGTCTGCACCTTATGGACAAAAACTCATGTTGCAGCAGAATTCGGGTGGGATGCTGCTCGTGAGATTGGACCCTCGCCAAAGAAGTGCCCAGAGGACTGTCTCTCGTGGGAGGGACCCCGCGGCTAAGTAGAGAACTCCTCTCCCTGATGGACTGACCAGAACAAACCCCCTACCCTGCCCCCTGTCTGTGCTGTTGGTTTGGAAAGAGGGAAGGGGAGTGAGCAGAGAGATTGCTTCTTAATAGGGAGGGGGTGAGAGCAGAGAAACTGTCTAGAGAGAGAGAGAGATAAGTAGAGATAAAGAGTATTTGTAGTAGAAGAATTGTGGTGATGAATAGATTTATGGACCTGCTCTGTGGACTGAGAAAATACCCCACACCCTGCCCCCCTACCCGAGCTGTTGGTTACAAAATGGAAACGGGGTGAATAAAAAATGGGTTTGTAAGAGAGGGGGATGAGTGAACAAAATGGTGTATGAAAAGTTTATTTTTGCCTCTCATTTATTCTCTGACTTGGTTAGGTAATTAAATCGCTTTGCAACTTTAAGTTTAGAGCCTGTCTGCCCTTTCTTCCATGCATCCTCCTACCAGTGTCCTATCTCACTTACCTCATGAGATTGGTCTATGTTTTTACAGGTTTTTTCCTGCAGCAAGGGAGAGTCAATGTGCCTGGTGTTTAGTCAGGGTCAAACCCAGACAATCCCCAAAAAATCCAAAAACTCCCCAAAAATCCCTGAAAAAAAATCCCTGAGAAAACCTCAAAAAAAAAAAAAAAAATCAAAAAAATTCCGGAGAAAATCTAAAAAAAATCCAAAAAATTCCTGAAAACGAATCCCAAAAATTCCTCTAAAATCCAAAAGATACCCCCAAAAATTAAAAAAAAATCCCAGAAAAAACCAGAAAAATATCCCAATTAATCTCTGAAAAATCCCAATAAATAACCAAAAATCCAAAGTAATACCAGAAAAAAATCCCTGAATAATCTAAAAACTTACCAGAGAAATCAGTGAAAAAATCTCCAAAAAATCCTAAAAGATTCCCAAAAAGTTCCCAAAAAATCCTAAAAAATCCGCAAAAACTAAAAAAATTCCCCCCAAAACCCCCCCAAAAATATCCTAAAAACTCCCCAAAAATCCTTCCAAAATTCCTAAAAAAACCCTAAACAATAAAAAAAAATCCAAAAAATCCGCAAAAAACCTAAAAAAAAATTTTTTAAATACTACAAATTTTTAAAAATTCCAAAAAAAATCCTACAAAATCCAAAAATAAAAAAATTATTAAAAAACCCTAAAAAAATGCTAAAAAATTTCCCAAAAAACCTTTAAAAATTGCAAAAAATCCCCAAAAAATCCCCAAAAAAGTTTAAAAATCCCTAAAGATACTAAAAAATTCCCAAAAAATCCCCAAAAAATCCAAAAAATCCTAAAATAAATCCCCCAAATCAATCCCCTCCAAAAATCCCCAAAAATAAAAAAATTCAAAAAAACAAAAAAAAATTCCATAAAAATTTTTTTAAAAACCCAAAAATTCCCCAAATAAATCCAAACAAAATCATAAAAATATCCCTTAAAAATCCCTAAAAAATCCTTTAAAAATGCAAAAACATTCCAAAAAAATCCAAAAAATTTCCTAAAAAATCCCCATAAATTCCTAAAAAATCTTTTAAAATTAAAAAAAAATCCCTAAAGAAATCCCCAGGAAAAAAAAAACCCTTAAAAAATTTTTTTTAAATTAGCCAAAATTTCCTAAAAATCCCTAAAAAATAAATTAAAAAACCCTAAAAAATGCTTTAAAATTCCCAAAAAATAAATAAAAACACATCCCAAAAAATCCCAGAAAAATTCCCCAAAAATTCCCAAATTTCCCCAAATTCCCAAAATTCTCACTCACCCAACACAGAGAGCTCAGCAGTTGCTGAAAAATTCCCGGAATTCCCAAAATTGGCCCTGCAGGTGTAAAATCCTGAATCCCTGGAGGTCACATTGGAGATCCTCAGGTTGCTTCCAGCCAGGAGGGAATATTTCTTGGATCTGCGGAAAAATCGGGAATTTTTTGGGATTAGGGCAACTTTGGAACATTTAGGAATCTTTGGGAATTTTTTTAAACTTTTTTTTAAAAATTTGGAATTTTTTGGAATTTTTTGAAAAATTTTTCCTGATTTTTTCAGTTTTTTAAAATATTTTTCAATTTTTTTAAGGATTTTTTTTCAGTTTTTTGAGGATTTTTTTTTGTTTTTGGGGGATTTTTAGGATTTGGGGGATTCCAAATTTTTTTTATTTTTGGGGATTTTTTTCCCCAATTTTATCTCTGATTTTTTTCCTTTTTTTCCTAATTTTTTCCAATTTTTTCTCTGACTTTTTTTGATTTTTTTCAATTTTCTTTTCAGATTTTTTTGCTGATTTTTTTCAATTTTTTTAGGGATTTTAAATATTTTTTATTATCATTATTTGGGTGAATTTGGGACTTTTAGGAATTTTGGGGAATTTTTCAACTTTTTTGAATTTAAAAAAAAATTTTCTGATTTTTGTCTATTTTTTTCCAATTTTTTTCCAATTTTTTCTGATTTATTCTTTCTAACTTTTTCCAATTTTTTAGGGGATTTCTTCAACATTATTTAGGATTTGGGGAAATTCAGAATTTTGACATTTTTTCAGCTTTTTTGGGAACTTTTTTAAAATTTTGGGGGATTTTTTTATTATTATTTTGCGATTATTTTTCAATTTTTTTTTCTTGATTTTTGGTAATTTTTTCATGGAATTTTGGCATTTATGATGAATTTTAGTGGGAATTTGAAGAAATAAAAAAAAATTTAGGAAAAAAATCTGAAAATTTTGCACCAAATTATGAGAAAATTCCCTAAAAAATTGAAAAAAATTTTTAAAAAAAAAATTTACCATAAATTAACCTAAAAATTAAAAAACCAAATCCCTAGAAATTCTGGAAATTTTCAAAAATTCTGCTTCAAATTAAGAGCAAATTAAAAAAAAAACCTGAAAAAAAAATCTAAAAATTACCAAAATTTACCAAAAAAAAATTTAAAAAAAAAAATCCCAGGAAGGAATATTTCTTGGATCTGTGGAAAAATCGGGATTTTTTCATGGAATTGTGAAGTTTTTGATTAATTTTGTTGGAAATTTTAAGAAATAAAAAAAAATATTTGGAAAAATTCTGAAAATTCTGCATCAAATTATGAGAAAATTCAAAAAAAATTTGAAAAAAATTCAAAAAAATTTACTAAAAATTACCAGAGAAACTGCAGGAAAATCTACAAAATACCCTTGAAAAAAATCACAATTCCCACCAAAAAATCAAAAAAAATCCTTTAAAAACCCCCAAAATTTCCCCTAAAAATCCACAAAATATCTGTGAAAAAATTACCTAAAAAAATCCCCCCAAAAATTGAAAAAAATTCCAAAAAATTTACCCCAAATGACCCCAATAATCCCAAAAATTACATAATTTTTTTTTTTATTTTCCAGGAAGGAATATTTCTTGGATCTGTGGAAATAGCAGGAATTTTTAAATGGAATTTTGAAATTTTTGAGGAATTTTAGTGGAAATGAGAAGGACTTTTTAAAGAATTCGGAGAAATTTGTAAGATTCTGTATTAAATTATGAGAGAATTGCAAAAAAAAAAAGGGAAAAAAATTGAAAAAAATTGCCAAAAATTATGAGACAATTTCTTAAAAATTGAAAAAAAATTTCTTAAAAAAATCGCCAAAAATGATGACATAATTTTTAAAAAATTGAAAAAAATGAACACAAAAATTGCAGGCAAATCTGCAAAATGTGCCTGAAAAAATTACCTGAAAAAATAATTTAAAATTTAAAAAATTCCCCAAAATAATCTCCAAAAATTCCCCAAAAAATCTCAAAAAATCCCAAAAAAATCCCAAAAAATTTGAAAAAAATTCCTAAAAATTAGGAATTCCTGAAATCCTAAAAAACTTCTTAAAATAAAAAAAACTCCCAAAAAATCAGGAAAAAAAAAATCTAAAAAATCCCCTCCCCGCCAAAAAAACCAGAAAAAAAATCAAAAAATAAAAAAATTCAAAAAAATTCTAAAAAAAAATTTTTAAAATTCCAAAATTCCAAATCACCCACATCCTTAAACAATTTTTTTTAGAAGTCCCAAAAAATCGAAAAAATCCCCAAAAGTTGACCAAGAAGCCTTAAAAAAATTTTTAAAAAATTGGAAAAAAATCAGAACAATTCCCAAAAATTCAAAAAAAATTTTACTCACCCAATTTGAATTATTTCATCTCCTTTCAGCCAAGTCAAGGTGGGAGGAGGAATTCCAGAGGCTGAACATTCCCAAAAAAAATTCCCCAAAAAATCCCAAAAAAATAAAAAAAAAATTGAAAAAATCCCCAAAAATTCCAAAAAAATCCTGAAAATTCCTGAAAATTCCTTAAATTCAAAATCAGCCAAATTAAACAAAAAAAAAATTTAAATCCCTAAAAAATCGAAAAAAATTTCAAAAAAATTTTAAAGAATCAGAAAAAAATCAGAAAAAATTGGAAAAAAATCAGATAAACCCTAAAAAGGTCAAAAAAAATTGGAAAAAATTCCTAAAAATTCCAAATCCCCCAAATCCTAACAAAATCTTTAATTAAAAAAAAAAACCCACCAAAAATTAAAAAAAACATTGAGAGAAAATGGAAAAATTCCCCAAAAAATCCCCAAAACGTTCCCAAAAATTCCCCAAACTCACCCAATTTGAATTATTTCATCTCCTTTCAGCCAAGTGAAGGTGGGAGGAGGAACGCCTGATGCTGAACATTCCAAGACAACGTCGGAATTTTCCAGAACTCGAAGGTCGTTTGGACGACGAAGGAAAAGTGGAGAACGAGGAATTCCTGGATCTGGGAATGGAAAATTCCAGGAAAATTTGAGAAGGGATTTAGGAAGAAATGTTGGGAAAAATTCTAAAAAAAATTCCAAAAAAATTTCCCATAAAATTTTTTTTAAAAATTCCCTGAAAAATTCCCAAAAATTCGGAGAACTTCACCCAAAAAATCCCCCAAAAATAAAAAACATTCCCAAGAAATTCCGGAACAAAGTAGGAAAAAAATTCCCAAAAAAATCCCCAAAAATTCCCAAGAAATTCCTAAGAAAATTAGGAAAAAAAATTAGAGAAAAATTTCCCAAAAAATTCCCACAAAAAATCACCAAAAAATCACCAAAAAACCAAAAGAAATTCCTAAGAAATTCATGGAAAAATTAGGGAAAAAATTCCCAAAAATTCCCCCAAAAAATCCACAAAAATTTTTTTTAAAATCCCAAGAAATTCCTAAGAAATTCAGGAAAAATTAGAGCAAATTCACCCAAAAAATCAAAAAAAATTACTGAAAAAAATCCCCCAAAAATAAAAAAAAATTTCCAAGAAATTCATCCAAAAATTCCCCAAAAATCCCAAGAAATTCACAAAAAAATTCCCCACAAAAATTAAAAAAAAAAATTCCAAGAAATTCACCAAAATAATTAAAAAAAAAAAAAATCACAAAGCATGTCAAAAAATTCCTGAGAAATTCTAAAAAAATTCAGGAAAAATGTAAGAAAAAATTCCTGAAAATTCTTCCCAAAAAATAAAACAAAAAATCTCAATAAATTCCTAAGAAATTCAGGAAAAAAATTCTCCCAAAAATTCCCCAGAAATTCCTGAAAAAAATCCTAAAAAAATTATGGAAAAAATCTGAAAAAAATCCCCAAAAATTCCCAAAAAAATTTAAAAAAAAAAATTCAATAAAATTCCCCAAAAAATAAAAAAAAACCCCAAAATCACCCAAAAATTAAAAAAAAATCCTAAATATTTCCAAAAAATTCCCCAATAAATCCCCAATAAATCCCCAATAAATCAAAAAATTCCCCAAAAATAAAAAAAAAACCCAAAATAATTCCCAAATAAATTCGAAAATAAGAAAATCCAAAAAATAATCCCCAAAAAAGCAAAAGAAAATAAAAAAAATTCCCAAAAAATTCCCCCCAAATTTTTAAAAATCCCCAAAATTCCCAAAATATCCCAAAAATTCCAAAAAATCCCCCCAAATTAAAAAATTCCTAAATATTTCCAAAAAATTCCAAAAAAATCCCCAAAAATTAAAAAAAATCCTTAAAAAATCCCAAATAAATTCCCAAATAAATCCCAAAAATTAAAAAATCCTCCAAAAATCCCCCAAAAGGCAAAAAAAAATCCACAAAAATTCCCAAATAATTCCCAAAAATTTAAAAAAAACCCAAAAATTTTTTTTTAAATCCTAAAAAAAATTTTTAAAATCCCAAAAAAATTCCTCACCTGGCAACACTCGAATCTCCACTTCATTCCCAACCCTAAAATTCCCAAAATTCCCAAAATTCCTCACCAAACATCGATAATTTCCGGAATCTTCCAGCCGAATTTTAGAAATCTGCAAAATTCCCGAAGGCAACGAAGCAATCCTGGAATTTTGGGATAAATTTTGGGATAAATTTTGGGAATTTTTTGGGAATTCCTGTTGGTTTTTTTCCCAGGAAATTTGGGGATTTGGATCTCCTTGGAATTCGCATTGCAGCAAAATTGTTTCTCCTGGGAAGGTAGAGATGGATTGGGGTTGGGAATTCCAACGGAGCGGACCTGGAAAAGTGGGAAAAAGGAAAAAAATTATGGAAATTTGGAATTTTTAGAGGTTCAGGAGTTTTTTGCTGGAAAATCTGATTTTTTCCCTTTTTTCCTGATTTTTTTACCATTTTTCTACTGTTCATAAAAATTTTTTTACCATTTTTTCCTGATTCTTCCCCAATTTTTTTTCTATTTTTTGGTCATTGTTTTCTGATTTTTTTCCCATTTTCCCCCAATTTTTCCCAATTTTCCTTTTTTTTCTAATTTTTTTTTCCTTTTTTCCCATTTTTCCTAATTTTTCTCCTTTTTTCCTAATTTTTATCCCATTTTTCCTATTTTTCCAAATTTTTTTCTATTTTTTTACCTTTTTTCCTGATTTTTTTACTCCTTTTTTCTCCAATTTTTTCCTCCTTTTTTCCCTTTTTTCCCCATTTTTTTCCCCATTTTTTCTGGATTTTTCCCCACTTTTTCCCATTTTATTTCCAATTTTTTTCCCCACTTTTCCCCCATTTTTTCTCAGTTTTCCCACTTTTTTCCACTTTTTTCCCATTTTTCCTCCACATTTTCCCCATTTTTCCTCATTTTTTCTAATTTTTTCCCATTTTTCCCCACCTTTTTTCCCATATTTTCCCATTATTTCTCCAATTTTCCCCCCAATTTTTCCCATTTTTGCACCCTTTTTTCCAACTTTTTCCCACTTTTTTTCCATTTCTTCCCAATTTCTTCCCAATTTTTTCCCTTTTTTCCCACTTTTTTCCATTTTCTTCTCCACTTTTCCTCCCAATTTTTTCCCATTTTAATCTCATTTTTTTGCCATTTTTCCCTGTTTTTTCCCCGACCTTTTCCTAATTTTTCCCACTTTTCCCCATTTTTTCCCAATTTTCCCCCAATTTTCCCCAATTTTTCCTGATTTTTTCCCATTTTTCCCACTGTTTTTGCATTTTTCCCATTTTTCTTCTTTTTTGCCACTTTCCCCCAATGTTTTTCCTCTTTTTTCCCATCTTTTACCATTTTTCCCCCAATTTTTCCCCATTTTCCCCCTATGGATTGGGGTTGGGAATTCCAGCACAGAGGACCTGGAAAAGAGGGGAAAAAGGAAAAATATTGGGAATTTTAGAGATTCTGGAGATTTTTTTTTAAAAATCAGATTTTTTCCATTTTTTCTAATTTTTCCCATTTTTTTCCTATTTTCCCCCATTTTTTCTGGATTTCTACCCTTTTTTTACCATTTCTCCATTTTTTCTGGATTTTTCCCTTTTTGCCCCATTTTTTTCCTAATTTTTTACCTTTTTTCCTAATTTTTCCAATTTGTTTCAATTTCTTTTTCCAAATTTTTCCCATTTTATCCCCATTTTTCCCCCCATTTTTCCCCATCTTTTACAATTTTTTTCCATTTTCCCCCCATTTTTCCCAGTTTTTTTCCAATTTTTTCTCATTTTTTCCCTTTTTTCTCAGTTTTTCCCACTTTTTTCCCCTCATGTTTTTCTATTTTTTCCCCAAATTGTTCCCTTTGTTTTCTAATTTTTTCATATTTTTCCCTATTTTCCCCCACTTTTCCCCAATTTTTCCTGCTTTTTTCCATTTTTTTCCCATTTTTTCCCTTTTTTCCCACATTTTTCCCCACTTTTCCCTCTCTGGGGAAAGTGGGAAAAGGCAAAAAAATTGGGAATTTTAGAGATTCTGGAGGATTTTCCAAGAAAATCAGTTTTTTCTCCATTTTTTTCCTAATTTTTTTCCATTTTTTACTAATTTTTTCCTATTTTTTTCCTAATTTTTCCCATTTTTCCCCTATTTTTTTCCATTTGAATCTCTTTTTTTTGCCCATTTTTTCCTCCTTTTTTTCCCCTTTTTTTACCCCTTTTTACCTTTTTTTATCATTTTTTCCTAATTTTTTCCCCATTTTTCCCCAGTTTTTTTCGTTTTTTCCTAATTTTTGCAATTTTTACCATTTTTCCCCATTTTTCCCAACTTTTTTCCCCACTTTTTTCCATTTTTTTCCCACTTTTCCCCCATTTTTCCCAAATTTTCCCCCCTCTGAATTGGGGTTGGGAATTCCAGCGCAGAGGACCTAGGAAAGAGGGAATTTGAGAATTTTAGGAGTTTTCAAAGACAATCTGCTTTTTTTCCATTTTTTCCCAAATTTTTCCCATTTTTCTACCTTTTTCCCATTGTTTTGCTAATTTTTTACCATTTTCCCCCTAATTTTTTGCCATTTTTTCCTAATTTTTTACTTTTTTCACCATTTTTTCCCAAATTTTTTCTATTTTTTTCCTATTTTTCCTGATTTTTTTTTCATTTTTCCTTAATTTTTTACCCTTTTTTTCCTAATTTTTTTTCCTTTTTACCTTTCCCCCAATTTTTTCTCACTTTATTGCCATTTTTTCTGCTTTTTTCCCATTTTCCCCCAGTTTTTCCTGATTTTTCCCAATTTTTTTCCTTTTTTTCTACTTTTTTCTCAATTTTTTCCCCATTTTTCCCCACTTTTTTTCCCCAATTTTTTGCCACTTTTTCCCATTTTTTGCCACTTTCCCCAATTTTTCCTGCTTTTTTTCCATTTCCATTTTTCCTCATTTTTCCCATTTTTCCCAAAATTTTTCCCAAATTATCCTATTTAATCCCACGTTTTCCCATTTTCCCCCATATTTTCCCAAACTTTCTCCATATTTTCCCCAAACTTTCCCCAATTTTTCCCAAACTTTTCCGATATTTTCCCCAAATTTTTCCCAATTTTTTCCCCAACATTTCCTCAGTTTTTCCCAAACTTTTCTTTGCATTTCTCCAATTTTTCCCACATTTTCCCCAAACTTTCCCCAAACTTTTCCCACACTTTCCCGTATTTTCTTCAATTTTTCCCAAACTTTTTCCATACTTTCTCCAACTTTTCCCCATCTTTTCCCATATTTTCCCAAATTTTTCCTCAGTTCTTTCCATATTTTCCACATATTTTCTCCAACTTTTCCCCAATTTTTCCTGAATTTCTCCCATTTTTCCACAATATTTTCCTCCTATTTCCTCCAAATTTTTTCTGATTTGTTTGCAATTTTTCCCGATTTTCCCAAACTTTCCCCAACTTTTCCCAAACTTCCCCCAAACTTTTCTTAGCGTTTCTTCAACTTTTCCCCATATTTTCTACAAAATTTCCCCAATTTTTCCCAAACATTTCCCATATTTTTCCCATACTTTCCCCAAGATTTTCCCATATTTTCCACCATTTTCCCTTATTTTCCCCCTTTTTTGCACCATATTTTCCCCACATTTCCTCTAAATTTCCTCCAAATTTCTTCCAACTTTTCCCCAACTTTTCTCATACTTTCCCCATATTTTCACCAATTTTTCTCAACATTTGCCTAACTTTTCCCCAGTTTTCCCCAAACTTTCCCCAAATTTTCCCAACTTTTCCTCAACTTTTCCCACACTTTTCCCATATTTCTGTTTTCCCCCTATTTCCTCCAAATTTTCTCCAAGTTTTCCCTATATTTTCCCTAACTTTTCCCAAACTTTCCCCAAAGTTTTCATATATTTTCCCCAGCTTTTCCCCAATTTTTCCTGAATTTCTCCCATTTTTCCCCCATATTTCCTCCAATTTTCCCCCACCTGCTTTCCCAGCCTTTTTTCCCAATTTTTCCACCTATTTTTTCTCCCATTTTCACCTATTTTTCCTCCATTTTTTCCAATTTTTTCTGCAATTTTTTGCCATTTTTCTCCATTTTTTCCTCCATTTTCCCCCACTTTTCTCCTATTTTTTCCTATTTTTCTGCTATTTTTTCTTAATTTTCTCCTATTTTTCACTATTTTTCCTCCATTTTTTCATCCATTTGTTCTCCATTTTCCCCCATATTTTCCTCATATTTTCTCCAATTTTTGTCCAATTTTTACCAGATTTTCCCCAACTTTCCCCAAACTTTTGCCAACTTTTCCCCAACTTTTCCCTGACTTTCCCCATATTTTGTCCAATATTTCCCAGACTTTTTCTACACTTTTCTCATGTTTTCCCCAAGCTTTTCCCAAATTTTCCTCCATTTTTCGCCATACTTCCACCAATTTTTTCCCAATTTTTCCCAAACTTTCCCCAATTTTTCCACTATTTTCCACCATTTTTCCCCCATATTTCCTCCTATTTCCTCCAGATTTCCTCCAATTTTTCCCCATACTTTTCTGGATTTTTCCCAAACTTTTTCCAATTTTTCCCCAATTTTTTCCCCACCTGCAATGGCCACTCTGGCTGCCCTACTGATGATTGATCCGATCGATTCCAATTCAGCCTCACATTGATAAATCCCCTCATCAGGTTTGTGATGCCTGGAATGAACCACATTGCCAATCCACAGAGATCCATTCTGCAGCTTTTTCCTCCTCTCATCCACAGCCAAATCCAACCATTCCAAGTCTTTTTTCCAGCGGATTTTGGGAATGCCTCGGTCGGATTTGGCAGAACATTCCAGAAGGATTTCTCCTCCTCGGGAAGCCACGACGTCCGAAGGTTCCAGCAGGAATTGCAGGGAGGTGAAGGGAGGGAGGTTGGAGGCTGGAAAGGGAAAGAAAATTTGGGAAATTTTGGTTAAAGAATTCCATTTTTTTCGAATTTTTTTTAATTTTTAAAAATATTTTTCAAATTTTTTCAGTTTTTTTTTTACTTTTTCACTATTTTTCCACTATTTTTCGCCTATTTTTCTCAACTTTTGCCCTATTTTTTCCTCTATTTTCCTCACTTTTTCCCCTTTTTTTCCCAATTTTTTCCAATTTTTTAAAATTTTTACGAATTCTTCTTGATTTTTCCACTATTTTTCACAATTTTTCCCAGCATTTTTCCCTATTTTTTACATAATTTTCCCATATTTTTCCCCTATTTCCCCCAATTTTCCCTATTTTTCCCCTATTTTTTCCTCATTTTTCTCCTATTTTTTCCATTTTTTTCCCCAATTTTTTCTAATTTTTTTGCTATTTTTCTTGATTTTCCCCTATTTTTTCCTCAATTTTTCTCCTATTTTTCCTCAACTTTTCCATTTTCCCGCTATTTTTTCCTCATTTTTTCCTATTTTTTTCCAATTTCTTTCCAATTTCTTTCCAATTTTTTCCTATTTTTTCCCAATTTTTCACTATTTTTTCACTATTTTTCAGTATTTTTCCCCTATTTTTCTCAATTTTCCCACTATTTTTCCCTAATTTTTCCCCTATTTTTCCTCCTTTTTTCCCAATTTTTTCAGTATTTTTCTCAATTTTTCTCCTATTTTTCCCCTATCTTTCTCAAACCTTTTCACTATTTTTTCCCCTATTTGTCTCGATTTTTCTCCATTTTCCCACTATCTTCCATTTTTCCCCTAACTTTCCCATTATTTTTCCCATATTTTTTCTTGATTTTCCCTCTTTTTCCCAATTTTTATCAACTTTTCAACAATTTTCCCCTATTTTTTACAAAATTTTTCCCTATTTTTCTAATTTTTCCACTATTTTCCCCCATTTTTCTCATTTTTCCCTATTTTTTCCCAATTTTTAAAAATTTTTCTCGATTTTTCCCACTATTTTACCCCTATTTTTTACATAATTTTCACCTATTTTTCCCTATTTTTCCACTATTTTTTCCTCATTTTTCCCTAATTTTTTCCAATTTTTTTGTTTTTTCTAATTTTTCTGCTATTTTAATCAATTTTCCCACTATTTTCACCCTATTTTTACATAAAATTTCCCCTTTTTTTACCTATTTTTCCTGCGTTTTCCCTATTTTTTCCCTGTTTTTTCCAATTTTTTCCCAATTTGTCTCAATTTTTAGACTCTTTTTCCTTATTTTTCCAATTTATTTTTCGCTATTTTCCTCAATTTTTTTCCAATTTTTTCCCAATTTTTCCCTTATTTTTCTCAAATTTCCCCCAATTTTTCATTATTTTTTTATTTTTCCCCAATTTCCCAATTTTTCCCTATTTTTTCTCCATTTTTCCAAATTTTTCTTAAATTTCTCTTTATTTTCCCACATTTCCCCCGTATTTTTCCTATTTTTTCCAATTTTTCCCTCTTTTTTCTCCATTTTTCCACACTTTTTCCATCATTTTTTCCCTATTTTTCCCATTTTTCTGTTTTTCCCAATTTTTCTCAATTTTTCCCAATTTTCCCCTATTTTGTCCATTTTTCCACTTTTATTTGCCTATTTTTCTCTTTTTCCCCCAAATTTCTCCTATTTTATACAATTTTCCCCATTTTTCCCATATTTTTCCCTTTTTCCAACTCTTTTCCTCTACAAATCCCAAGAAAAATGGGGGGAAATCCCAAAAAATGAGGCAAATCCTGAGAATTCCAAGAGTTTTCTACCCAAAGGAATTTTTTTTGATTTTGGGGGATTTTTGAGGAATTTTTGGGGATTTTTTTTTTTATTTTGGGGGGATTTTGGGGGAAATTTTTTTGGGTTTATTTGTGGATTTTTTTTTTAATTTTTCAGGATTTTTTGGGAATTTTAAAAAAATTTTGGGGGATTCTTTGGGGATTTTTTTTAAATTCTTTGGGATTTTCGGGGGGAATTTCAAGGTATTTTTTTAGGGATTTTGGGGGGAAAAAAATGGGGGAATTTTTGGAGGATTTCTAAAAATTTTTAAAGGATTTTTTGGGGGAATTTTTTTTTAATTTTATGGGATTTTGGGGGATTTTTTTTTAATTTTATGGGATTTTTGGGGAGGTTTTTCGGTGATTTTTTTGGGAGATTTTTGGGGAGTTTTTTAGGGTTTTTTGAGATGTTTCTGGGATTTATTTGGGGATTTTTTTTTCACTTTTTCAGGATTTTTGGGGGAATTTTGAAGGATTTTTTGGGGACTTTTTGGGGGAAATGCTGGGAATTTTTTGGGAATTTTTGGGGATTTTTCTGAATTTTCTTTGGGATTTTTTGGCAGATTTTTTGCAGATTTCTGGACTTTTTGTGGGAACTTTTGTGGAAATTTTGGGGGAATTTTTTGGGAATTTTTGGGGGACTTTTATGGGGATTTTTTGGGGATTTTTTGGGGATTTCGTGGGTATTTTTGGGGGACTTTGGGGGGATTTTTTGGCAGAATTTTTGGGATTTTCGGGGCATTTTGGGGGAAATTTGGGGGGATTTTTGGTGGAACTTTTTGGGGAATTTAATGGGATTTCCGGGGGAATTTTGGGGGGATTCTTTGAGGATTTTTTAGGAATTTTTTGGGAATTCTTTGGGGAATTTTTTTTTATTTTTTGGGAGTTTTTGGAGGATTTTCGGGGGCATTTTTGGGGTATTTTTGGGGATCTTTTTGAGAACTTTTGGGGACTACTTGGGATTTTTGCAGGAATTTTTGGTGACGTTTTGGGGAATTTTTTTGGGGACTATTTTGGAACTTTTTGGGGGATAATTTAGGGGATTTTGGGGGGAAGTTTTGGGGACGTTTTGGGGATTTTTGAGGGAATTCTTTGGAGTTTTGGGGGATTTTTGGAGAACTTTTTGGGGGGATTTTTGGGCAATTTTGGGGGGATTTTTTTAGGGATTGTTTTGAGATTTTGGGGGATTTTGGAGGGAATTTTTGGGGACTCTTTGGGGATTTTTGGGTGGATTTTTGGAGGAAGTTTTGGGGATTTTTTTGGAAGTTTTGGAGGTTTTTGGGATTTTTTGGGGGGAGTTTTGGTGGTTGTTGGGGTGATTTTTTGGGGCCTTTTTGGGGGATCTTTGGGGAAACTTTTGAGGAATTTCGGGGATTTTTGAGGGGATTTTTTAAATTTTTTGAGGGATGTTTGGAGGATTTTTAAGGGAATTTTTGGAGATTTTTGGGAGATTTTTCAGGATATTTTCAGGATTTTTGGGGTTATTTTGGGGGACTTTTTGGGGGGTATTTTTAGGGAAGTTTGGGGGAATTTTCGGGGGATTTTTGGAGGATTTTTCTGAATTTTTTTAGGAATGTTTAGGGGATTTTTAAGGGATTTTTGGGGGACTTTTTGGGGATTTTTGGTATTATTTATTCAGGATTTATTGAGGATTTTTGGGGAATTTTTGAGGATTTTTTTGGGATTTATTGGGGATTTTGGGAGGAATTTTTGGGGATTTTTTGGGGATTTTGTGGAAATTTCAGGGGAATGCTTTGGGAACTTTTGGAGGAATTTTGGGGGAATTTTTTTTTATTTTTAAGGGACTTTTTTGGGGAATTTTGGGATGATTTTTTGGGGTGATTTCTGGAGGTTTTTCCAGGACTTTTGGGAGACTTTTTTGCAATTTTTTTGACATTTTGGGGGAACTTTTGGGGAATTTTTTGGGAACTTTTGGGGGGATTTTTCGGAGGATTTTTCCCCCGGTTTTTTGGGAATATTTTTGGGAATTTTTTGAGAGTTTTGGGGTGATTTTTGGAGGTTTTTTTTGGATTTTTGGGGATTTTTCTGATTTTTTTTAGGGATATTTGGGGGATTTCTTGGGCATTTTTCTGGGATTTTGGGGAATTCTTTGGGGAATTTTTGGGGAATTCTTTGGGGAATTTTGGTGAATCTTTTGGGGGATATTTTTTTGAATTTTTCTGGACTTTTGGGGAGGATTTTTGGGGATTTTTGCAGGAATTTTTTGGAATTTTGGGATGATTTATCGGGGATTTTGGGGGGAATTTTTTTGGGACTTTTTGGGACTTCTGGGGGACTTTTTTGTTGGAATTTTTTATGGGTTTTGGGGGGATTTTTGGGGGATTTTTTGGGAATTTTGAGGGGGTTTTGGGGGATTTTTTTGGGGATCTTTGGTCCCTTTTTTTGCAAATTTTTTGGGATTTTTTGAAAAATTTTGGGGATTTTTGGGATTTTGGGGGGGGATTTTTGGAGGAAGTTTTGTGGAATTTTTTTTTTTATTTTTGGAGGGATTTTGGGGGGGGAATTTTTTAGGACTTTTTGGGGACTTTTTGGGGGATTTATCTGAATTTTTGTAGGGTTGCTTGGGGGATTTTTTAGGGAATTTTGGGAGATTTTTTCGGGATTTTTTGGGGAATTTTTTGCAATTTTTTGTACTTTTGGGGAATTTTTGGGGGATTTTTTTGGGGAATTTTTGGGAGGTTTTTTGGGGCATTTTTGTGGTATTTTTTTAGGGAATTTTTGGGGGATTTTGGGGAGGAAGTTTTGGAGATTTTTTGGGGATTTCTGGGGGATTTTGGGAGGTTTTTGGGGGACTTTGGGAGGAATTTTTTGGGGGATTTTTTGGGGAAAATTTGGGTGGTTTTTTGAGGAATTTCTTGGGGAATTTTTAGGGAATTTTTGGGGAATTTCTGCGGGTCTTTTGGTGGATTTTTTTTGGGATTTATCTGAAGTTTTAGGGGTTTTTGGCGGGACTTTGGGGGGTTTTTTGGGGATTTTTCTGAATTTTTTAGGGGTTTATGGGGAGATTTTTTAGGGATTTTTGAGGATTTTGGGGGGATTTTTGGGGGATTTTTTTGCAATTTTTGGGGAACTTTAGGGGTGATTTTTTTTTTTTTGGGGGGGAATTTTTAAGGATATTTTGGGGGAATTTTGGGTATTTTTTTGGGGCATTTTTTGATTTGATTCCCACTGAGACTTCCCCCAGAATACCAATTTTTTCAGCACTTTCTCCCTCTTTTTTGGACCTTTTTTCACAGATAAAAACCAAAACCTAGGATTCAATTCCATCCAGATAATTCCAGGTTTTTTCTCGGAGCTTTTTTCCCATTGTTTGGCTCTTTCTTTGTTCCAAACCACACCCCTTTTTCCATGGAATTCCCGTGAAAAAAACCCGGGAAAAAACCTGGGAATTAACTCCTAAAACTCCACAATACCTGAGGTTATTCCCAGGATTTTTTTCCGGGAAAAAATCCGGGAAAAAACGGGGGAAAAATGGGGAAAAAAAGGATAATTAACTCCTAAAATTCCCGAGGTTTTTCCTGGATTTTTCCCATTAAAAAAAAAAGGGGGGGGGAAGAGAATTAACTCCTCAAAGTCCATAATTCCTGAGGTTTTTCCAGGATTTTTTTCCGGGAAAAAACCTGAAAAAAACCTGGAAAAAACCCTGAAAATTAACTCCAAAAACATCATAATTCTCCGGTTTTTTCTAGGATTTTTTCCATGAAAAAAAGGGGGAAATGGGGAAAAAAAGATGAATTAACTCCTAAAACTCCACAATTCTCAAGTTTTTTTCCCGGATTTTTCCCCATGGGAAAAAGAGCGAAAATTTGGGATTATTAGGGTTTAAAAAAACCGGGAATTTCGGGGGGAAAAAAATGAACTTACCGGGAATTCTGGGATGGGAATTCGCCTGAGGGAATGAGAGCACCAGGAAAATCCATGGAAAAGGAAGTCTTGGAGTCATAATTTTCCATCAAATTCTAGGGGTTTTTTCCCGGTTGGAATTCTCAGCGTTGAACATTCAAGACAGAAATCCTGGGGGAAAATTATTGGAGTTTTGGGGTTGGAAAAGGAGGGGGAAATGGGAATTGTAGGGGTTGGAAAAAAGGGAAAAGCGGCAATTTTAGGGGGAAAAATCCTGGAATTTGGGGCCTAAAAAGGGGGGAAATCCCAGGGATTTTAGGGGTTGGGAAGGGAGAGAAAAGTGGGAATTTTGGGGGGGGAAAATCCAGGGAATTTTAGCGGTTGGGATGGAAGGAAAAAGTGGGAATTGTGAGGGGAAAATCCTGGAATTTGGGGCCTAAAAAAAGGGGAAATTCTGGGAATTTTAGGGGTTGGAATGGGAAAGAAAAGTGGGAATTTCAGGGGGAAAAATCCCTGGAATTGTGAGGGGGAAAGTCCCGGGAATTTGGAGCCTAAAAGAGAGGGGAAAATCCCTGGAAAAGGGAGGAAAATCCTGGGAATTTTGGGCCTGGAAAAGAGGGGGGAAAGTGGGAATTTTAGGGGGGGAAATCCTGGAATTTGGGGCCTGAAAAAGAGGGAAAAATCCCTGGAAAAGGGGGTGGAAATCCCGGGAATTTTTGGGGTTGCAGTGGGAGGAAAAAATGGGAATTGTGAGGGGAAAAATCCCGGAATTTGGGGCCTAAAATAGGGGGGAAATCCAGGGAATTTTAGGGGTTGGAAAAGGGGAAAAATCCCGGAATTGTGAGGGGAAAAATTCCTGGGAAATGGGAGAGAAAATCCTGGGAATTTTAGGGGGAAAATCCCGGGAATTGTGAGGCGAAAAATCCCGGGAATTCGGGGCTTAAAAAAGGGGAAAATCCCAGGATTTTGGAGGGATTTTTAGGGGTTGGGAAGGGAGAAAAAAAAGGGAATTGTGAGGCGAAAAATCCCTGGGAAAAGAGAGAAAATACCGGAAGATTCGGCGCTCGGGAGCTGCGGGAATTCGGCTGGAAAAATCCTTGGAATAAATCTGGAAAATCCTTGGAATTCGCCTGGAAAATCCTTGGATCCGCAGCTCGGCAAAGGTTGGAAAAATCCCGGGAAAACAAATTTTAAAACCCGAGAAATTCGGCTCGGAAATAAAAAAGAAATCCGGATGCTCCGGAAATCACGGAAAAACCGGGGAAAATCCTCTTTTAATCCCCAAAAAAGCTGGAATTCTCTGTCCCAAAGGCCTCCCTGCTCTCCATCGCCGCCATTCCAGCCGAGAATTCCAAGGAAAAGCTGGAAAAAAGGAGGAGGAGGAGCTAAAAAACACAACTGAGGATTTCCTTAGCGCCTCCTGCGGATCCGGAATGGAATTTGGCTTTGCTCAGGGATGAGAGGAATCCGTGAGGGGAAAAGTTGGCATTTTGGGGGTTATTCCTTGGTTTTCCTTTTTTGCCGTTTTTTTCCGATTTTCCCCCGTTTTTTCTGATTTTTCCTGATTTCTTTCCCTATTTTTTATCCTATTTTTCCTCATTTTTCCCGATTTTTCCCTATTTTTTTCCTATTTTTTTCCATTTTTTCCAATTTTCCCCGATTTTTCCCCCGATTTTTTTCGGATATTTTCCCTATTTTTCCCGGGGTTTTCCGGGTTTTTTTCTTTTTCCCCTATATTTACACATTTCCTCCCCTTGTTTCCAATTTTTTCCTTATTTTTCCCACTTTTTCCCGAATTTCCCTATTCCCCCCTTTCCCCCCTTTTTCCCCTTTTTTCCCAAGTTTTCCTTATTTGTCCCACTTTTTTCCCTCTTTTTTCCCAATTTTCCCCTTTTTTCCCTGTTTTTCCTGTGTTTCCCTATTTTTCCCCCCTTTTTTCCTATTTTATTCCTGTTTTTCCTGGGGTTTTTGCTTTTTTTCTGCTTTTTTCCCACTTTCCCCCTTATTTTTCCACATTTTCCCTATTTTCCCCCTTTTTTCCTTATTTTTCCCACTTTTTCCTCGGTTTTTCCCTATTTTTGCCTCTTTTTTCCCCTATTTTCCCCTATTTTTTCCACTTTTTTCCCATTTTCCCCCTCTTTTTCCTTCTTTTTCCCCCATTTTTCCCTATTTTTCCACCTTTTTTCTGAGTTTTTCCCAGTTTTTCCTGTTTTTACCCTGTTTTCCCTCTTTCCCCCTTTTTTTTCAACTTCTTCCCTTTTCCCCCCATTTTTCCGGTTTTTTTCCATTTCTTCTTATTTTTCCACTTTTCCCCATTCCTCTTTTTTTTTTCTGATTTTTCCCCATTTTTTCTGTGTTTTTCCAGTTTTTCCACTTTTTCCCCAGAGGAAAATCCAGGGGAAAATGGGAAAAGTGAGGGGAAAAGGGGAAAAAATGGGAAAAAATGAAAAAAATGAGAAGAAATTTGAGGAAAAAATGGGGGGGAAATGGGGAAATTCCCACTAATCCCACCTGGAATTTTCCCCTGGAGAAGCTCCAGGTTTTTTCCCAAATTCCCAGAATTCCCAGCCGGATGAAGCCCAAATATTTGTCGCAGACAGAAGTAATTTGCATTAATTTACATGAATTTGCATTGATTAATCCAGGCTTAATGAGGTTTTCTGGGAATTTTTGGTCAAAAATTGGGATTTGGATCTGAAAAAATTGGGGAAATTCCCAAAATTCCCGACTCCCAAATATTCCCAAGTTTTTTGGTTTTGATCCCAAAAATCCCAAATTTGGAAGTGGGAAGGGGAGAAAAATGGGAACAATGGGGAAAAGGGAATTAAAAGGAGGGAAAAGTGGAAAAACTGAGGAAAAATGAGAAAAAATGGGAGAAAAAAGAGAAAATGGGAGAAAAATGAGAGAAAAAGGGGGAAAATTGGGAAATGGGGAGAAAGGGGAAAAAGAGAATTAAAAGGGAGAAAAAACAGGGAAAAAGGGAATGAAAAGGGAGGAAAATGGGGAATAATGGGAGAAAAAATGGGAAAAATGGGAAAAGGGGGAGAAAATGGGAGTAAAAATGGGGGGAAAAGGGGGAGAAAATGGGGAAAATGGGAGTAAAAATGGGGGGAAATGGGGAAAAGGGAGGGGAAAAGGGGGGAAAGGGAAAAATGGAAAAATTGGGGGAAAACCAGGAAAAACCAGGAAAAATGGGAAGAAATTGGGAAAAAATGGGGGAAAAGGGAATGAAAAGAGGAAAAAATGCAGAAAAATCGGGGGAAAAAATGGGAGAAAATTGGGGAAATTGAAAAGTCAGGGAAAATGGGAAAAAACAGGGGAAAATGGGGGAAAAAATGGGGGAAAAATGGGGAAAATGGGAGAAAAAAGGGAATAAAAAGGTGGAAAAACACGAAAAAGGGAATAAAAAGAGAGAAAAAGTGGGGGGAAATGAGACTAAAAGGGGAAAAAAGCGATTAAAAAAGAGGAAAAAACAGGAAAAAAGGAATAAAAAGGGAGGAAAAATGGGAAATAATGGGGGAAAAAAGGAAAAATGGAAAAATGGGGGGAAAAGGGGAAAAATGGGAGAAAAATAGGGCAAAATGGGAAAAATGGGAAAAAGGGAGGAAGAATGGGGGGAAATGGGAAAAACGAGGAAAAAATGGGGGGGGAATGGGAGAAAATGGGGGAAAATTGAATAAAAAGGTGGAAAACCAGAAAAAAATGGAATAAAAAGGATGACAAATGGGAAATAATGGGAGAAAAAAAGGAAAAAATGGGGGAAAATGGGAGAAATGGGAAAAAAGGGAGGAAAAATGGGAGAAATGGGAGAAAAAGAGGAATAAAAAGGGAGGAAAAATGGGAGAAAAAATGGGGGAAAAGGGAATAAAAAAGAGGAAAAAACAGGGAAAAAAGCAGAATAAAAGGAGGAAAAATGAGGAAAAAGGGAATAAAAAGGGAGGAAAAATGGGGAATAATGGGGGAAAAAGGAAAAAATGGGAAAATGGGAGGGGAAAAAAGGGGAGGAAAGGGAAAAATGGGAAAATTGGGGGAAAATAGGAAAAACCAGGAAAAATGGGAAGAAATTGGGAAAAAATGGGAAAATTTGAATAAAAAGGGAATAAAAAAGAGGAAAAAACAGGAAAAAGGTGAAGAAAAAAGGAGGAAAAAATGCAGAAAAATCGGGGGAGAAAATGGGGGAAATTGGGGAAATGGAAAAATGTGGGAAACGGGAAAAACCAGGAAAAATGGGGAAAATGGAAAAAAATAATAAAAAGGTGGGAAAAGAGGAAAAAAGACAATAAAAAGAAAAAATGGGGGGAAAAGGGGGAAAAAGGAATAAAAAAGAGGAAAAAACGGAGAAAATGGGAATAAAAGGGAAGAAAAAATGCAGAAAAATGGGGGGAAAATAGAAAAATGGGGGGAAATTGGAAAAATAGGGGAAAAAATGAGAATAAAATGGGAAAATTTCAAAACCCCAATTTACCAGGATCGATCCCAAAAAATCCGGAGGCTCTCGGTTGCCAGCTGGGAATAAGTCCAGGTTTTTTTCATTCTCCAGCTGCTCCCGCTGAGCTTTTCCAGGTTTGGGTTTTTTTTGTTTTTTTTTTTTTTTTAATGGATAATTGTGATGGAAAAAAGGGTTTGGAAAGACAAAGGGAAAATGGGAAAGGAGCAGTTAGGATTCCCTAGGGGTTTTGGAGGGGGTGGTTCCAGGTTTTTTTATGGAAAAAGGGGAGGAAAATAGGGGGAAATGGGGAAAAAATAGGGAAAAAAGAGGAAAAATGGGGAAAAATTAGGGGAAATAGGGGGAAAAGGGGAAAAATGGGGGAAAATGAGGGAAAATTGGGAAAAAATGGGGAAAATAAGAATAAAGAAGGGAAAGGGCAAAAGAACTTTTCCACTTTTCCCTGATTTTTCCCGATTTTCCCTCATTTTTCCTTTAATCTTCCCGCTTTTCCCTAATTTTCCCTGATTTTTCTCCATTTTTCACTCATTTTTCCCAATTTCCCCTCAGTTTTCCCTGATTTTTCCCAATTTTCCCTCACTTTTCCCTCACTTTTCCCAATTTTCCTTCACTTTTCCATGATTTCACCACTTTTCCCTCAGTTTTCTCTGATTTTCCCTGATTTTCCTCATTTTTCCCAATTGTCTCTCTTTTTCTCCACTCTTTCCCTCGCTTTTCTCTGATTTTTCCCAATTTTCCATCATTTTCCCCACTTTTTCTTCATTTTTCCTTCATTTTTCCTTCACTTTTCCCTTTTTCCCAATTTTCCTCCACTTTTCCCTCGGTTTTCCCAATTTTCTCGCATTTTCCCAATTTTCCCTATTTTTCCTCATTTTTCCCTCTTTCCCCTCACTTTTCCCTGATTTTTCCCACTTTTCCATGATTTTCCCAATTTTCCCTCATTTTTCCCACTTTCCCCTCATCATTCCCTGATTTTTCCCAATATCCCACTTCCCCCCACTTTTCCTTCATTTTCCCCTCTTTGCCCTCAATTTCCTCTGATTTTTCCCAATATTTGCACTTTTTCCCTCACTTTTCCCTCCATTTTCCCTCAATGTTCCCAATTTCCCCTCAGTGTTCTCTGATTTTTCCTTCACTTTTCCCGCTTTTCCCTCAGTTTTCCCTGATTTTTCCCCAATTTTCCCTCATTTTGCTCACTTTTCCCTCACTTTTTCCCTGATTTTACTCATTTTTCCCAATTTTCTCTCTTTTTTTCCACTTTTTCCCTCACTTTTCCCAGATTTTTCCCACTTCCCCGTCCATTTTATCTCATTTTCCCCCGATTTTCCCTCACTTTTCTCAATTTTTCCTCACGTCCCCCAATTTTCCCTCATTTTTCTCACTTTTCCCCTCATTTTTCCCAAGTTTCCCTGATTTTTCCCACTTTTCCTTCATTTTCCCTTCATTTTTCCCTCACTTTTCCCTGACTTTTCCCAATTTTCCTTCATTTTCCCACTTTCCCCTCCTTTTCCTTCATTTTTTCCTCATTTTCCCTTATTTTTTTTCATTTTTCTCTACTTTGCCCCCAAAAAATCCCCAAAATCCAAACCCTCAATCCCAAAAAACCACGAAAACAATCCCCATTTTCCCTCCCAACCCCCATCATTCCCTCCAAAAAAACCCTGGAAAACCTCCGGGAAAAAAAATCCTCTTTGTTCTCCTCCCTCCTACCGGCAACATCTGCGCTCCAAATCCCACCAATAATTAGGGAGTTATTCCTCATTTTCCAGGGATTTTCCAGCCTTGGAGCAGCTGGGGGGGAAAATTCCCGCGGGATTTGATCCCGGTTGCCATGGAAACGGCGGGAAATTGGGTTTTTTGGGAATGAAGGCTTGGAAAAGGCTGGGAATTATCCTAGTTTTCCTTTATTTTTCCTGATTTTTCCTTATTTTTCCCTATTTTCTCTCATTTTCCCAATTTTCCTGTATTTTTCCTTATTTTCCCAGTTCTTCCTCATTTTTCCCTGAATTTCCCCGATTTTTTCCCTCATTTTTCCCAATTTTCCTTCAGTTTTCCCTAATTTTCCCTTATTTTTCCCAGTTTTCCCTGAGTTTTCCTTCAGTTTTCCCAATTTTCCTTCATTTTCTCTCATTTTTCCCACTTTTTCCTCACTTTTGTCTTATTCTTCCGAGTTTTCCTTCAGTTTCCTCTGAGTTTTCCCAATTTTTCCTCATTTTTCCCAGTTTTCCCTGAGTTTTCCTTCAGGTTTCCCAAATTTCCCTCATTTTCCCCTCAGTTTTCCTCACCTTTCTCTTATTTTTCCCAGTTTTCCTTCAGTTCTTCCTCATTTTTCCCAATTTTTCCTTATTTTTCCCAGTTTTTCCCAGAGTTTTCCCTTTGTTTTCCCATTTTTCTCATTTTTCCCAATTTTTCCTTATTTTTCCCAGTTTTCCTTCAGTTTTCCCAATTTCTCCCTGAGTTTTCCCACTTTTCCCTCACTTTTCCCACTTTTCCCTCAGTTCTCCCTCATTTTTCCCAATTTTCCCTAATTGTTCCCACTTTTCCCTCAGTTTTCCCTCGGTTTTTCTGAATGGTCTGTGGATTTTCCTTGGAAAACTCAGGGAAAACCGAGGGAAAACTGGGAAAACTGAGGGAAAACTGAAGGAAAATTGGGAAAAAACTTGGAAAATCCCCTATTTTCCCCGTATTTTTCCCCATTTTTCCCTTATTTTCTCCTATTTTTTTCCTTACTTTTTGTATTTTCTGCATATTTTTCCCCATTTTCCCCACATATTTCCCCCATATTTTTTTCCCTATTTTTTCCTTATTTTCCCCTACTTCCACACCTGTCAATCAACTAAAGGCCACGCCTACTCACTACACGCTAAGGTTCAGCTGTCAATCACTTTCAAGCCACGCCCACTGACCCACTACAAGCCTAGAAGGGGTGTGGCTAACCTGTCAATCATCCTAAACCACGCTCCTCATCCATCCCGATGCAAAGTGGAGCTCACCTGTCAATCATCCAAAGCCACGCCCTTCGCTAGTCTGACCAATCAGCACATCTTAATCCCTTCTCGCCCCGCTCACCTCCCCTCCAGCCAATCAGCGCCCGCCGTCCCGCTCCTTCCCTCCACTTCCTCCTCCGCCGAGCCGCCGCGGCCGCGCCGAGCCTCCATGGCACCGCAGCGGCCTGAGCGCTCCGGTCCGGCCGTGGCGGCTCGGCGATCCTAACAAGCTTTACTCCTCCGCCATGCCCAGCGGAGCCTCCGCCAGCGCCGCCGAGCCAGAGGAGCCTCCGCTGCTTCTCCTCCAGCAGCGCTTAGCCGGGCTCGGCCTCGGCAAGGAGGAAGGAGACGGCGGAGAACCGGAGCTGGAGGAGGAGGAGGAGGAGGAGGAGGGGGAGGAGGAAGATGCGGCCGCGCTTATGTTGCGTCCCTCAGCGGCTTCACAGCTGTTGTTATCCCCGAGCCTCGATGCTGTGGGAAGCCCGGGCATGATGGCGGCCGTGCCCCAGCCCTACGGCGGAGCCCCGGCCATGGGCGGCGAGCAGGCGGCGCTGCTCCGCAGGAAGAGCTTCAACACCACCGAGTGCGTGGCCGTGCCCAGCTCCGAGCATGTGGCCGAGATCGTGGGGCGCCAGGGTGAGCTGGGGACGGGAATGGAGCGATGGCGGCGGCCGTGGTGGGGATTGCCCCTCACGGCACCGGGGGGGATTGTTGTTTTCACCCCCTGAGGGTTGGGACCCTCCTTGTCCTCTTGCCTGCATTTTGGGACCCTTTTTTCCCCTCACACCCCTGGGTGAGATTGTTCTCTTCACCTCCTGAGGGTTGGGATTCTCCTTTTCCTCTTGCCTGCATCTTGGGACACTTTCCTCCCCTCACACCCCGGGTGGGATTGTTGTCTTCACCCCCTGAGGGTTGGGACCCTTCTCTTTCTCTTCCCGCCATTTTGGGACCCTCATCTTCACCCCCTGAGGGTTGGGATTCTCCTCTTCCTCTTGCCTCCATCTTGGGACACTTTTATGCCTTCATATGTATGGTGGGACCCTCATCTTCATTTCCTGAGGGTTGGGATCCTTCTTTTCCCGCCATTTTGGGACACTTTTCTCCCCTCACGCCCCGGGTGGGATTGTTGTCCTCACCCTCTGAGGGTTGGGATTCTCCTCTTCCTCTTGCCTCCATTTTGGGACCCTCATCTTCACCCCCTGAGGGCTGGGATTCTTCTCTTTCCCTTCCCGCCATTTTTGGACCCTTTTCTCCCCTCACACCCCTGGGTGAGACTTTGGTCTTCACCCCCTGAGGGTTGGGATCCTTCTCTTTTTCTTGCCGCTATCTTGGGACACTTTTCTACCCTCACACCCCGGGTGAGACCCTCATCTTCGCCCCCTGAGCATTGGGATTCTCCTCTTCATCTTCCCGCCATTTTGGGACCCTCATCTTCACCCCCTGAGGGTTGAGACCCTCCTTGTCCTCTCCCCTCACACCCCACTTCGGAACCTTCCTGTTCCATCTACAGGAGGCCTCACCTCGGTAGGCCCTAAACCCGGCCTTATTACCCCTATAAACCTGGCCTTACTGCCCTTCTAAATCCTAATTTCTGTCCCGGCCAAGAATCACAAGTTCCCTGCTCCTCTTTTGAGCAGAGACAGGAAGTTTTTCCCTTCTCGTGGCCTAGCTGATGCAGAAATCCATGGATCCAAAGCTCGGGAATGTGGGATTTCTCCCGGATCTGTTTTGGTAGAGGGGAATGCAGCTGTGGGCTGGGGGGGTCTGGATTTTAAATTGGATTATAAATCTGGACTCATGGGAGCACTCATGGGAGTTGGGAAAGGCCTCTGGGGCTGGGCTGAGCTGTTAAAGGAGCAGCTCTGCTGAGTGAGCTGTCGTTATGAAATGTTCTTACTTAATAAATTGAAAAAAATCATGCCAAAAATGCAGCGTGATGGAGGGCAGGAGGATGTGGTGGTGTTTGAGTAACTGTGAGGGAAAGTTTAGTCCAGGGACATTAATGCTACCACTGTCTCCAAGGAACCACACCTTGGGTGCTGCTGTATTCATATTTGTTAACTCTCTGGCTTGTCATCCTGTCTTCTCGTGGCCTGGGAGCCCTAATCTCAGGGCTAATTAACAAAATGGTGATTAGGCTGTTGTGTGTGCTGTGAAATGCTGGCTGGTGGGGAGGCTGGAGCTGTCAGTGGTCAGTCCAGCCCTGTCCCCGGGACAGTTGCCTTGCTCTCTGATGGGGTCTCTCTGTTTGCCTCTGACTGCAGAAGAAGCTGCATGAAGATAAATTAACACCTACCTTCAAAAAATTCTACTATCCAAGTTTAGGTTGCCTCTTAAAAGTGTTTCATAATTAAGTTTAAATATTTTTATGGCTCTTGTTCTTAAAATTACAATGCTGGAGGGGTGATAAAGAGCTGCCTGAGGATGTGGATCAAGGGGTTTGTGCAGATCAGCACCTTTTGCCAGTGAAGAGAAATTGCTTTCTTCATTTTCTTTGAAGCCACTGATGCTGTTTAACAGCCGGTTGGAAAAAAAAGTAGTGTTGGGAATTGTAATTCTGCAGTCCATGGATTGAAGCAAGGTGTGAGATGAATTATTCCATCCTGGGTGAAGGGTGAGGACAGCCAGCCAGCCCATGGACTGAACAGACAGCAGGCAGTGTTCCGTGTGGCTTTCATGGCCAAGGAAGTGCGAGAGATGTTGTGGTGTTCATTGTCATGTGTAGCCAGCCCTCCTCAGGAGGGTTAACCAGGAGCGATTTAGGATTTCACTTTCTGTCCCAGTGCAGTGTCACCTCCGCTTCATCACACGGGGCATTTGTGAGTTTTATGCTGTATAACCACAAACTGGGTGTGTATTTCCAGCCGTGTCACAGCTGAGAGGAGCCATTCAGAGTCCGGGAGAGAAGGCAGCTCGGGAATGAGCAGCTCTCCCGAAAAACGCCCGGAGCAGCCGTTCCCGGTAGGTTGATTGATTTCCTGTGTTGATGAGGTGGCCGGGCTGTGCTCTGCGGTGCCACCGGTGTTTGTCTCTGCAAACACTCGGCTGCAGGAGCTCTGGCGTTCCGGTGAAAAGCAGCCGAGCCACGGGATAGCCGTGCCAGCTTCCCAGGCTCTGCCATAGCGCCGTGTCCCGGCTCCAGGTTCATGGAAAACCAATCCCGGGCTGGGCGCTGATGTGCATCCCCCGCGGGTGCGCAGGGACTCCCAGACCCTGCCTCGATTGCCGGGTGAGCAATTAGCCACGGCTCCATTAGCAGCTCATCATTAATTACCCCGCCGCTCTCTCCTCTTTTGTGTCAGCGCCTTACAGAGCAGTGAAGGCTGTAACTCGGGATTGTTTTTCATCAGAAAAATACATTCCTGTGGACTTTGTGCGGAGTGCTGACACCATCCGGGGTCTGACTGGGGAGGCGAGATTGAGGGATGGTGAGAAGGTTTGGTCTCCTGCGGGTTTCGCAGCTGCCCCAGCTGTGGCTGCTGCATGGAAGTCTCACTTCACAGGGGAAAAGGTCTGTCTTCATAGCACCCCTTTTTAATAAAGAGGCATTTGATGGCTGAAAGTTGGCAGTGCCTGGGATAAACAATTCCTTCAGAGCTCGCTACGTTTCCAGGGGAGTGCAGTGCCCACGGTGTGTTTAAAATGTTGGGTCAAACAGTCCTCTTAGAGGAAGCAGGGTGAGGAGGCTCGAGGAGAACGCAGAGATCAGCAGGCGCAGGGTGACCTCAGGGCTCAGCTCCTGCGAAACGTTTGCCTGAAAACCCAAGGGGTTCTGCTTTATTTGTGTCAATATGTACTTGTGGCTTGATGTCCTGCCTAGGGGTGCTTATAGAGCTGAGCCAAGGCTGGTAACTTGTGTTGAACAGGTTCCATTGTCACAGCCAAGCTAAAATTGCTTGGGAGGGTTTGATCAAATTGACTCTCTAGTCTAGAAGTCCCCTTTCTGGTCTTTTTTTACCCTTAGTACTTCATAATCTTGGACACAGTGCCCTGGTGATTCATTGCAGAATGTGATGCAGTGAACTTCTCTTTGTCTTGCTGTCTCTGAGCTCAGGAGACTGGGAAACTTCTTGGTTCGTCCCTTGGCCACTGTAGGTGGCCAGCCCTGTGTCACCATGGCCAGAGAGGGGACGGGATCAGCTGTACCCCACAAAGTCACTGACGCAGGAGGGTGGGAAAACAGCCACCGAGGAAAAGCAAATAAAAAGTCGAAGATGATCCAACTGGAGCAGCATAACAAGCTGCTGACCTCGTGTTTTGATGTGACTGACGGTGCTGGGGCTTTCCAGCCCTCCTTGGAGGCAAAACCCAGCGCATAGTGAGTGACTCACTCAGAAATAGTGGGTTTTGTGTGCAGGTTTCCCCTGGCTTTATCGGTGGGGTTTGAGGTGACCTTGGCAGTGTGGGACACGAGCTTTCCGCTGGTTTCACAGTGCTGAAAAGCCTCGTGCTGTCCCTTGCTCGGGAACTGAGGCGGTTTGTCCCCTGCTTTCTAGGGATGTGACTCACAGCTCCAAGAAAGGAAAGCTCTGCCCACTGCCGTCTCACTCCACAGTCTGAGGAGAGGTGGTTTGGGAGTGTGGCTGTGGCGGAGCAATCTGGGTGAGTTCAGCTGAGTGTGAAATGGAGCTGAAGGTGCCGACTTAGACTGGATACAAGTTTCTCAGATACCGAGAAATCTCGTCTAGAATGTAAACTGTAAGAACTGTTAAGGAGTCTGGAATTACCAGGGCCCGAACTGTGGTCTGTAATGAAGAATTGTATCGCTGTGAAGGTGCCGTGCTAGGTGTTCTCGGCACTCTTTAGATGAGTGTAATTTTTGTGAAATAAGGAGACAGACTGATAACCACAGCTAGGTGGGATGGAGCAAACAAAGCAGCCTGTGTGGGCCAGGGAATAATGGATGCGAAATGGGGAGGTGTCCCGGTGAGCAGCAGGGTGTGACAGCACGAGTATCCGTTCTGGGAGCCCTGCTGGGTTCCGGTGAGTTCCCCGGGAAGGAGCGTGGGGCAGGCTGAGCTGCGGGAGGCTCGGTGGTGGAGGGGAGCGGGGCAAGCTGCCGAGGCCAGGTGCAGCTGCCTGGTACGGCAGAGCTGGCGCGACTTCAAAGCTCTGCCGCTTCCTCTGCGCCTCCTGTCCTTATCTGGCCTAGCGCCGCTGCCCTGCACCGCGGGAGGCCGAGCCGGTGGTGTCCTGCGGGCACTCCCTGAGCCCAGCTCTGCCTGCCCCCCTGGGCTGAAGCTTCCCACGCCTCCCTGCCCCCCTGGGCCAGTGCTCGAGGAGCTGCCCAGGATAATGAGCTTCTTCTCCAGCTGTGTCCTTGGACAAAGGGCTGTTGTGTGCCCGCAGGGGCCCTGCGAGGAGCAGCTCTTCCTCCCCCTGCACCCCAACCTGCATCTGTACCTTTGGCGGCTTTTGTCAGGGAAGATTCCTGCATAAAGTGCAGCCCAGGGGCTTTTTAGCTGTGAAACTGTATCTGCGAGGAGTGCAAGGGGCTGGCAGACACTGCTTTGGGAGACTCTGCTGTGTGCCCAGGGTGCCCTGAGAACTCTGCTGTGTGCCCCGGGTGCGAGGGGCTGACAGACCATGCCCCAGGAGACTAATGTGAGCCTAGATGGTTTGAGGCACTCAGAGTAAAAGAGGAAAGTGGAGCAAACTGCTGTAGGTGAAGTGATGCTGAAACTGCTGATCTGCAAGCGCTGCTTATGGCTCATTCCAGATGAGGAGTGCTGTAAAGTGCCATCAGCATGCCGTGCTGTTCGGTTGGCTTTGATACTGGCTGAGCTCTGTCAAGGCAGCATCCAGGCAACTGTGGTCAGTGTTGTGGGCCTGCTTCTCTGGTCGTGTGACGGGTGAAAGGTGCTTCTGTTTTCACCTCGCCAAAACACCTGGAGCGTCTTAGGGAGGAGCTTGCTGTGCCACTGTGTCCTAGCAAACTGTATCATTCACTCCCTAAAAATCAGAGGCAACTGTGCCGTTAACTTCTTACGTCTGCTTCAGGCTGCATTGACTCAGGTAACGAGAGAAACCCCACTGAGTCCCATTTGCAGGCAGCAGTCTGCTTGAACTCCTGCTTGCGAGTCCAAGGAGAGGCTCCTTCATCCCACAGAGACGAGCAGAGTTTGAATAGCACTGATAACAGGAGACAAATGAAGAGTCCTCAGTGAATTGGTGATTTTATCTGTGTCCCACACGGGCTGTGATGCAGGTCCTTCTCTCTCTGAGAAATGTTTGATTTGCCTTTGGGTTAACGATGGTTGTCAGTGAAGGGCTGATGTGTCAGCAGAGTTGTGTGTGTCTGTGAGGCTTTTGCGTGACGTTAGGGACAGCTGAAGGACAGGGAAAAAGCTTCAATTCACTAATCTTTACAGGATAGTCATGAGCGTGGCTGTCACAGAGGGAGAGCCGTCCGTGTTAGTTCACTGTGTGGCACCAGTTGAGGAGGTGCTGGGGAATGCTGCTGGAATAGCTCTGGGCTCTGTCAGAGGCACAAGCTGTTAGCTCTGAGCTTGCAGAGGTACCAGCAGCACTCCTGGTTCAGCCCGTGGTTTGGTCAACTCTCGGCGGGCAGGTGGAACACGCGGCTCTCTCGCGGCGTCCCGGCCAGGCTGCCGGCTGACCTGCGTGTGTTTCCCTGCACAGGCTGCAAGATCAAGGCGCTGCGGGCCAAGACCAAAACATACATCAAGACGCCGGTGCGCGGTGAGGAGCCAGTGTTCGTGGTGACAGGGCGCAGGAAGGATGTGAGCATGGCCAAGCGGGAGATCCTGTTGGCGGCCGAGCACTTCTCCATGATCCGTGCGTCGCGGGGCAAGGGCGGCGGGGCAGCGGGCGAATCATGCTGCGCGCCCGGGCTGCCGGGGCAGACCACGGTGCAGGTGAGGGTGCCGTACCGTGTGGTGGGACTGGTGGTGGGGCCCAAGGGAGCCACCATCAAGCGCATCCAGCAGCAGACGCACACCTACATCGTGACGCCCGGCCGCAACAAGGAGCCTGTGTTCGAGGTGACCGGCATGCCCGAGAACGTGGACCGTGCGCGCGAGGAGATCGAGATGCACATCGCCATGCGCACCAGCAGCTTCGTGGAGCTCAGCGATGACGACGACTTCCACGCCAATGGCACCGACGTCAGCTTCGAGGGTGGCCTGCCCAGCCCTGCCTGGCACGGCGCCCACGCTGTGCCCCCCGCCCGCGCCGGGATGACGTCCGGCTACAGGAACGACAGTTCCAGCTCCCTGGGCAGTGGCTCCACCGACTCCTACTTTGGGGGAAGCAGGCTGGCCGACTTCAGCCCCACGAGTCCCTTCGGTGCGGGCGGCTTCTGGTTCGGGGAGACGTTGCCCACGGTGGGTGTGGAGGAGCTGGCGTTTGAGTCCCCCCTGTACGACCCCCTGCCCGCGCCCTCCCAGTCCCTGTGGAGCCCCTTTGAGCCCGCATCCCCCCTGTCCAGCCTTGGCGGCGACCCCGCGGGCAGCGCCATGGCCCTGCACCACGGCAGCCAGCCCTCCACGCCCCGCCTGTCACCCACCTTCCCGGAGAGCCTGGATCACCCACTGACCCGCAGGGCAAGGAGCGACCTGCCAGGCTCCGGCCACCAGCCTGGGCTGCCCATCTACATCCCTGCCTTCTCCAACGGTACCAACAGCTACTCGTCATCCAACGGTGGCTCCACGTCCAGCTCGCCCCCGAGTGCCGGCGCAAGCACGACTGCGTCATCTGCTTTGAGAGCGACGCTGTTGCCGCCCTCATGCCCTGCGGCCACAACCTCTTCTGCCTCGAGTGTGCCAACAGCATCTGCGACAGGGAGGCTCCCGTGTGCCCCGTGTGCCGGACCACGGTCACTCAGGCCATCCAGATCCACTCCTGAGCGCCCCGGGAGCACAGGGTGACCGCACCTGGAGCAGACTGACCAGCTGCGGCTGCCTGGCGTGCGGGGTTTGGGCTGGAGCTGGGAATGGCTCTGAGTCTCACAGCTGCTATGGAACACTAAACACAGGGCTCTGTGTGCTCGGTTTGGGCAGGGGGTGAGCAGAGATGTGTCTGAGGGCATGGTGGGCACAGGGAGTGAAGGGAGAAAGGGTCTCTGTTCCTGGGGGAAGGGTCTCTGTCCATGGGGGAAGGGTCTCTGTCCATGGGGGAAGGGTCTCTGTCCCTGGAGGAAAGGTCTCTGTCCCTGGAGGGTCTCTCTCTGTCCCTTGCTCTTCTCTGAGTGCTCTGTGTGCTCAGAGGCCTCGCATCGCACGGAGACCTCCTGGCATCACCAATATATCAACACTTCCAACGCTGCCTTCTTTACACTGCCAGTGCGGGAAAACAGGTTTGGGGAAATTCACTTTCTTTTGCTTCCTATGACAACTTACACCTAATCCTTGAGCAGTGCAAAATCCTTTCTGTTCTGTTTCAGTAGCAAGGTTTGATTCATGGCGGGGGATGTCATCGGCAGGTCCAGGCATGGATCACGGTGTGGTGCAGGGGGAGCTGCCCAGCACAGCACCGGCTCTGCTCTTATCCCAAAATCGGGAATCCCAAAATTGGGAATTCCCACCTGGGGGGCACGCGGGGTGCCAACATTCCGTTCGATCAAGCTGTTTGAAATTCCCTTCTAGAGAGGCTGTAGATCAAAATGTGAAGCATCTTTGTGTTCAATCTCTGTCTGTCTTGCCATGTTACAAATATATATTTTATTTTGAGTAAGAAAAAGGAGAAACGGGGAGATGTGTGCCCTGGTATTGCTCATCACTCAGCAGCTCTGACAGTGGCCCTGCAATCAGTTTGCTTCATTTCAGAAATGTCTTTCCAATCACAAGTTAAAAAAAAAGAGAAAAGAGTCTCTCGGATGCCCTTCTTGCATTTCAACCTGTGGATGTTTCTAGCTTTTCATCCTCAGTGTGTTCCCAAATCTGTGCTGGCATATGTCAAAACAACAAAAACAAACAGACAAGACTAAATGAAAAACAAAAAAAAAAAAAAAAGAAGAAGAGGAAAGATACAAAATGGAGTTCTGGTGGATTTTTTCTAGTTTTTGTTTTGGTGGGGTTTTTGGGGTTTTTTTTTTTTTTTTGGAAGCATTATTTTCCCAAGACAAAGCTTTTTTCTCAGTATAATGGAAAAAAAACCCAGAAAAAAAAGATGAAACTAAATGAAATATGTATGTTGAACTAGTAAATACACAGAAAACTTTATTTTTTATTTCCACTTGAAGAGTTACATTTCGTACCGAAGTTTACAGGTAACAGGTTTTTTTTTTGTGATTCCGAGTCTGGAACCACCAACAAGGACAGCGAGGAGCGACTCTAGATAGCATTTGCTAATTTTGCTACACTTTTTGTTATGTATATGTAGGGAGGTCGTAGGGATTACAAATTCAATTTGAGTAAAGTTTAAAAAATACATATATTTTATGATAAAGGGCCTTTAACTTATGACGGCCAAAGCACTGATACTATATATTTGCTGTAAAGAGAATTATAAGAGTTTTATTTTTCTGATATTAAAAGTTACTTAATAAAGACTTGTTTCCATTAACTTGAATGCTTTGCTGCCTGGATGTCACTTGAGGAGCCTGGGGAGGTGGGGAGTGGCAGCCAGAATGTTCCCAAACTGTCCCCAGAGCCACCACCCTGTGTCCCCAAACCCAAACTGTCCCCAACCTGTCCCCAGAGCCACCACCCTGTGTCCCCAAACCCAAACTCTCTTCCCTGTTCTTCAGAAGGACGGAGAGCAGAGCATTTCTTTCCGGTGTCTGTGTGACCAGCAGTGTCAGGGAGAGCAAAACACTCTGGTTTGCCCCATTCAGGGCAGTTTTGGTGTCACAGCTGCTGAGCCTGGGCAGCAACCCTCAGCGTGGGGGTTTTGGGATCCTGGCACTCCCAGGGCAGATCCACACCTGGATCTGAGCAGAGACTGCAGGATCTCATCAGATCAGATCAGCTCTGCACTCACAGCCATAGCAGAGATTTCGTGATCTCATCATTCCCGGGGCAGATCCACACTGCGCCCTCCGCACAGCTTGTCCGGCAGAGCGAGGAGCGCTGCGGCAGCTCTGGAGCTGCACGGCAATGGAGCTGCACAGGCTGTGGAGCTGCAGGGCTTAGCTCAGGCCCAGAAGCTCTGTCTATCCCCATTCTGCCGTCCCGGAGCAGACGGCAGAATTGTACCTGCCCTGGAGCGCTTGTGGAGGTGACTAACCCGCCTGGAATTTCCTCTCATGGAGAGGGAAGCGCTCTGGCCACCGGCACTCACCGCGCTCCGCGCCGCCAGTTAATTCCGTTTTTTAGGGTGGAAGCGCTCAACTCAGACTTTTCCCTTGCAGCTGCGTTGCGTTCCCCGCCGGGCTCTGCTGCTCCGGGAGCTCCGGCAGCGCCTCTGGAGGCTGCTGAGGCATCCAGCGGCGGGACCCGGCCGGGCAGGGAGGGCAGCGCTGCGGGGCCCTGAGGGACCCTGCGGGGCTCTGCGGGACTCTGCTAGGGCACGGAGTGCTGTCGCCGCTCTCTGCGGCAGCTCGGGCTGATCGCGGAGCTCCATCGCTGCCCCGGAGGCTGTCCGTGCCCCGCGCGGAGCCAGGCCGGCAGAGCCGGCGGTGCTCCCGGGCTGAGCTCTGCCCGCTCTGCTCTCCCGGGGCCACCACCGCAGCTCCCCGGAGCAGCAGCAGCAGTGATGGCACAAGCTAAAAATTAATGTTTTTGTTGGTTTTTTCCCCCAGAATAGCCCTGGACCAATTTCGTTTTCAAATCCTGCTCGAGTGAAGTTTAAAGGAAACTTTACAGCAACACGTCTTAAAGGAGCTGGGGGTGCAGGTTGTGAAGGAAATAAATGGATTTGGGATGAGGATGAGGATGAGGATGAGGATGAGGATGGGGATTGGGATGAGGATGGGGATTGGGATGAGGCTGAGGCTCTGGCTGGACACCACTCACGTCCAGCTGTCTGGAGTCAGGGAGGGGTGAATCCAGGTCCATGAGCTGAGAACAGAAGGTGTGGATTGAGGTGATCGTGGATCCCAGGAGCCCCCAGGGAGAACCAGGGAATCGTGGAATCGTTGGGGTTGGAAAAGCCCTCAGACCATTGAGTCCAACCATTCCCAGCACTGCCCAGGCCACCACTGACCCACATCCCCAAGTGTCACATCCACACAGCTCCAGGGATGGGGACTCCAGCACTGCCCTGGGCAGCTGTGCAAGGGATGGACAACCCTTTCCATGGAGGAATTTTCCCCAAAGTGCAGCCTGAGTGCCCTGGGGTGACCCAAGGCCATTTCCCCTCCTGCTGGCCTGGGCTGCCCCAAGCCTGTGTCCCCTGTGCCACTACTGCCCAGCTGTCCCTCTAGTCACAGAGGACACTCCCCCTGTGCCACCACTGCCCAGCTGTCCGTGGTGATGTCTCTGCCCCCAGGACAATCTCACCCCGAGCCCCGCAGTGCCACCCCAGACCCCTCTCACCTGTCACCCTCTGGGCCTGGCTGTGCTGCTCAGTGTCACTTTGGCTGCATTTCCGTGACAGAGATCTTCACTCTGACTCCTCACATCAACAGAGCCACCTGGCACTGCATCAGGGTGTCCCCATTGTCACCAACACCACCCCAAACCTGGCACTGCCCCAGGATGTCCCCATTGTCACCAACACCCCAAACCTAGCACTGCCCCAAGGTGTCCCCACTGGCCACTGACCCCCTGTGGCCATGCAGAGCAACACTGAGACAGCACTGGGACAGCACGTGGCCTTCACCTGCTGCAGGATGCTGCTGCTCCCAAAGCCACCAGGTCCCCATGCCACCACCTCTGCTGGGCCTGTGGGGCTGCTGTGGCCATGGCAGGACTTTGTCCCCCTTGCCCAGAGCACCAAGAACACCTGGTGGCATCAACCCCGCTGCCCCAGGGACCCGAAACCTGCCAGGACAATGCCAGTGCCCCCGAGGGCTCCCCAGGACAGTGATCTTCTGCCCCTTGGGTCACTGCTGGGAATGAGACTGGAACCTGGTGGGCAGGCAGTGGCAGGGGGACAGGAATGTCCCCAACCCCCAGGCAGGGCAGGGACACCTTGACCCCACAACACAAGGCTGGACAGTGCTGTGGTCACCACCAGGACAGCACTGTGCAGCTGCAGCTGCCTCCAGCCTGGTGGCTCTGGTGGCATCTGTTGCCAGCCCTGCCAGGCCGGGGAGCCCCAGCGGCCCCAGGAGCCACCAAAGGCTCCACAAGGGGTGTCACCCACATGAGCCACCAGCCCTGCCCCATGAGGGCTCTGGGGTGTCATTCTGTCCCCACGCCGTTCTGCAGGAGCAGCCAGGAGCAGCACAGCTCTGCCGCAGTGCAACTGCAGGTGAATCAAAAGGAACTAAACAAAAATATTTAAAAACCCCAAACTGCCAACACCTGCAAAGCAAAAACCTCTGGTTTTTGCGGGATTTCAAAGGTCTGCAGCTCGGTGCCCGATTGGCACCGGATTGTCGTCCCATTCTGTTTGGGGTCCCTGCGGGGCCAGGAGGGCCGAGTTGCCCCCGGAACGCTGCCGAGCCCCGCGCAGCCCGCGGCCATCTGCTCAGGACAGCCTTGGGGCAGAGGAACAGCTCGGCCGGTGACATGTGGCACTGCGGCCCCGCGCAGCTGGGCAGGGCGGCCGGAGGGCGCTGGGGGCGTGGGGCCGCGCTGACCGCGGCAGCGCTGACCGCGGCTGGGCTGAGGGCTCTGTCCGGCTCTGTCCCAGCTCGTCCCAGCTCTGTCCCGACAGCTGGCAGCCGCGCAGGGCTCAGCGGGAGCTCCTCGGCTTTGCTCAGCCCAAACCCCCCAGCCTCTCCCTTCCCGCGCCGAGCGACAACGCAAACTCTGCTTGTTCCTGAAGTGCGTCTGTGGAGCCCCGGGGAGAGGAAAGAGCTCAGCCCAAGCCGGGAAAGAGCACAGCCCGGTTCGGGAGTGCAGCGCTGCATCCGCGGCTGAGGAGCAGTAGGAGCCGCGCTCAGACCTCCGCTCCCGGCTCAGCCCCGCGGCACAGGTCCGCTCCGTGCCGGCAGCCTCGGGCCGCGGCAGGGCGGTCAGACGGGCAGCGGCAGGGCGTGGGGTGGCTTTGTGTCCAGCACAGCCACTCCAGCAGGTTGGCAGCAGCGCCAGGAAGGAGCCCCGGGGAAGCTTTTCCGGAGAGGGCAGCAGCTAAAATGGGCTCCAGGCGGTGACTGAGGGCTGGCAGAGCAACTGGGCAGCCAAATGGGAATCTGCGGGAAGAACTGCAGGTTTGGTGTTTCCGCAGATGCAGGAAGATGTTTTGGCGGAATCTCGCGGCTCTCAGCCTGGCACTTCAGGCCCTGCGGTGACTCCCACAGCAGCATCCTCTGTCCCCGCAGCTCCTGGCACGGAGCAGGGCACAGAGCTGCACCCCAGGCACAGAGTGGGACACATCCCACCACCCTGGGCTCTCACTCCTGCTCCAGGGCCCCAGCGCTGCCTCCAAGAAGCAATTCTGTCCCTGCCTTGTGCTCGTGAATCACTGCGGCTCGGAGGGCTGCTCTGCCTTTCTGCTCTCCCTGTGATCAGAGACACAGCTGTGAGAGCAGAGGAAACCCAAGGTGTCACAGATGCATCAGCAGTCTCCTGATCTATCCCTGCAACCCACAGCCTGAGCCCGTTGGTGTTTCATTCATTTTTTGGGGAAGGGCTGTGCAGAGCAAGGGCAGAGGAGCTCCATGGCAACTTTCAGCAGGGGACATCACCCACCCAGTGTCACCCACCCAATGTTGCTCACCCAATGTCACTCACCCCCGGCACTTGCCTTGGCCCCTGATCCTCCCCCCCCAGGCCACAGCACACACTCAGCCTGGCCAGCGCATTAAAATAATTAATTTCAATCAACAGGAAAACCCCACAGACATGCTGCGCCCCATGGGCAGCAGCTGCAGGCCCACACTGGACACTTGGCCTGGCTTGGGCTTCCGCCCCACACTGACCCTCAGGGCTGCAGCCTGGCCCAGAGCTCTCCCGGCCCCAGCCGTGCAGAAAAGGGGTAAAAGCTCTTGCTGAATGAAACGAAGAAGCCAAGGACTGGAATCCTTACCTTTTTTAATCAAAAACATACTCTGTTACAGAATTTCAGGAAAGTTAGCTACAGTGTATTATCCACAAACTAGGTCTAATGAAAAACATACAGGAAGCTACAAAGGAACTACTGGGAATTCTGTTGACCGCTTATCAAAAGGCAATGGCTGGAAAAAATAAATGCTTATCTAGGCTTTCATGCTCGAAAACCCCTCTCACGGTGAGCTCTGGGTTATGGGAACTTCGCAGCTCTCCCTCCAGCTGAACCACAACCTCATGGTGCTGCCAAACCTCCCCAAGGTGCAGAAAAAGGGCCTGGAGCAAGAAAGGGACAGCTCGTGAGTCCTGCAATTTGGGAGCAATGGTCACTCACAGGGCACAGCAGCAGCCAAGGGAGCCAGAGCCTCTGCAGTGCTGCCAGCGGTGACACTGCTGTCACCAGGGCTCACCCTGTGACACCTGCAGTGTCCTGGGGGCCTCACAGCCCCACAAGGCAGCCGTGGGTCAGCATGGCCACAGCCCAGGAGCACACAGAAACCATGATCAGGAGAGGGATGTGGGGTGGATGACACAGGGAAAGGGGGATGAGCATCCCATGGGATGGCAGGGAAGAGCTTTCCATGGGTTTGATGTCCCTGTCCAGCTCAGAGTGCTGAGAAGCTGCATGGGGACAGGAGGGACAGCTCAGCACTGGTGAGTGACCCCGTGCTGGTGACAGTGACAGGCAGCTGGCTCAGCTCGGCCCCAGTGCAGCCCTGGGTGCTCACCCTGTACCCAGCAGGACCTGTCCAAATCCACACCCTCAGCCCCACTGGAGCAGGGGTCACTGCAGGGCAGGTTTGGGGCACAAACAGCCAGCACTGTCACACTGCAGGGCAGGCATTGGGGGACAAACGGCCAACAGTGTCACTGCAGGGCAGGCATTGGGGGACAAACGGCCAACAGTGTCACTGCAGGGCAGGCTTTGGGGGACAAACAGCCAGCAGTGTCACTGCAGGGCAGGCGGTGGGCACACGGGGAGCAAAGAGGTTTCTGCAGGGCAGCATGACCCCACTTGGGTAGGTCCCACCCGCTGTCCCCAAGGGGTTCCATGAAGCAGGGACTGGCGATCCCAGCCGTTCCCTGCATCAGAGACTCCAGCGGGGCACACAGCCCTGCCTGAGGCACTGCTCCTGGGGAGAAGAGACTAAAGGGGTCTCAGCAGAGACCCCTCAGGGTGTGAACGATGTCGGCAGGGCCTGGCAGCCACAGCCAGTCCTGTGCGCTAGTGTGGGACAGGAATTCTGCAGTTCCGGTGGCAGAAGGGGGTGGCAGCCCCAGCCAGCCCTGTCTGCACTGCCATGGACAGGAATTCTGCAGTTCCGGTGGCAGAAGGGGGTGGCTGCTGCTGAGCTGCGCAGAGGGGACGCCGTGGGTGCCAGGGGTGTCACAGCGAGGGGATGGCCTGGGAGATGAGGCACACGGCCCCGTGCTGCTGCTGCTGCTGCTGCCCTGCCTGCCGCCCAGGGACACTGTGGTCACCCAGGGATGCTGAGGTCACCCAGGGACGCCACAGTCACCCAGGGGACACAGCAGTCACCCAGGAACACCGAGGTCACCCAGGGACACAGCGGTCACCGAGGGTCACTGCGGTCACCCAGGGGACACTGCTGTCCCCTCTCCAGAGAGCAGCCGGGTGCTCCCAGGAGCTCTGCGGGGCCAGAGCCTCAAGGAATGGTTCATATCACAGCACCTGCACCAAGCCCAAAAAGGTATGCAGGGAATGGCCGAGGCTCCCCCAGGGGATTCCTGCTGGAATCAAACACTTCCAAACCATTCCAGTGGAAACGTTTCCTCTCCTGCATCTCTAACTGTTAGCTCTGAATGCCCTCAGTCTCCAAAGCAACAATAACAGGGATAAAGCCATCTAAACCTTGCGGCACCAATCCCAGCTCGCCGGCACACAGAGCGGAATCACAAAGAATTCCAGCACAAAGGGTTCCCGAGGGTGAGGAACACAGGGACAATCGCTGCATCGACACAACTAACGGGGCAGGCAGGGAGCAGGAGAGGCTGCAGGCTGAATAAATACTCGTGGGGTTACCTGAACGTGAGCGATTCAGAGCTGGAGAGACAACTGTGGCACCCTGACAGCCCTGCCAGCAGTGCTCACGGGACCATCACAGCTGTCAGGGAGCTGCAGCTCTCCCTCAGATCGCAGACATAAATGCAAGCCTGTCAAAAATTCAATGTCTGCTGCTGCCAAGTGGGTTCCAGCCCATTATCTGCTGCCTTTTATGCCTTGTCATAAAAGCACAAAAGTTAATTTAACAGCATATTAAAAACTAAGAGTAAGATTGTCTCATTTTTCTTTAACAGCTGCAATTGCATCCTTTTGGGAACTGCTTGGTGGAGAAGATGAATGTCTTTTCAGCTTTTACTGCCTCAGATTTCTCCTGATGTACATACAGCGATTTCCTGTAACAAAATCATCAGATACTATTCTTTTGTTCTGTTCTGAACATTTTGGGCCATCTAGGTACTCCACTGTAGGTGGAGACCCACAAAACACCTGCCAAAAAATCCTGCCTCAACCAGTGAATTGTTTGAGGACATAACATGACCAGGACTGCGAGGGGCTGAAGCAAAACTCTGTTTTGTCTGAGTTTGGCACAATTACACAATTTGGGTGAGCAGAGGAGGTTTTGAGCAAAGCAGCCCAGCAGGGATGAACTGCCAGCCACACCAACAGCCTGCAGAGCTCCAGGATGGGACTCGGCCAGGCTGATTGCAGCTGAGGAGGGTCGAGGATGGGGTCAGAACCCTCCACTCAGCTCCTCAGAACAGCAGCAGCTGCCTTAGGATCACTGGGGAGAGAGCAGAACCAAACAGCCCTAAAGGAAAAGCCCGGAGAAGGGCAAACACTGCTTTGCCAGAGATCAGGAGGCTGCCGGCTGGGAGGAAAGGGAGAGATCTCGTGAGGAGTTAGCCTGAGGAAGGCACCAGCTAATGACAATCCAGGGCAAACGGATCCACTGCTGGCCATGGCTCCGGAGCCACCCGTGTGCTCTGCTCCCACAGCCGGCACAGAGAGCTCCCAGCTCCCTCCTCGGGATCCCAGCCCTGGGAAAGGCAGCACCTGAGCCCCTGCTGACTCCTGGAACCCTGCAGGAACCCTGGCACAAAGCTCCAGGATAACCTCTGCCAGGATCTGTGCTCCTGTCGAGCATCCAGCTGTGCCCAAAGGAGCTCACAGGGAGTTCCTGCTGCTGCTCACTGACCTCCAGCTCTCTGCACACGCTGGGAGAGAAGCAATTCCTGCTCTCTGTTCACACCCCATTGAGCTGCCAAAACCAGATATATATCTTCAGGACATGCTTTATTGAGAGGCATGAGAGTAAGGGAAGCTGGACTTGTTTCCTGGCGAGTTCAGCCCAACAAAAACCCCTAGCATGGTTGGCTGCTGCTGTCCTTGCAGAGGGAAGGAATCCATCGCTCAGGATCAATGGTCTCGAGGTGCAGAATTACGTATTGGAAGCAAACTAAATTTGTATAAATCAGGGTTTCCATCTTTTTATTTATACTACTAGCTAGAGAGAAAGCATACATGTCGTATCTGTCATACAGCTGATACATGTGCATGTTCTTCTACCGTAATTCTCTATACAAAGTCATTGCCAGTTGATTCGGTCACCGATGGCTTAGGGCATAAAATAACCGAGAGGTATAAAAACAGGTTTGCCATCTTGCCCTGAGTGGAAACCGTGAACAGTACAAAACTCAGTCCTACGCTGATGGATATCCAGACATGATTTCATGGTCTACGCCAGTAAAAACAGTCATGCAAATTTACCTGCGATACCTGGTAAGGGTATTTTCACCTTACTGAATTTATCTGCAGTACCTGGTAAGGTTTTTTTTGGGTAAATTCACAGAAGGCAGCAGTAATTATGAAAATACATTTCTGCCATTAGGTACTCATGATGCAATTTCATGGCAGCTTTGCAGGCTGGATGTTTCATGTTAAACCAAGCGCCAGCACTGAAAGTATCCATTTCCTTTAGTGTTTTAAAACTCACATGGCTATATAAAAAAAAATCTAGGGTATCTTTTTTTTTTTAAAACAAGTGAAGTTTTCGATGAATGCCAACAATGTATGTGTCATCCCCTCACTTTTTGGCAGCTGCTAGGCTTTCACCTGGAAAAATCATAACATGATTATCAACAAAATAGAGAAGTCCTCTGATAACTACTGTTCCCTAAACAGAATATCACAAATCAGTTGGAATTTTAAAGTCACTATAAGGTAAATGTTTTTAACTACTAGAAGGAATTTTCAGATATAAATATATATATAATATATATTCTGCATACAAAAGGCTCCCGTGAGGCTGATCACCAAGATGCCATCATAGAGAAGGAGAGTTTCAAAGGGAACAAACCCAATACTGTGAAGTCTCTATAAAGCGTTTACCTTCCACTTCAAGCCCCGTATTACAGCTATTGAGTTCTGAGAATAATTGAAATCCAAATTCTGCACATTCAGTTTCCTTCTGCTAAGAGCAAGGCGGCAAACACATTTTTAAAACCTGTTTTTAGGAGATTAAGCAGAACGAAAGTAGAGTATCTCTGGAGGTTATAAACAGAACCGTATTTTACAGCGCAGCCTCCTCACGGCAGGGCAGAGTCAGTCTAGAGGCTGCGGGTCTGCGATGGGCATGGTGTGCAGCACCTCGTCCAGCAGCTGCAGCGCACGGTGCAGGTGGATCTCGATCCAGCATGGTGTCTCCTTGATGCTCTGCCGCGGGTAGTCAGGGCCCCAGCCCTTCACAAAGCTCATCCTGAGAATGCACAGGCGCCGCAGGTCATCCACGCCCGATGCCGGCGGCAGCTGACAGGCCTGCAGGACAGGACAGGACAGGACAGGAGGCTCGTGAGTGCTCAGTGTGCTGCACAGCTGTTCTGCAGGCACTGCTGCACACACAGCTCCCTGCTCCACACCACACCACCCCAGCCCACCCTGACACAGCTCCGCTGCAATCAATGCCCCTGCACTCCTCACAATAGTGGTGTTCCCACCATTCTGCAGCCCTGAAAGGCTGCTGAGGCACAAAACTCCCTATGAGTAGAACCACAGTGCTTCAGGTTGGGAGGAACCTTCAGGGCTTATCCAGTCCAACCACTGCCCGGTCCACTAGCCCAGGTTGCTCCAAGCCCCATCCAACCTGGCCTTGGACACTGCCAGGGATCCAGGGGCAGCCACAGCTTCTCTGGGAATTCCACCCCAGCCCCTCCCCACCCTCCCACCCAGGAGTTCCTTCCCAATACCCCATCTAGCCCTGCACAAGGCAGATGGGATGAAACCCAAATGCTTTACATGACACAGGGCAGGTAAACCACTTAGGAGATGCAGTCAAAAACACTCATTTTTGAGGTTTGCCAAATGCTGCATTTTCAGGGTAAGAACCCAGGCTGGGCACCTGCAGGAAGCTGGATTAACAAACAGCACCAATCACAGCTGATAGAACAAAAGGTAAATACAGCTGGCAAACGTCAAATCACGAGTATGGCTAAGACAAAGAAGTTAAACATCCCTTAAAATGCCTTCAACAATTTGTAGGATAGCTGCAAAGAGCCACACAGCAACACAAGGAATCCTGTGGCACACAAAGCAGCCTGATACATGTGAGTTCTTAACACTCCTAAAAGTTCTTAGGAACAATTTCAAGAATCCAGAACCTAGAAACTGAGAAAACACCAGCCCAGAATAATTAAAAATAAATAAATAAATAGAGAGGAAAACCAGCGTCAGTCTTCCTCAAGGATCTCAATAGTAGCTGCTCCTACACCTAGTCAAGGACTTTGTTGCCCAGTAATCCCTGTTGTTTTGAGTAACAATTTCACGTGCTTAGATACAAAGATCATTTTTCAAGCTGCGTCGGAGCAGCCAGAAATACCTCAGTTTAAAGTAACAGTGTTACACTATTCCACCTCGCACAGAACAAGAGTTGTGCAGGACACCAGCAGCCACTGGGACATGCAACATTCCCTGGAGACCAGGGAGTGGAGTGGCGTATGGGACAGGGACAGAGTTACCTACAGCGACAGTGGGACAGGAACAGGAACACAGCTTGCAGCTGGTGCTGCTGCCCTAATCCCAGCCTGTGTGTCCCACCAGAGGGAGGGAGGAAGGAAGGAAGGAAGGAGCAGTACTCACTGATGGCAGGGGCGATGCCCCCCACGGATCCTGGCCCCGGGATGTTCCCAGCCACGGCGGCAGCCTGGGCAGCAGCAGCAGCCTGGGCTGTGGCTGCCTGCTGCTGCATCTGGCGGTGGCACTGCCGCAGGTCGAACACCTGCAGGAACACCCAGCACACACGGGTCAGACTCACTCCGACACACACAGATTCTGTACCCAACCCCATCCCCATCCCCAACAACCTGCACAACTGTGCTCTCCCAGGCAGCTGCTCCAGCCTCACCACCCCCTGGGTAAAAGCAAACCCTCCCTGATTTGGTTAATTTCTAACAGAAATAACCCATGGAAGGTTCTTAGAGATCCTTCTCATGATGTCACCACCAGTGGCAATACCAACACCTACCTAAAGCAGTGCCATGTGTGGATCACAGCCTGAAGGGTGCTACAGGCAGGTTAAATCCCAGCTTTCTTGTTAAAGTCCAGGATTTCCAGAAAAACAGGCATATAAATAAAAAAGCCAGCAAGTCCCACTTTATTTTACTGAAGTATGATAGTCCCTCTGAAAGAAACACCAGTTTCTTTCAGACAGGGCCGAGGCTGCAGGTTTCAGGCTGGTGGCATTTCATATCTTTGTGACAACTAAGCACTCCTTGCCACTGACATATCCTCTGGACTCTATTTTCATATTAGAAAGCTCATACACAGAGGTTGTGGGGTTTCCTTCACCTCCACTGCACAACTGCCTGCAAAACTGATGCTTAGAAAAAATCCCTGCAAACTTCAAGCAGTTTAATGTAAGACTGGCTTTTCATGAGTGTGACTTGTCCTACGTAAAGTATCAAGCCTGTCCAAGTACGAATCTTCTCAGAATGATTTGTTTCCATGCAACTTTCTCTGACCTCTGGATCATTTCATGCTCATGACACTTTAACACATGGCTTATACTTCTGCTGCATTTATATTTACTTTCACAACTGTGCTTTTTTCGTAGAAAAGACACAGATAACCTACACTAAAAATTTTAGCTGCAGTTAATTTAAACCTCTTAGGCTAAAAATACAAAGAACTGCTATAACATTGTTTCTGACGACGTACAAAATTAATTACTTTCATAGTATGCAGATGACACTTTCAGTTCAGAGTTGTTTTTAGAAGTCATCTCCAAGTGCCTTGCAGATGGAAATGGTTGGGGTGTTTGAAGGCAGAGTTGTGTTCATCTCAGTGCCTAACATTTATTTCTGTGACCTGAGCACAGCCTGCCTGCCCCAGGATTCGCGCTCACCTTTATGTAAGCGCTGGGGTAGATCTTGTGCACAGCATCCCCTGGGGCTCGGCCAGCCTCCCTGTCCAGGTAGTAGCTCTGCACGAACACGGCGTGGTCACTGAGGCACCTCACCCACACGTCACCCTCACCCTTGCACTCCAGCTGCACCCCCTTGCCGATGTGCAACCTGCAGAGACACAGCGCCAGTGTGTTGGAAAATACACCAGTTAAAAATTCTCTAGTCAAATTTAAATTTAACTTTGGTCAAAGTAGTTAAATTTAACTTTAGTCATAGGGTTCTGTTTGTCTTTACCCCGGGAAGAGGAATTTTAGATTTCTCTCCAGGGCATTGCTCTGCCAGGTGAGGTCTGGTGGACTCAGCATACCAGCAGACTGAGAGTAACCCAAAAGATAAAGAGCTATCAGCAGAACATCAGCGGGACAGCAGTGGCTATCTACAAACAGCCACCCCAGACCACCTCCAGCAGGGGTGAAGACATCTGCTCTGGAAAGAACTGATATGAAAACTGAAGAATGAAAAATCTAATTAACATCAGAGGCGAGGAGATTCGGATCTAATGGGAAACTGAATACTGGGGGTTTGCTCAGCTTTGGACCAATGAACACGGACCCAATACATTTCTGTGTATTTTGACTGCATAAAATATCTCAAGAATCTAGTAAAAAGCTATGTATCATGGAATAATTCTCCCTGCACAGCCAAGCTGTGTGTGGATGAGATGATTTCTGTGGTACGTCCTGGCCAGATAATAAAGTAATGCCTTGACTAACATTGAAAATGCTGTTAGAGGGTTTTTGTTTTTCCCGCAGCTTTGGTGACAAGTGCACCTGCGCATTCACACGGAACGAGCCAGAGCTGCCAGCTCACACACACCTGTAGCACCTGCATTTCAACTTGAAACTGCATTATTGGTTTTGGTGTAAGTTGTGTTTACATGAATCTGTAAAGCAAAACCCATCTGTAATAGTGTGTGAGGATTTGTGGGAACACAGAACACCTGATTAGCTGCTGCCACACTCACTGCCAACACAGAACTGGGACACCAAACACACTCAGCTCTCCTCAGAAGCATCAAGTGCCAGGAGCACTTTTTTACAAAAAGTCACTCAGGAATACACACAAAGCCACACTTTAGTGAACTGTGAGTTTGTTTGGATGGCACCATGGCGATCTAACACTTTGATTGTCACAGTGTGACATTTCTGGGGATGTGGAATAATTTTCTTCCATCTCCTTTCAATGAGGGGAAAAAAAGAAGCTGCAGGATTGCTTCAGTTCTCTGTGCTTCCACTTCAAAGGCCAGAACATGCATGGTGAGAAGGAATGAAAACCAACAACTCTCCATCAACCTTCCTTTGCTCCTCTGACAAATCTATATATCACAGCCATTCTCACATCGCTCTGTGGTGTGCAGAGCCAATATTCAGCCTGCATACATAATGGCAGAGCTGCTAATTTTATCCCTGAGGAGCAGCCCTGGAAGCAAAGAAAGGCAATTGCTACAAACCCTGCAGGGTTTTGTCACAAGAGTGCCCCAGAAAAATACACTCCGAGATGGTTCAGTTAAAACAGACAGACCCTACTTGACACTGGAAGGGAGGCAACACACTGAGCACAAAATGCTGTGCAATTCCACAGCCAGCCAGCCCTGGGGAATACCTTGCTCTCTCAATGGCTTCTGTTCTGTGCACGTTGGACAGCTGGCCCAGGCAGAAACGGTCTCCTCCTGAGGGATCCACATATCCATCCACAGTGACAATTGGACAGCTGGAAGGGACCTTAAATGTCTCCCCGACTTGCACATCCATTTCAAAGTATGCGATGGAACACCAGTACTCTGGAGCTGAACGACAGACACAATTAACTGGCTGAAAGGCACAAAGAACCTGTAAAACCATTACAATCCATTCTGCAGCTGCATTTGTCATGCAGAGCAGAGGTTCTGATAGACAAAGACATGTCTGCCAGCCCAGAAAAACACTGCATGCTACAGTAAACATGGCTTGTTTTCATCTGAGCACACCCCAGCGCTCAAGGGTTTTGTACTGAGGATCTTACAAGTTTGTGTGTGGTTTGTAATTCCAGTCAGATTTTATAAGCCATCTGCATTCCTGCAATCCACGGCTGCAGCTCTGGCACACAGTAATACACATGGGGCTCTGCAGGGATCACAGCAATCCCTGCCCAGGTGCAGCCAAGGCTCCCCAGCCTCCTGCAGAGCAAACCGGATTGGGAAAGCAAGACACAGGAAAGAGCATCAGAGATCTCACACTGGTCCTGTCTGCACAGACTCAGGGACAGCAGAATAACAGGGAGCATAGCCGAGGGAGCAGAACAAAATGTTCTGAAGGCAAAGAGGTTCCTTTCAACAGCTTTTATGTATTTGAAAAAGAAAATCTGGCTACAAAGGAAAGATGGCAACTGGAACAATCTACCTTGTGAGGAAAGAAGACCCTGACCGCCTAAGGCACTGAACTGAAATCCAAACACTCCAGTAAGCAATGTAACCTGACAAAGCACACAGGGTGGTGTTGTACAAGTGTCAGTTATTTCTGTGCCACCTGGGAGCAGCTGGCCTGTCAAACCCTCTGGCTGTTGCGTGTGACAATTTCTGTGTTTAGACACTCAAAACCTAGAGCTGCCATTAACTCAAGGTGCTGTGGGTTCTGGGGAGTTCAGCACCTGTGCTGACTGCGCGGATCCTTTTCTGCAAGGGGATAACACAGCTGGGATCTGCTTGTTGGGAGCACAGAGAAACCACGGAATCCCAGAAGCGTCTGGGTTGGAAGGGACCTTGGAGCTCATCTCGTTCCAAACCCTGCCATGGCAGGGACACCTTCCACTGTCCCAGGGTGCTCCAGCCTGGGCTTGGACACTGCAGGGATCCAGGGGCAGCCACAGCTGCTCTGGGCACCCTGTGCCAGGGCCTCACCACCCTCACAGGAAACAATTCCTATTTTCCAATATCCCATCTCGCTGTCCCTCAGTAAGCCATTCTCCCTTGTCCTGGTACTCCAGCAGCACCACAGAGCACTCAGAGCAGGAGGAGCTGAAGGAGGAATGACAGAACCTAAATACAACATCCTGATTAGCCAGGGGGAGCAGAGCTCTCCAAGCACCCCAAGTGATACTCATTCAGTACTAACAGCAGCACACCTGCTTGCCTTAGGAAACTGCTCTAGTTTCATTAGAAAATAGTAAACCAAGATGCCTCAATTCCTTTGAGGTTTTTTACCTTCAAATAAATACTCCTGTCTGTGAGGACTCAGATGAAATCAATAGGGTGAAAGAGATACTAAACAATGTGAAATAAAATTCAGCTACAGTTAAGTTCACCCAGCAGTTATGGACAATGTCATTCCTGGCACTGCTTTAGTAACTGAACAAGAAACAAACAAGTTTAACTTTTAGGCTTTTTAACTAGGCAGCTCTGGCTCTGCAGACAAGAGCGTTACTGTTGCCACAAACAGAATTCCACCTTGCACCAGCAGTGAGACCAGAACCCCTCACTCCATGCATTGCTACATCCAGAGAGACTCTGGAGCTTCCATGCCAAGGGCCACAGAGGGATAGGAGGGACAGCACCTTTCCTCAAGGTGTGTGGCTGCAATGATTGAGACTGTGCAGAGCTTCCAGCCAAGGGCCACAGAGGGACAGCAGGGACAGGAGGGACAGCACCTTTCCTCAAGGTGTGTGGCTGTAATGACTGACTCTGAGACTCTTCAGAGCTTCCACGCCAAGGGCCACCAAGGGACAGGAAGGACAGGAGGGACAGCACCTTTCCTCAAGGTGTGTGGCTGTGATGACTGACTGACTACAGGTGATGATCTCAGAGGGGTTTGGGGTCACCTGAGCTCCAGGACGTTCTGAGCAGGCACAAAGTACAACTGTGGGCTCTGGGCAGAGTTTGGGATCAGGACAAGCAGGAGTCAGAGCTCCTGGCAGACAGCAGCACAGGGCTGAGGTGAGGGCTGCAGTGCTCGACTCAGGGATCCGAACTAAATTACGTTCACAGTTGCGTCCCTATTCCCACAGAGACATGCGAATCCAAACCAAGAGTTATCACAATAAGGTTCCTCCCTCTCCTTTCTCACAGTATCAGCCCATCTCTCTCACAATATTACACTTCAGGGTAGGTTTTACTCACCAGGATGATTGGATATAGGAGGCTGGAATGCAAGTTCATTGTGAACTGGCCCTTTAAAAGAAAACATGCAAATTGTTTCACATGAGCAAAAATAAGGTTTTCTTTCCTAAATTGCCTTCCTATGAAACCACACTTCATCAGCTTCATCAATCACACAACAAGTTGCCCAGCACGCTGTGGACTTGATCATGAGAAACAAGCACTAAAGACAGAAAAAAGCCCCAGAGAACATGTTTTCTAAAGAAAAATAAACTGAATACAATCTTGTTATCAGATTGCTCTCTCCCCTTTATGAACTAGGTTCCCAAGAGGCAGCAGAGAACAGGGACGGAAGACTTAAACATTTATAAGTATTATAAGTAACAGCAGCTTTTGCAACAAGATGTCATCAGGAGGTGTCAAAACACGCGACTTCAGGAAGTGAGAAATGGCAGCAGCCAAGAAAAGCTCAGTGTGGCACCACCAGCCACTCACAAATATTAATTCTGGAGACACACATGCACTGAGAAACACTTATAGAGTATCTACAGCACCACCAGTGCTTTTTGCAGCCTGCTATTCCTGACAAATAATAACACAAGTTAAGTGGGATGCTAACAGAATATAGTAATCAATCTTAACATTTGAGTCTAAACCACAGTTTTATTAATAAAGACAGGCTGAAAAGTCATTCTAAGGTTAATTTATGATATACTCTGCCCTCCATTAACAACCACTGCTGCATACAGGTGACCTATATTAGAATATATTATATATTCTACTATAGAATATGTATTATATATTCTAATATAGGGAACATTCTCAAATAAAGAAACTGTTATAAAAATAAAGAACTATTATTTCTGCCACAAAAATTAGAAATCTTTTATTTGTGTTGGATTATTTTTTTCCACTACACTCTCATAATGCATTTACTGTGCTACACTCCTACAACAGAAGCTTGACCACTTTTTTCCCTTCCCATCTCCTGTGTCTTAAAGTAACAGATTGTAGTCCTATTTCATAGATGAGAAAGGTTTTCAGGTTTGTGTGCTAATGCAAGTGAATTGACAAGTCCTTTACTGCACAAGGCTTCACTAAGTGGGCATGGACATCTTCCAAAGTTTAGGATGACTTCAAAAGCTCTAAAACATGAAACCAGGCAAGAATTTCCAGGTTTTGAAACTAAGAGGTATTTAAACAGTATTTAAACTGAATCAGGCTCCTTTTCTGCAAGGGCAATGCCCACTACAAGGTGGCAAAACTCCAGCAGGGAGATGCAGAACGGAAATGGTTTTTGTCAGGCGTGGTGTAGCTGTGACACCGACGGCATCAGCACAGCTATCTGAGTTTTGTCAGGCATGGTGCGGCTGTGACACTGATGGCATCACTGTAGCTATCACTTTGGTCAGGCTGTGACACCGATGGCACCACTGCTGTATCTGAGATTGGTCAGGCATGGTGTGGCTGTGACACCAATGGCATCACCACAGCTATCAGAGCTGTGACACCAGTGGCATCACCGCCGCTATGTGAGCTCCTGATTTCTGCTGCTCCCTCAGGTAGAGCCCATCCCATTTTCGTTGCCCCAACAGACTAATGCCACACTGCTGGTTTTGTCACCAGAATCAAAGGGTCTGAGCGACTGACCCTAAATGATCGATGGACCCTGAATGATTGATTGACCCTAAAAGACTGATTGACCCTAAATGATTGACTGACCCCAAATGACCACGAGCGAGCAGAGCTGAGCCCTGCAGCGCAGAGTGCTTACAGTAGTGCCCGGGGTGCATGGGGGGGTGGTGCTGCAGGTGGCCGTTCTGGTGGTGTGGGATGCTGGGCGTGTAGGCGGCCGTCCGGCTCCCCGTCCAGGTGGTCGTGCTGTCTGAAAGACAAACGCGCCGTGGGTCTCATGGCAGATTTCCTGCCGCGCCCTGCTAGCCTCTATTCTCCTGAACGTTGGGAAACTGCATTTAGGAACTAAGAAGAGTGCACGATGTGAATACTCACTGTGGTGGTAAGTGGCTGGCTGAGCTGTAAACCCATTCTGCTGAGTTCCTGGCTGAGGCCCTGAAGCAATCTGTAAGAGTCCATCACTATGGCTACCTGTCAATATACTGGTAGGTTGACCTGGTAAAAGAACACACTACCTATTCATGAACGTTCCAAAATTTTAATTAAGAAGAGCTCAGCACTATTGGGTAGGAAAATACACCCCACTAAGGGCACTGCAATACACAGTTCCCACAAGTTTGGTTTCAGTATTTTTTTCCACCCACCAGAGTGTCTTAGGAAACTCAAAGCAAAATGATCTGCCTCAGATAATTTTGACTCTGACACCCTCAACATTTCAGGAGTAGCAGTATGCAGAGAACTCTGTTTATCAACCATGCTTTTGTTTTGGTCACATCTCATTTTTCAGATTGAACAGAAAGCAGAAGAGATGTCACAATTTTTACTGGGTAACATAGCTGGGATAGGTTTGGTGTGGATCCAAACAGGCCAACAGCAGGATCCAAACAGGTCCAAATAAGCTGCTTGTTTTCACCATGTTTTAACTACTGTTCCTAAGGAGGACACTCACTGAAATTCACGTTCCTACAAAGCATTCTGAACAGTATCTTATTTTTATAAACACTGCTTCAATAGAGCTGCATACATCACTGGACTCAGAAAGTCTCTGCTTTTTCTTTTTTTTTTTCCCCCAAATAAATATTTCAAGATTAAAACTACATGTATTTTAGAACAGGTGAACAGAATCTGACTTTGAAAGGCTTCAGCTCAGCCATTAACACTAAACTTATCAACAGTTTCACAACTGCACTCTCAAACTGGTGTGGCTAGCAGAATTTAACACATTGAGAACTTGAATTAAAACATAAAAATGAACTTTTTTTTTCTTAATGTCCACTTGCCTCCAACAATTATAGCACTGATAAGAAAAAGCTCCTGACTATAAACCATGGTGCAAAGGCAGTAAAATTAACTATCCATATCCTTTTTATCTCTGCTGGAGACAAATACAGACACAGTGTTTCAGCTTGGCCAAACCATCATTAGTTTTAGCCAAAAGTGGTCAGCTAAAATTAATGAGCACTATCAAGACACCGTGTCACCGTAACTCATATCTGCTAAGGAAACCAGCGATATTCACACATCTTTTAGGTGAAACCTCTCCAACCCTCATGGTTTTCCCTGCACTTGGGCTGCAGGACGCTCTGAGTTCTTTGCTGTCCTGCTGCAGTGGAGGCTGGAGAGGTGTTGCACACCAAACTCTCCCACTTGTACCAACACACACAAAAGAGTAATAAAAACTTCAAGGCAGTGCTCAAACAGACTTACAGAAATATTCATTAGGGCCATCATTTGGCAGCACAGTGAGCCATTGTAAAAATAATTAACTGAAAACTGGAAAACTGAAGAATTGCCTAAAATTCTCTTGATACTGCCACCTGACAGTATATACATCTGTATATGTCAGGTGGCAGCATATATATACTGCCACCTGTATATACATTTGTTGTTGTGCTTGCTGCTGCAATAAATCAGTAAAATCCTTCGATTTCTACAGCAATTATCAAATCATAGCCATAATATTGTTAGAGGTCAATCGGTGCAACGTTTTGCCACTGAACTTTTGGCACAGCCAAAGCAGCGCCGCAGCACTCACGCAGTGCCAGTGTCCCTTTAGGGTGAGAGGCCTGGCACTGCAGCGCTGCTCCCAATTAACACCTCTGTTAATCACCACGATCACGCGCTGCCGTCAGGCCGCTGATGGCTCCCTTACTTGTGGAGGCCACGGGAATGTTGGGGAAGTTGGTGGTGCTGGTGGTGCTGGCGTCAGCGGGCGGCAGCAGCGCCGGGCCGCTGTAAGGCTCCGAAGGTGCGCGGCTGCTGGGCGGGTGCTGGATGGTCTGCACTGAGTGACCCTCGGCCGACGACAGCGACGGCTGCGCCTCGTAGTCATGCACGTACTCGTCCTTCACCAGCATGCTCGATGGGGCTGCGGGGACAGCAGTGTCACACCCTGACAGTGACATACACTGACACACACAGTGTCACAGAGTGACACATGGAGTGACACACACAGCGTCACACACTACCTATTTGGGTAGGTACAGATGGGGACACACACAGAGTCACACACACACACACACACACACACACGGTCTCACACCCTGCCACAGCCACAGCCACAGCCACAGCCACAGCCACAGCAGCACAGCAGCAATGCCAGCTCCACCCTGGGGGGAGATTGAACCACACAAACACTGCTGAAGAGCTCCAAATTACAAACAAACAGCTCCAGCAGCAGCACGGCATTCGAGGCGGAGCTGGGTGGGAAACCAAGCTGTTTATTTTGCTAAATGCTCCTGAACAAGCAGCTTGGTCCCACAGCAGCAGGCTTCAAGAGCTGTTTGCTCCCCAGTCCATCACTGCCTGATTGGACGCAGTTAATGCAAGGGAAAACATGTTTTCTCAAGCAGCTGAAGAAATGCAAAGGCAGCAGCTAACAAACCAATTTCGAGAATACAAGCATGAACACACAAAGCTCCAGTGGAAAGTATAAATCTGTGAACATGGCACATAAACTTCATGCATCCCTGGAGTAATTTTAAGCAACTCCCATTCAAACTGACTGGAAGCATCCAATTCACATTCAAACAGCACAGAGCACTGCTCTGTGTTCAGCAGTGTTGTCAATAATTCAGACTATTCCGCGCACAGTGCTAGGGAATTACTGCTATTGCAGCTACATCAATTTTTTTCTATATATGCTATTAAGCACATTCAAACAACTCTTACATTACCTCCCATGCTTGTTTCTAAAGCAGCCTAAAATATGTTTAAAAATTTCTGTTTCCTCGTGCAAAACCAGGAGCAGGACAAGGAAACACTTAAGATGTATTTGATTCTGCACAAAAGGATGAATTTTCAGAAGACATAGGCGACAAAGCCAATTACCAGAGATGAGCACAAAATAAACTTGTGAGGTTAAGTTTGTTGGGTTGTTTGGTGGGGTTGTTTTAGCTCATTTTTCTTGGGTACTTCTAATAATGTGCCAAAATCATCACATCACAAACTTATTTCTCTGTGAGTTTCTTCTGGAAGGAGAATAAAATCAGTTTTGAAATAAATTGGTTACCAGCCTCACAATCTCAGATTTCTGAATAATGTTCATTCAAGATCTCATGTCCAATTTCTCTCAATTTTCAGGGAAAGCAAGAATATTAGACTCCTTCATCCAACTGCACATTAATGGCAGAATTTCTATTATCTTCTTCTTATCCTACTTATTAAATTGCATTTCCTATTCCCAATCAACTAATCAGCATATCCTGCAGGTGTATGCTGTGGGTGTCTGTTTTTATTAATCAGCAGCGCTCAATCAGTGAGGTTTTTGGTTTTGTTTTTTGCTGGATGTCCCAAGCAGTGAGCAGTGGGAACTACTTGTAGCTACAAGCTTGGCTGAAGGAATTTATCAGTATACTCTGGTATGGTCCTTAGCTGGGCTTTCAAAGCAGAGAGACAAACGCATTTCCATCTGCTCTCTCCCCTCCCGGAGACACAGAGGAACAAACCCTGAAGGGTTTACTCCTGCCCTGAAGGGTTTAACTGACCCCTCTGCCCACGGAAACACAGCACCAAACAGCTACTCACCAGAGCTCTGTAGTGTCAGTCCTGAGAGATCTTTAAAGAGAACAAAGAGAAAAGGGGTGCAGGGGAATATATTCAGAGATCTTAAAACACATTTAAACATTTACATGCCTTTAAAAGTCAGTACTAAAAGTCAGACCCCTTCCATCCTCTCTAGCCTCCCTGCTAAGTTATCCCTGACACACATCAACTGCAACAGCTGAGCAAGGCCAGCAGAAAGGCTTCAACTAAAGCCACCAACTCTTCTTTCACTCTTTAATAGAGTAATTCCACTTCACTTTTTAATAGAGTAATTCCACCAAGAAGACAGGTGAGAGCGTATGAGGGTAATCTGTGATCAGACCATTAAACATTAATGTTTCCAATCTAGGCCTATGTTTTCTACACTCAAAAACATTTCACATTTCATCCCCACTGTTCCATTTTAATTCAAGAGGCTACTTACCGATGCCAGGTGATACTACACGCTCATAATGGTAAGGGTTTACACAGACACTGTCACACTTTAAGTCAAAAGCATACTGACAATATTTAACATGCTTGAGTTCATTTTTATGAAGATCAGGCCACCTCCAAAGACGGGCGTAAATCACATGAGGGAATCCCTTGCGACCAGCCACCTAGAAAGCCAGACACAAAGGTTGATTGGGAAAGTAGCAAAGCATTGCGTTCTACACAGTGAGAAGCACAGAGGGAAGGGGACAAACAACACCACACCCTCTCTCCATCACAAAAAAAAAAAAATATATAAACAATAAAAGAGGTGGTGCACATTTTACCCAAGTTCTGTGCTCAACAGAAATAAATTTCTATTGGGGTTTAGCCACAGTTAAGTCACCACAGTGATTCTGAAGTCAAAAATACTGGATACAAAATGGCAGAAGCAGAACTTGTGCTTAATGAGTACATTTGGCCACCTTGCCCACCATGGGTGCGAAGGAGCTTTGCCCCACAAGAGGACGAATGAGGCACTAAGCTACACTGTCAGGAATTTACAAACACAAGAATGCCAATCCATTGTAACAAAAAATAAAATTAAAAAAAAATGCTTCTAGGGTAGACAGAGAGCTCGCCAGCAAAGATGCCATGTGCCCTGGAAGAAGGCAATCGCAGCCCCAGCCAGACACGTACTGAGCTGTGACCATGCAAGGCCAGTGCAAGTCCTCAGTGCTGAGACTCCACCTCAGCTCGGGATCACAGAGCTCCTCAACCTCTGAGCCTCACAGAGCTCACAGAGCTCACAGCAGGAGAGCCCAGCTCGGCACAGGAGCTGTTTTACTGCCATACGCACTCCTCCAGCATGGCTGACCAATGCCTCTGCTCCTCTGGCAAACAGCCCAACTCCTGCAGCATGCAGAGCTCAGCCACAGCACACCCAGTGCAGGGCCAGGGCTGCCAGCAGAGCTGCTCCTCCTCAACACTCCAGGACTCTGTCACTCCCTGCTGTGTCATCCCTGCTGCGCTAGGAGCAAACATCTCATTGGCACTGGTACTAACCTGAAGCCTCCCATCCAGCGTTCTCTGTATTGTAACACACTTGCTAGGATGAGCTCCATTTGTGGTTATGGCTGTAATCAAAGAATCCAATTCATCCTTTTTCTCCTTTAGCTTTTTAACTAAACTTTCAATTGCACGTTTTGCAAAAGTTTCGCTCTCTCCACCTTGTCGATGGCACATCAAGCTGTGAACAATGCTCAGACAAGCATCATTACTTGTTGGTGTGTTAGTAATAGACATATTGTCCATTTGTCACAGCTTTTTCGTTCTGATCAAATGTCAGTTTTGGGGGCTCTTATGATTTTGAAGCTGATGAACAAGAGATGATCCAAGTTAAGTGTTAGATGTACTGTCTCTTGGTAAAACCTAGGAGGAAAAAATATCTACATTAGAATTGGTTTTAACAAACTGTTTCATTTTAGAAACATTTTAACAAATGTTTCTAAGGAAGTTTGTGGCTTTTTTCTTCTTTTCTTTTCAAGCTAAGTGCAGGATATTAAAAGCACATGAAAAAACTGCATTGCTTGTCCCATGATAGCTAAAACATGCCTAGAGGCTGCTTGCGCAGTTTAGATATAAGATTTATTTTTCCCCTAGTAACAATATTTAAGTAAGGGTTACAGTTTATATGCATGTACACCTAGTATGTGCATATAGAAATGAAGGGAATATTAAATGAATCAGGGAAAGGAGAATGGTGACAATGATTTCGTATGTTTTACACTGGCAGGATGAAACCAAGTGAAAATACTGACTGGGGATCCAGGGGCATTGATTTAAACAAAGCCTGAGTAGTGAAGAAGCTCAAATGCACACCAGAATCGTCTGTCATCTTGATTCAGCAACCCTGCTCATAGTTCAGCTGTTCTGACCTCACACTAACTCCATTTCTCTTTGCTAAGCAGAAAGGCAAAAACTGTACCTGGCCATTCTCTCAACTCACAATTAGGTAAATCAATACTGCATGTATTTCAGATATGGAAATCCCAACATTTTCGTGGATTTGTCTTCACCTGTTTGCACCCAGCCTTTTCTGGATCCAGACAAACCGACCAAAGGCATTCAGAAAAAGCTCTTCCAAAGGGTGACACCCTTTGCGGTGTCTCAATGACACAGAAATACAGAGCAGGAAGGAGTCCCCCTGGCATCCCTGGCCCTTGCACTGTGCCTAGGAAGGATCTGCTGGTTTCTGGACAGAGCTGCTCCTGAAGAAACCAGCAGAACTCACCCTTTGGAGCTCTTCCAGCCCCAAATCAAAGAGCTGTGCTGATCTGCTCAGGGCTGACAGAGCTCCTCACGACCTCCAGCCTCTTTCAGCCAGGACCACAGAGCAGCAGGGTCTGTGCAGCCACACCGATGGGCTGATGGTGCCAGAAGAGCTCTCTGGCTTCTCGTAATCACCAACCAACTCCTTTCCACAGGCTCTGACTTCCTCAAAACACGGGCGACAAATGCACACGAGTGGTTTTACTACACTGGCTGAATAAGCTTAAAATACAAACCTTTCCGAAAACTACTGCGTCATTCTAAACCATGTAAATAAAATATAACTGATCTCAAAAGTTCAGGGGAAAAAAAGCCTGTCACATTATCTGAGGAACACATCCAGGCAAAGACCTGTTACTGCGCTGGAATTTTCCATGTTATTAGAGGCGCCGAAGTAGTAGCTATTTATTGGAAACAAATGTGTCGCACAAATAAGAGTGGGATGTTAAATTAGAAAGGTATGGCATCACAGAAATTACAGTGTGAACGCATGGCTTCCCCCCTTGTAAAATGAATACTGTTACACAAATCCAGCACAATTTTTAAAAGGAAACAAACTCTTTCTAATTTAATATTTTCTACAATTTTAACTTGAATACACCACGCTTTGGTGTACTTGAAGAAACACGCAGTGCAAATCCCTCCCCTTCCCTCCATTTTCAAGCCTTTTCTTCTTTTGTAAGGATGCTTCTGCACCTAATTTTTCCCAAAGGAAAACAATTACCTCCAAGTTTGAGTAGGATCACAGATTTTACCTAGCTATTAAAATTTCTACTTCAGTGCTAGGGGGTTTTTTGTGCTTCAATTCAATAAGCCCCTTTTAAAAGTCAAGCTTAACCTGCCAGTCATTCTCTATGGCAACTCACACTGGCACTAATCTGTAAAAGCCTGCCAGCTAAAGCAGAATAGAACATCATTTTCCTTAAATACGAGACAGCATCCCAGATAGATATGCATAACTAATCACAAATAAATGCCCTGAAAAAGCTATTAGCTAAAAGAGCTTTAAATAAAGAGCTGATTAAAATTAGACACGCAGCTTTATCTCTCACAGCCTTAAAGCCACGAATGAGAATTTTGTTTGCTGACTTTCAGAAGGTTCAGATCAGGCAAAGAAAACCTTATTTAAGTGGAATGGTCTTCAGAAACGTTGAGTCACCCCTCAGCTGCCACTGTGCTCAATGGGAGCTTCTGGCTGCTCAGCATTTCTGAAAGCTGGGCCACTTGTTGAGGATTTTGGGTGCTGCTGCTGTGTGACCACACTGCAGGTCAGGAGTGCCCTTGGCAGGAATTCTGTCCATCCTGGATCCCAGGAAAAGGGGCTGAGGACAGTGGGTACTGATTATTGTCAGTACTGATAAATGTACTGACGATCGTCAGTACTGATAAATGCTGTGACATATTTCTTCAGGAGCACCAGAAGCATCAGTGTACTGATGCAGGCAAGGCAAGTACAAGTAAGGCACAAGTAAGGCAAGTATATCCTACAAATTTAGTTTCTCACAAAATAGCTTGAGGAGCCCATCTTTAACTCAGTTACATATTCGAGAGGTGCCTTAGCACCTCCTCACTACGCTCCTCCATGTGTGCAATAGGAGCAGAGGCAATCCTGGAGTTTGCACACACAGCCCAGCAGGGCCAGCACGGCGGGCAGGTGTTCCTCACACAGCAGCACACCTGACCTGTGCCACACCAGCCCTGCTGGATCTGAGCGGAGATCCCCAAACCCATCCCTGCACACCTGAGCTGAGATCCCCAAACCCATCCCTGCACACCTGAGCTGAGATCCCCAAACCCATCCCTGCACACCTGAGCGGAGATCCCCAAACCCATCCCTGCACACCTGAGCTGAGATCCCCAAACCCATCCCTGCACACCTGAGTGGAGATCCCCAAACCCATCCCTGTGCACCTGAGCTGAGATCCCCAAACCCATCCCTGCACACCTGAGCTGAGATCCCCAAACCCATCCCTGCACACCTGAGCGGAGATCCCCAAACCCATCCCTGCACACCTGAGCTGAGATCCCCAAACCCATCCCTGCACACCTGAGTGGAGATCCCCAAACCCATCCCTGTGCACCTGAGCCAGCAGTGATGCCACATTCACAGCACAGCAGTGCCCAGGGACAAACACGGAGCAGAGATCTCAGCTCCTTTAACCAGGAACGAGGAACGAGTGACACAGGGCTTTGGGGGAAAGGGGCACAAGGAGCAGACAGGGTGACAACAGAATGACAAGAGCAGGACACAGCGCAAGCTCGCAGCTTCAGCCACCACAACACAAAAGGGGGTTTCTTTCCCTTCTGCTCCAGGGGGATACAAGCAGAGTCCATTAAAAAACCGGACAAGCTAATATAAACCACTAACAAGTTACAAAGTTATAGAGAAGTTACAAGTTACAAAAAAGTTACAAAGTTATGGAGAAAAACGGGACTATGTTTAGCCTCCATGATTTTAATGGTCTTTTCTAGCGCTAACAAGTCTATGATTCTATGTTACATCCAAGAATTAATTTCATTACTTAAGAATTAACAAATATGTTACAAAACAAGCAAACAACACCCAGGATAACCCAAGCATCAGAACAAGAGTAAGATCCTCTGAAGGAGAGATAAATCTGAAAGACAAGAGAAGTTTAATTGCCATGTAATTAAAATCACCTTTGATGATCTGCAGTAAACTTCTATCTCAGAGAACCAAAACCAACTGCTAACAAAAACTCTTCCAGACAGATGCAGGCTTGAACAAACACCATTATTCTCCCGCACACTCTGCCTTGCTGAAGGGGGATGAGTCTTTTCAGCCCAGGCAATAAAATGCAAAACATGAAGCAGCTGTCTAAAATTGAAAATACAACACTGGTGCCACATGCCTCATTTTCATGCCTGTGGATAATTCTGCCAGAAATGGTTACCTGAGCAGTACAAACAGACACTAAAAATGCAAGCCTCTCCACCAGCATGCTGCCCTACAGAACTAAAACCAAACCCAGCACTGACTTACCCAATGGAGGAAGGAGCTCCAGTGAGCTGTCAGGCTACTGCCCCCTCACTCTACTTATACTTGTCTTGGGGGCAGGAATGCAAAACAAGCCCCACACGGACCCAGACTATGCCACTGTTTGTGGACCAGCTGGGACATTCTCTCTCCAAACAGTGATTATCTCACTGGTGTGACCAGATAACGACAGACAAGGTTTCACACTCAGCGTCTTCTCCAGAAGCTGCAGGAGGGCATTCCCTTGAGGGGAAGCAAGGTGTTCCTGATCAACCATGGAGTTTCTGGCTGCTCAGCACTTCTGAAAGGCCATGTACAAAAAGCAGATCAAGGGACAAACAACACATTTATGGAATAGAAACTTAATATACTTGTGTGCCAGCATCTCCTCAGACAGTATCACAGCTAGCACAGCCGAAGAACAAGTGCTTTTACGTGCCAAAAACACATGGGTAAGAAAAACATGGCTTCCAAGCACTCACAGCAACTTTTCAGGCAGCAAATTAAGTATTTAAGAGATACAATCACTTGGACGGCCTCACTTGAGGCCCACAGTTTGCTGAGGTATGTTTCAGTTTGAAATTCTTCTACCAAAAAACATGCAGACACACACAGGCAGAGGAGACACACACTGATGTAACCCGAAGAAGGCTACATCAAGCCCGAAGAAGGCTACTCAAACAAGAGTTTGAGACAGAGAAAAAAGTCTTTCTGTTTTTCATGGTTAGAAAAAAACCTATGTGGATTTAACTTCCTTGCTTTCATGGAGATGTTACCACAGCTGTGCAGAAGCACAAGGGCAGGGGCTGCTAAAAAATATCCCCACAACTATGCTAACCCCCTGTCAAAGTGCTTTAGTCATTCAGCCATGCAAATTTTAAAACTTAGCTGGAAAATCCCTTTGTCCAAATAACTCCCATTTTCAATACTGCAATCTGGTTGAAATTTGCTTTCAAGTTACAAATTCAAATCCTCAAAAAAACCTCACATCCTCTTCTACATGTTAAAAGCAACCTTAAATGGATACTTTACACACTCAGAAGTGGTTTATCTTCCCCCTCTCCTCCCACAAAAGCCACACTTTGCAATTTGGGGAGAACCATCAACCCCAAGCAAGAAAATAAGAGACAAACCAGGCAGTTATGGATGGAGCTGGAAGTCAGGGACATAACCCACAGGAATATGATCCAGGCAATCCGTAGTCCCACAGCCTGGGCAGGAGGGCTAATCCAGGCCCCTTCATTACAGGGGTTAGGCCAATCGCAGCTGCGCAGGGATCGGGTTCACCAAGAAACTCAGGCTAAAAATGTGACAGCACAAATGCCACTGATAATTACTTTAAGATACAGGCCAACGCCCCCTCCATCTCACTTTCCCAGCATATGTATTTTATTCCTTAACTTCCTACAGCAAACTAGGTATTTTCCAAATGTGAGACCCCTCGAGACTCTTGGGAGACCTCGCTGTTTACAGGGAGAATTATGTGAGAAGTAGCGTGACTAGGAGGGATCACGGAACGCTTTGCTGTTAAGAACTAAGATGCTGAATGTGCTGCTTAAGAAAAAGAAAAGTTAAAATATGTAACACAGCTTTGGCACAACTGGAAAAATTGTTCCCACAGGTGTCAGGGCTGGCAAGACCCTTTGGAAAGGTTTTGATGGAGAAAGGGAAGTGGTGCTGCCGATGAGCTCAGAAAACAGGTTCAGACACACACATGGTGCTGCTGGGGAGGGAGATAAACACAACAGGGAATGCACAGCACACTGACAACCAGAGGGAAGAATCCAACATGGATTTGCCACTGCACACACAGGAAGCCTGAACACATCCTTGTGATGGAAATCCAGCTAGTCTGTGAAGCTAAAATCAAAGAAGAAAAGGTTTTACACAGGCTAATGTGGCACGCTTGGGGCTCAGGAAGCCTGCAAGCAGCCAGGCAGAGAGAATTGCCATCTTTCTGCACAAACTGCTCAGAAAACAGCCTTGTGTCACCACGGAGCATTTCAAATGATCCTCCATACGTGACCCTCTGAGGTCCTTTCCAACCAAACTGCTCCATTCCACATCACAGATTTTCAGCAGCACTTGTGTGGAAATGCTCTCCGACACAAGGTAAACTCACAGGCCCAAGGATTTTTAGTGCCAGTAAATCCATGCAAGGGCTGGAGTTATAAACAGGGATGATGGATGCAAGGCAAGCCCGTGTGTCTGCTGGCATCCACCAGGTACCACACTGCGCTTCTGCCCACGCTGTAAATCCTGGGATAACTTGGCCATTATCCACATCGTCCTGCTCCAGGAGGGGCTGAGCCTGTCAGCAGATCTGCAGGCTGAATATCCTTCACTGTGAGCCACGACTTCAGGGAATACAACTACCAGCTCAAAAAAACCCCAAAAACCAACAAAGCTTCCAAGTGAAAAATGGAAATAAAGACATGGATGTTGCAGTAACCAAGACAGACCACAGCCAGATCAAGGGAAGGGAAGGATGTAGAGGATGCAGTTCTGGGCAGTCATGTGCCAGGCTGAGGAAACCAATTAATGCAAAACACAAAAATGTATTTCCAAGCTGCCACTATGAAGGCAATTTTTGGGAAAATATATCAGAGAAAAAAACCCCAAGAATTGCTTGCTAAAAGCTGGCAGTGATGCTCTGGGAGGTGATTTAGGAGTAACAGCCATCCCAGACAGATTTCCAGCATTTTGATACCAGGCACTAATGCGACACTAACGAACTGGCTAATTAGAATAGTGTGCAAATTGACATCTTGCTAGAACATTTCACACCAGTAAAGGACAAGACAGGCTCCTGCATCAGCTGCTGCCTCCAAAATTAGACAAACACAAAGATGTCAGAGAAGCAGCATGTACATTTGATGGCTTTTAACCACCAAAAATTACTTCAGAGTTTTGCTGTTTAATAATGCAAGGGCAGAAGTTTTATGATAAACATGATAAAGAAAAATCCATAAACCAATGAAACAAAATGCATCTCGTGATTTGATGAAGATATGAATAAGTGATTAAACTGCAGATACTTTCCAGCACATTAGACTATTATCTAGTTGCCCGACGGGTGAACAGAACAAAATGTTTGTAGACAGGAGAACAATTAGCGTTAAAGAGCACGAGAGAGAGCACTGAGAAGGGACCACACTCCCAGTGCTCCGTGCAGGGAGAGCTAACATTCCCCAGAACACTATTTCTGTGCGTTCATCTGAATCATCAGTATCAATTCTCCTCATCTCACTGGCAGTAGCTACCGAAATTTAAGACACATGGCAGCATAAAAGGAACTGGAGAAGAGCTTTAAGCAAACTGAGTGGCAACTGTTTTGTCTTAACACAAATTCACGTTTGAGAAGTAGGAGCAGCCATTTTTCTCCGTGGAGAAGCTGATCTGGTGTGGCTGCCCAGGGGTGTTTACTCCTCTCAGCTCCCACCTGTGCCCTCCAGCTCCTTCCAGAAGCACTTCAAGAGTGCAGCAGCCTGCTGCTGAGCAGGGAGCAAATCCTTCTGCTGCACAGGATTACAGGGTTTGAAATCCTGTCCAACACAACAGTGAAACCACATCCAAACCCTCTCCTCTCAATGCGTGGGGGCAGGACATGGGAAAAGGTAAAACTGCTGTCATGATGTGACTGCACACATCTTTTAAACCCCAGAAAGATTTCTTCCCCTTCCCTCTTTCTACTTTCTATGTTTTGAGAAAGCATACAGCTGAAGAAAACCTCCTCTTTTCAATACAGGCTTCTGTATGGTCAGAGAAGGATGACCTGCATGTGTCACCAGCACAGAAACTCGTCTGCAGCTCAGCCCCAGACACCTCACTGCTGAGGGGAGCCCCAGCACCCCACCCAGGATGGTCCGGGGGTCAGGAGGACATGAAATCCTGGGAGAGACCACGTTCAGAGAGCAGAAGGTGCTGGAATTCCTTGGCGGAATGACAGAGCAAACCTGAGCCCGAGGGTCCTGTAAGACCCCATCCTCTTGTGGGAAGCCTCCTTCTACAGTATGTGTGAGTCCAAACCTCACACAAAGGGTTGTGGCTACAGCAAGCAGTAAAAGGAAGAGTGAAGCCTTGCCTGAACGGCAGTGCTGTGATTTCTCACTGCTCTGTCACGTTTGATACCCCAGCAATAGGTGTGTTAGATAACATCTGCTCTTTATTGTAATCTGCACGGGATAATGTTCCCTGCATTTGTGAGAGCTGAAAAAAAAAATCACCTCTGGGCAAAGCAAGCATGGAAAATTCCAGCTCCAACCAAAAGTACAATTTTCACTAGGTTAGCAACACAGAGAAACAGAGCCCTAAAATTCCAGCAGGACCTTAACATGCAGCTCCTCACTGGAATCTGCTCTCAGCACCTTTGTTCGCACCAAATCAGATGATTCCTCTCAAAGCTCACATCCCCATTGTGCCAGCCGAGCCTGAATGCATTATGTAAAGAGCTATCTACTTAAAAACGGAATTCTAATCAGCGTGAGGCACTCAGTGCTTCTCCCTAGGCCTCAGCCCTTTGAAATAAAGTTCCTGAATCAATATTAAACATGCGTGCTTATGCAACAAGCAAACCCAGGGAGGCTCATGAATGCAAAGTGAGAAGAAACTCCTCGCAGTCACAGGGGAAGGGGAGGGCCAGAAGGACAAGTTGCCACTTTATTCTGTCGCTGGAGAACACGTCTGGCTGGCAGGGCTGTTTCAGCGTCCTTGCAGGGCCACCTGCACACTGAGGGGAAAGGAGGCACAGGAACCTCACAGTTCCAGGTGACAGGTGACAGGAGCCCTGAGCTCCCTGCTGCCCGCTGACAGGGGCACTCTAAACCGAGATCATCTGGGAGGTGGTGGTGAAAGGCCACGATCGTGCTGGGTGTCTGAGAACACTCACTCTGAGCACCACGGTTTGGGCTGCAGGTAGTAACACACCTGAGCCGCAGCTGGAATGGCCACAAACCAACCACCCCGCCGAGCCGCAACCGCCGAAGCTCAGCGAGTCACCAGACTCCCGCAAAGTCACACCCGCGGGGAGCACGGCAAAGAGGAATACTCTGTAATTAACACCGCTTTGTGCAGCCCCACGCCTCGAAACGCGCTAGCTGCACCGTTCTCTGTATTCCAAATAAGATGGCAGATTTCAAAAGGCTAAAGAGCCCCCAGAAAACCACCGGGGGGCTTTCCCAGCATGCGGGAGGGAGCAGGGACAGCGGGGGAAAGTTTGGCCGGGGACAGGACGGCTGCCCAGCGTTTTAAACATAAGACTAAAAAGTTTGGTAGTGGGAGGGGGTGCCTGTTTTTTTCTGGCCGAGGAAAAGCGAGGAAGCGGGAAGGGGACAGGGAGCAGTGGGGAAGGGCCCGGGAGGTGGGGATGAGACGGGGGGCACAAAGGAGGTGGGGAGCGAGCCCGGGAAGGAGGGGAAGGGAGCGGGGGAGGAGCCCGGGAAGGGGCCGGGGAAGGAGCCCGGGAAGGCTGGGAAGTGCCCGGGGAAGAGGCCGGGAAGGGGCGGAGGAAGGATCCCGCGGGGGGATCCGAGTGCGGCGGGCGGGCGGGAGCCGGAGCGGGTGTTACCTGGGCCGTCCGGGCGCGGCCCGAGCCGCCGTGAGGGGCGGCGGCGGGGGAAGGCCCGGGCCTCCGCCCCCTGCCCTCGGCGCGCCGGGGCGGGGCGGGGCGGCGCTCGCAGGGGCAGGGGGCACCGGCCGCCCGCTGCCGGCCGCCCCCGCCGCCTCCTGCCCGCGGGTGGCCGCGCGCCGCTCGCGGTTTGTTTGTTGTCGTTGTCGCCGTCGCGGCCGCCGCCGACACGTCCGGGCCGCCGCCGCCGCCGCGCACGCGCCACATCCGGGTCCCGGCGCGCCTGCGCGGGCTGAGAGGGGCGCGGGCGGGCGCGAGGCGCGTTGGTTTTATGGTTGGCGGGCAGTGCTCCAGCGAGCGCGGGGAGCGGCCGGGAACAGCGCAGAGGCGAAAGCGCGGCTGGGGAAATGGAGAGCGGGATGAACGAGGCTGGGAAAATCCTGCCGTAACAGGGAGCCCACGCTGTGCCCAGTGCCTGCCTTGTTCCCAGCCCAGAGCACGGAGTACCACAGCCAGGCCTTCCTTGGGCACCTCCAAGGACGGGGACTGCAAACCTCGCTGGGGAGCTGTGCCAACCCTGAGCACCCTTTCCATGGACATTCCCACGGAAATTCCTCCTGATGTCCACCCTGCCCCTCCCCTGGCCCAGCCTGAGGCTGTTCCCTCTCCTCCTGTCCCTGTTCCCTGGGAGCACAGCCTGACCCCCCCAGCTGTCCCCTCCTGTCAGGAGTTGTGCAGAGCCACAAGGTCCCCCTGAGCCTCCTTTTCTCCAGGCTGAGCTCCTTTCCCAGCTCCCTCAGCTGCTCCTGGTGCTCCAGACCCTTCCCAGCTCCGTTCCCTTCCCTGGACACTCTGCTGCTCCTCCGTGTCCATCCCGAGTGGCCATTCCAGAGCAGGACAAGGGGCTCACTGTGCCCAGTGCCAGCACAGGGGGAACACAGAGGGCCACCAAGGTGACTCTGCAAATGTGTGGCTGTGGGAACAAAACCCCAACAAATGCACAGCAGAAGTGCAGAATCTCTCAAATCATAGAACTGTGAGATGGTTTGGGTTGGAATGAACCTTAAAGCTCATCCAGTGCCACCCCTGCCATGGGCAGGGACACCTTCCACTGTCCCAGGCTGCTCCAAGCCCTGTCCAGCCTGGCCTTGGACACTGCCAGGGATCCAGGACCAGCCACAGCTTCTCTGGGCACCCTGTGCCAGAGCCTCACCACCCTCACAGACAGCAATTCCTTCCCAATATCCCATCTCTCCCTGCCCTCTGGCACTGGGAAGCCATTCCCTGTGTCCTGTCCCTCCAAGACTTGTCCCCAGTCCCTCTGCAGCTCTCCTGGAGCCCCTTTAGGCCCTGGCAGGAGCTCTGAGCTCTCCCTGGAGCTTCTCTTGTCCAGCTGAACACCCCCAGCTCTCCCAGCCTGGCTCCAGAGCAGTGGGTCTCCAGCCCTGGCAGCATCTCCGTGGCTCCTCTGGCCTGGCTGCAGCAGCTCCAGCTCCTTGTGCTGTTGTTCCCAGGGCTGGGGCAGCTCTGCAGGTGAGCTCTCACCTGAGCATAGGGGCAGAGGGGCAGAATCCTCCCCTGCCCTGCTGCCCACCAAGTATGGTTGGACTCAGGAATTGAGAGCCCAAAGGCCAACAAGCACAGCCCTGCAAACACAACTGCTTCCCTTCCACATCACCTCACCCAGCAGAAGCAAGCTCTCCAAAGAAATTCAGCTGAAAAGGAAAAAAGTACCAATTTCAGAACCAGAATGTTACATCTTCCTGCCTTTGTGGAGTTGAACCACCATAAGAACACAAAACAGAATGGAAAGGTGTATGACATGCCTTATCCCCTGAAAAATGCAATATATTTTTGCTGAATACAGGGGCGTTTTTGCAAGGGGCTGGTGTGCTGTCACACCACTCTAACAAGAACCATGAATAATGGGGATTTTGAAAAATTGTTATATTGCCCTATCAAAATTTCCTGCTCACACTGTTCAGTCATTTATAATCACTTCCACATCCCTCAGATCTCAGCGTTGAAAAGCAATATATAATGCTCCTATATTGTCATCTTTTCCTGGGTAGATGTAACTGACATCTCTTCACAGCAGGATTTGCTGAGTGCATTAAAAATGTTCTGTTTCTAGAAATTTGACAGAATTAGGGATGGGAGATGAGTGCTGCAGCTCAGAGTGTCCCATGCAGGACTCTGTGGCACAGCAGCTCCGTGTCCAGAGCAGCCACACACCAGCTCTTCCTTCCCTCTCTGAGGTACCTGGTTAAAAAAACTTTATTGAACAATTTATCAGCACAGCCTCTTCCCCTCTGTGCCTGCAGAACCTCCTGCAGCTCCTCATCCACAGAGATTTCCCCAAATACAGGCAGGAAAGCTGCAAAATTGCCACCCCAGCAGGGCAAGGTTCAGATTTCTCATGTGTGTAGAGTGGGAAATAGTAATTAAATACACTATGTTGGATTTATTTTTTAAGAATAGGGAATGTTCAGATTTCTCACATGTGTAGAATGGGAAATAGTAAGTCAAATACACTATGTTGGATTTATTTTTTAAGAGTGGAGATGAAGGGGTGCTGTGAAATTCGGGGCAATTTCAGTTTATTTCACAAGCAGGTGTGAACAACTGCAAAGCCCCCAGGGAAATGCCCAGGTGACTCCACTGTGCAGCAGAGGTGATTAACCCACCCTACAGCACAGATGTGTCAAATCTGAGGGGATCTAAGCTGGACATCCTAAAAGCACTGCAGGCACCACCAGAACTCTGTGTGTTTATAAAAACGTCTGTTCTGAGGTTCACAGAGCAATTATTGTGCCCCACCCTGCTCCCCAAAATGCTTCCATCAAATTTCTGCTGCTTGTTCTACCTCAAGATGCCAATCAGTGTGCTGTAATTAATAATAAAATTTAAAAGTGTGTTTATTAATAATTAAGTTGTCCTAGTGGCTGTGCCAAACCACTGATTTCAGTGAGACCTGGGCCAGTCCTACCACCTCGCCAGAAAACAGATTTCTAGAACCAAACCACCCGAGGTAAATAATTGATATGCTTTTCCTTACAGATGAACATAATTCAGTAAGAGCAATTTCTTTTTAAAAGTCTGTTTAAAAAAATAAAATCAAAAATGCTTCCAAATGAAGCTCGTGTTTCTCCTGCATTGGCAGCTGGAGAGTCCCACGTGGGAGTGGCTGATAGCAGAGGCTGAACATCCACAAAACATTTTCCTTTCCACAAAAATCCCTGCCCAGCCGGGTTCAGAACCCAGATTTGGGCTCAGGATCTCCATCCTCAACACAGACACACCAAAGCCATTCTGTGCTGCAAGGAACTCCCTTCTCAGCATCTCCTGCAGGCTCAGCAGAAGGGATGCTCAGCCTCCTGTGAGTAACATCTCCGCTGGGACAAACTCTCCACATCTCATCTCTTCCCTCTTCCTCTTTCCCGTAGCGTAAAAACCTGCTTCTGCAGTTTTAACAACTCCTTCCACTGGTAACAGCTAAAAAAAAAAAGGAACTAAACTTGGAGGAACTCTTCCAGGAAGCCAGAAGAATGTTTAAAATAAGTTATTCAGAGCTAAAAATATTTTTAAAAAATCTCCCTTTTCATACCCAGATCTTGCTAAAACTCCCTCACAGTCCCTACAGGACCAGAGCAGGTCCTTGTCTGCTGTCAGATGAAGCTCTCTGGCAGATATATTTGAATGCAAAGGAATTTTGTTCTCTGCTAATCAACGAATGATTAATGGAAAGATAAACTCATTGAGAAAATATGCAATTTATGGCCCAAACTTTTCCTTATGGCACACATGTTCCCATTAATCCAACTGGGGTCTCATTAGCAGCCAGATTTATGAAGTAATTTAGCATCCAGACTGAGAAGAGCAGACCATGGTAAGCAAGGACACATCGGCCTGCTAGAAAAGAGGCAACTGTAACTTGTTTTCAAACACTGAAAGATATTAAATTGGAAATATAGAAATTCCACATAACTCCAGCACTGAATGGACTCTGATTCACTGACATACCCAAAAGCCATCATTTTTTAAATTGATAGCGTCTGATCTGCCCTTGAGTGCAGACCAAGCAGCCTTCAGCTTTTCTTCAGTTCAGGGAAAAGGAACAGTTCCTGCCCTGACCTTCCACACAGAATAAATAGCATTAAAAATGCACTAATAGATCAACTGTGCAATAAAGTCCCCAGCACTATTGCTGGGGAGGACCTGAGCTGTTGCTCAGTTTGATTCTCTCTTCCCCTCTTGCTGTCCTTTCCCCAAAATAACCCCAAAACACGCTTAGGATGTAGTTATATGGCAGGACTGACGCAGAGTATTCCCTTCTCCAAAACAGATGTGACACCAAGGGCTCTGCACCTGCCATTGGTTTTTATCAAGGAAAAGAAAGACAATTTATGGGGAGACAGAGCACATTACTGCATGATTGCCATTGGTTTTTATCTGCCATTGGTTTTCATCAAAGAAAAGAAAGACAGTTTATGGGGAGACAGAGCATCTTAATACATGACCCATAGACTCTAACTGTTTTACACATATTCCTGAGAAAAACATAGAGATCAGTGAGTTTCTGCTCCAGAAGTCACGTTCTTCAAGTCTGCAAGATATATATAATAGATATAAAATATCTATAAGATATAAAATAATACTTTTATTACTATTAATTTTTAAAGAAACCAAAGAATCCCTGCACGTTTGAGGCATATTTGAAGCAAAAGTATTAATGTTGGTGTAACTGAGTTCTGATTTACTATAAGCACCAGCAAGGCAGAGTCTGAGGGACAGGGATAACATGTAAAATTCATCTCGATCCATTCACTGGGAAATCACACTCCTTTTTTTGTTTTTTGAGGGCTTTTGCTGAATTACAGCACAGCAGCACCAGCACAGCTCTGGCACTCAAACCCGCTGCAGTTCTCAGTGTTCATTAGGGTTCATTAGTTCATCATCCTAGGGGATGCTTAAGTTTTTCAGGAACACCGATTTTGCTTTAGATTGGCAAATCCAGATAAGCTTTGGGAATCTTCAGCTTCTAGGTTGAGGTGAGGAGAAAAAGAGATAAAAGTTGGGTCCAGGTGTCCCTTAACTGAAGGAATAAAGGCACTGCAGGAACAGACTGAGCATGTGTAGGTGAAATTCCTCCTGTAGGGGAATTTCTACAGACACAAATGTGCTTCTGTTAGGATAATTTATCCTTTAAAATGCATTTTGAGGAACAGTTTAAGATTATTTACCATCTGCCTAGAGATTTCCAGAGCATACTTCTAAAACTTTACTGGGTGTGCAAATTTAGTGCTGATGGTTTGGAGCTTTAAATGGATCGAATTGCTAAGAGTAATTCCCTTCTGACAGGAAGCCTGAACTGTGTTTATTTATGAGAAAACTTCATGTGCAAGTGGAGGATTGGAAGAGGTCCTGCAATGGAGCACAGTCTCAGCCCCAGTTACAACACCCAGCAGTGCTCTCAATGCTTTGTGAATTTCAGTGTCCCCTCAGACAGCAATCAGGTGACAGTGACAATGCTGTGCCCAGCTCTGACTGAGATGTATCCAGAGGGTTTCACAGGCACAGAGCTGAAATGCTGCACAGAAAAACCCTCCTGAGTGGTGCATTAAGCCCAAGGATGCAGAGCTGTGCCCTAGGAACCTGTGCCCCAAGGAAAGCCCCTGTCCCTGAAGGTTTGAGCCGCTGGGTGTCCATGGCTGCCGGATCCATTCTGAGCTCCAGGCATCTGAGCAGCTTCTCCTCTAGCTTTACAGGAGCGCTCAATGCTGTGCTGCACAGAACAGACCTGATGTGGACACCAAACACAATAGACCTGATGTGGACACCAAACACAATAAAACAGACCTGATGTGGACACCAAACACAACAGACCTGATGTGGACATCAAACAGAACAGACCTGATGTGGACACCAAACACCCTGCTGTGCTGCACAGAACAGACCTGATGTGGACACCAAACAGAACAGAACAGACCTGATGTGGACACCAAACACCCTGCTCTGTTCTGCTGCTGTCCCATACCCCCTCCCTGTCCTCACAGGCAGCTTCCAGTGCTGCTATTTTCACTTTTTCAGGGGAATTTCTATGGTCATGAAGTCCTCAGCCAGCGTCACCTCTTGTCCATCCAGCACGGCCTCGGCCTGCCTCTTCAGCTCGGTGACATCTGTGTAGCTGTCCCCTGTGAGGGTGGCAGGTTTGTAGCGCTGGCTGAAGTGAGTCAACACCAACCTCCTGGCCTGGCACAGCCTGGCAAAGGCCGAGGCCATGGCAGGGGTGCTGTGGCCGTGCTCCCTGGCCTTGTCCTGCTGCGTGTCACCCAGGGTGGCCTCGTGCACCAGGACATCAGCCCCGCGGCACAGCTGCACAGCTGTGTCCCCAACTACCCCCGAGCAGTCCCCCAAAATGCAGATCTTCCTGCCAGGAATGGCAGCTTCCAGCACATCCGAAGGAGAAATTGTTGCTCCATTTTCTAGAACAATTGCAGTTCCACTCTTCAGTTTGCCATACAAAGGACCTGGTTGGACTCCTGGTAGGTAAAGGTAAAAAAGCCCCTAAGTATGATATTAATTATTTATTATATGAGTGTCAAAAAAACAGCACCTGAGATGTGCTATGCATAAAGCTGTCTCACTGAAAACCCACAACCTTAATAGAAAAATCAACTGGTATTTCACATTTTTCAAAGAAATTAAGAGCTTGTAACATTAGCAGGAAGTGTTTGAGGAAAATCACAGAATCCTAGAATGGTTTGGGTTGGAAGGACCTCAAAGCTCATCCATGGCAGAGACACCTTCCGCTGTCCCAGGTTGCTCCAAGCCCTGTCCAGCCTGGCCTTGAACACTGCCAGGGATTCAGGGGCAGCCACAGCTGCTTTGGAAATTATACAAAAACCCCCAATTACATCTCTGTATTAAAGCCAAAAAAATCATGCAAACACACTGGCCATATGTTTTCCTGAAAGCCACACTGAGCTTTTTAAACTTTAGCACCTGAATTTATTTGCTCTTCCAGTATGAAAATGGTGTTTAACATTAGCTGGCACCAGTGTTAGACACCAATTCAGACTGCCCGACGGGTGTCAGGTGTCAAAATGTCTTTGACAGAAAATAGAAAATCGAATTAAAACAGCTTATGGGGAGAGACAGCATGTCACCTCCTAGAACATGTAGGAATGTAGTCACAAAAAAAGGTGACTACATTCCTACAAGGAGATGAAGAGGGAAAACAAGTCAGAGTAGTTACCGAGGTGTTTCAGCTTCTGCACGTTGAGCCTGCCGGGCCGGGGTTTCTCGTGCAGCACGAAGCCGAAGGAGGGCACGCGGTGGAACAGGCGGAACGCCCGCAGCACCAGCTGCTCGTCCTCCAGCAGCACGTAGGAGCTCTCCCCGGGAGCCAGGTGCAGGATCCTCCCGGGCGGCCCCTGGGCAGAGTCCCTGTCTCTGTCCAAGCCTGAAAAATCCCTGAATTCCTCGGCAGGGCACTGGTCTGGAGTGGGAACCAACTCATGGACAGTGTAGGGAAAGAGCAGCTGGCAGTGCGACAGCTCCAGGCTCCTCCACAGGAAGCTCCGCAGCCCCAGCGGCCCGTAAATGTCCAGGGGGGCTTTGCCGGAGTCAGGGTTGCTCTGCAGGCTCAGCGTGCACAGCAGCCCAGGAAGCCCAAAAAAGTGGTCGCCGTGGAGGTGAGTTATGAAAATCTTGGTAATTCTAGCTGTTGATTAGAATGACAGGGAAAGGTAAAACCAGAGATAGACATCAAAACAGAGAAGGTAACAACTCAGACATAATCACTGCTTGGCAAGGCATTTGAAATAAGCAAGGAGGGAAATTAAAATAAAACAAATGTTTAAGAAACAAATCCCAACGTAGAAGGTATTTTTTCCCCCCCATCCCTTCCCCACAAGGTTTACTTTGGTCTGATTTGCCAAGAAAAGGCTGTAGAGATGGAAGTTTTACTTTCTTCTAAGCCAAGCATGGAAAGGAACCAACTGGTGACAACTGCCATGTTAAAGGCAAGGAAGTGCTGGGAAGCATTTCAGCTTGAATGGTACAGGAAAATCACAGACTTATGAGGACCATTAAATGCAATTGGTATTGCTCCTCCTTTGGACCCTAGCACATGAAATTAACAAAATTTTTAAAAACCCCAAACCAAAACCAACAAACCAGCACGGAGTTTTGATTGCAAAGTTCTGTAGGAGGCAAGAACCCCACAGTTCCCGACTGGTTCATTTAAATCAAGTGCAAGGTTGCATGGGAAATGTCTGGGCTCTGTTTGGTGCCTGGGCTGTGTCGCCCCAGCTGTCCCCTCGCTGGCCCTGACCCTGCAGGGGTAGAAAAGCCCAGAAGTCTCTCTCTTCACAGACACACCTGTCTTTACTCAAGTCTTTACTGCCTCAGTTTCCTCTGCTGAGCTCCCATTGCCACACAGCAAGACATTTTCTCCATCATTCGTTGGGACTGAGCCAGAGGAATGACAGAATCTCCTTTTGTTTTAAGACGAATTCAGTAAAAATCAGTGAATTTAATGGAAATTAGTCTATCTACCTGTCATTAAGTTCCCTGATAGCTTCAGATTTTGGAGGAGGAGGAACTTGTATTTGTGTCTGTAACTGACAATTCATCTTCATGGCTTGGGAGACAAAAATCAGCTCCTGCCACTGTGGACTGGAAGCACAGTGACCGAAGGTGAGCTTTATTTCCCATTTATTTATCAAAACGTAAAAGTTACCACAAATACACACAGCCTTGCTTGAAAAGTAACATTTAGCCACAGGAAGTCTTGTTGAGAGCTGCCTCCAGACAAACAATAAACCGTTCCTGTTCCAAGCCAGTCTGTGGCCCACGTTTGAAATCACCAAACCCAAGGAATTAACTCAGGGAAGTTTGGTTCTGGAGGGCAATTCCTTACACGGGGCAATCAGGGATTACCGCAGAGCAGGTTCGGCAGCCCCCTCCAGTGCTCACACCCATTACTCTGCATTCAAACAGCACCAGGGACTCAACAAAGCACTTGGTTTAGATCCCACGGAACTTCTCCTGGCAGCACCAACCTGCTCGGAGGTGGCTCCTCATGAGCTGTGTCTGCGTGCCCTCGCCGCAGTCGAAAAGCCAGCACTGCCCTTCCCTGCGCAGCACCAGCGCCGAGGTACCCCGGCTCGGGGAGGGGTAGGCTGAGCCCGTGCCCAGGAAGGTGATATCCAGAGACATCCCAGCAGGGAAAGCACCTGTGAGAGAGATTTGGAGCTGCTGGATGGCAGGCACTGATCTCTGCTCCCTGTGACAGGGACAGGACACAGGGAAAGGCTGGAGCTGTGACAGGGGAAGGTCAGGTTGGATATCAGGAAAGGTTCTTCCCCCAGAGGGTGCTGGGCACAGCCCAGGCTCCCCAGGGAATGGGCACAGCCTGAGGCTGCCAGAGCTCCAGGGGTGTTTGGAAAACGGGCACAGGGTGGGATTGTTGGGGTGTCTGTGCAGGGCCAGGAGCTGCACTCTATGGTCCTGTGGGTCCCTCCCAGCTCAGGATATTCTGTGATTCCATGTATTTACGCAGGGAAACCAACAAACATTTCTGTTTTAAATGAAGGCATCTTCCATAGTTCAGTGTGAGGACCAAATTCCCCTTCCCTTAAAACATAAAAAGAAAACCTCCCTGAAGTAGGATACGACTTTCAGACAACACATTATTTACAAGAAGAGATTTCCCTTTTATGTCAGAGGAAAGTTGCAAACACACAGCACAAGCATAAGACCTTTGTGGATTACCAGAAAAAACAGCCCAATCCAGTTGGAACAGCTCTAATCTCTAACCCCACTATTATTTATTTCCTCTGAGCTCTGTTTAAATGTTGAGTTTTCCTTCCCTCTAGAAGCCTTTCCAGAATGCCTCTCAGCACACAGCCCCCGATGGCATTGAAACACCATTCCTGGGGGTCAGGAGCTGGCAGCCCAGAAATGCAGAGGGGGAAGGCTCACTTCCCTCTGAACGACTTCTGAGCCCTCGAGAGACAGGAGTGAGCCCAGGGCTGTATGCCACAGGGAACCCCTGTGTCATCCTGAGCATCCGTGCAGCCACCTGCCCTACCCCAGCAGGGATGGCTTTACCCTTGGATGGTGTCTAGACAGGGAGCATGGCTGGTCTGCAGCAGGACACCCTCTGGAAAACTGTTAGGAGCAGAACACCCACCTCATGGGGTGTGCTCTAGCCCAATCTTCCCAGAATTAGCTCCTGCCTTGTTCTCAGAAGTATTTTAACTGATTTAAAACTCCAGCTGCCTCAACATCTTAAGATATCTTTCAAAAGAATTACCATTTCTCAACTTAGTTGTTTTCAGAACGGCTTCCACAACCTGCCAGCTTTTCTTCCCTGGCAGTGGGTTGTGAGGGTGGTGAGGCCCTGGCACAGGGTGCCCAGAGAAGCTGTGGCTGCCCCTGGATCCCTGGCAGTGTTCAAGGCCAGGCTGGACAGGGCTTGGAGCAGCCTAGGATAGTGGAAGGTGTCCCAGTGCAGGGGTGGCACTGGATGAGCTTTGAGGCTCCTCTAACCCAAACAATCCTGGGATTCTGGAATTCCCTGGTGCAATTGCAGGGTCCTCCCAAGCACACCAAGCTGCAACCTGACCTTGGGGGCTCAGGGGAAGCAATGATAAAAGTCCAGCACACCCCAAAACGCAGAAGTAAACACTTGGCAAATGCAAGTGTTTGTGTTTTCCTTTTACTCTGTGTAAAGTAATGCAATCATACAAGAATCCCAGGACGGTTTGGGTTCGAAGGAACCTTGAAAACACTGGCATTACAACCTCCCTGCCAAGAGCAGGGACACCTTCCACTAGCCCAGGTTGCTCCAATCCCTGTCCAGCCTGGCCTTGGACACTGCCAGGGATCCAGGACCAGCCACAGCTTCTCTGGGCACCCTGTGCCAGGGCCTCACCACCCTCACAGCCAGGAACTCCTTCCCAAGATCCCATCTATCGCTGCCCTCTGGCACTGGAAGCCATTCCCTGTGTCCTGTCCCTCCATGCCTTGTCCCCAGTCCCTCTGCAGCTCTCCTGGAGCTCCTTTAGGCCCTGGCCGGCACAGATCGTGCCTCAGCCACCCGCGGCTCCGCCCGCGCTTCCCAGCCGGGGCTCAGGGCATGGGGGCACACAGGAGGGTCCAGCGGGGACACGGGGATGGCTGTGGGGTGTGGGTGAGGCTCGGCCCCGCTCCTAGCCCCCTCTTAGCCCCGCTCCAGGCGCTCTCCCGGCCCCCAGCCCGGCCAGGCCTACCTCCGTGCCGGGCGGTGTCAGGCGGGCTGGCGGGGCGGGCGGCGGGAGGAGCCGTGAGGGCAGAGCCCGCCCTGCGGATCGGATCTCGGCTGCGGGGAACGAGAGGGGAAATCGCTTCTTGGAATTGATTGTATTGAAAAAGAACAGCGGCTGGAGCTGCACCCCGGTCAAGGTGACCCCGGTAGCAATCCAGGCTGGGATGAGCAGATGGAGCAGCCCTGGAGAAGGGAGAAGGTGGTGTGGGTGAGAGCTGCACCTGCCCTGAAGCCCCTGTGCCCTGAGCTGAGCCCAGTGTGGGCAGCAGGGCAGGGGAGGATTCTGCCCCTCTGCCCCTATGCTCAGGTGAGAGCTCACCTGCAGAGCTGCCCCAGCCCTGGGAACAACAGCACAAGGAGCTGGAGCTGCTGCAGCCAGGCCAGAGGAGCCACGGAGATGCTGCCAGGGCTGGAGCAACTCTGCTCTGGAGCCAGGCTGGGAGAGCTGGGGGTGTTCAGCTGGACAAGAGAAGCTCCAGGGAGAGCTCAGAGCTCCTGCCAGGGCCTAAAGGGGCTCCAGGAGAGCTGCAGAGGGACTGGGGACAAGGCATGGAGGGACAGGACACAGGGAATGGCTTCCCAGTGCCAGAGGGCAGGGAGAGATGGGATATTGGGAATTAGGAATTGCTGTCTGTGAGGGTGGTGAGGCCCTGGCACAGGGTGCCCAGAGAAGCTGTGGCTGGTCCTGGATCCCTGGCAGTGTCCAAGGCCAGGCTGGACAGGGCTTGGAGCAGCCTGGGATAGGGGAAGGTGTCTCTGCCCACGGCAGGGGGTGGAAAGGGATGACCATTAAAGTTCTCTTCTAACTCAAGCCATCCTCTGATTTGGTGATTCTACGAAAAGACCTTAAAGACTATCACATCCAACCATTTACAAAGCCCCTTGGGAAAGGCACTTGTTCCAATCTTTGATAAGTCAAGTGTTATTTTTTTCCAGAATAAACAACATCAGGTACGACTTAGGCAAAGGGAATGCATTTTACTAAGAAAATAGAAGACCTGAACACACATTTCAATAGAGTTACAACGTTATAAAGTAGGAAGAAACCCCAACCAGTTCACATTTTACACACAGTTTTAGTTTTAGCTGAGCAATGCCCCTCTCAGGCACAGCCAACCCCGCGCAGATCAGGCTGGAAATGTTCTCACAAGCGCCCCAGCAGGCTTACATTGATTTGCATAAGGTAGATATGTTTAAGATAGAAATAAACGTAGATTATTTTGCTGTTTTTCTGACAAACCAGCCTGCTTTAGTCCTAAGAGTATTTTTATTCCTGTTAGGAAGGATCTGCTTGAAGGATGGATGAGTCAAAGTCAGTGGTATGCAGAGAGCCAAGTTCAATCCAGCGCCAAGCTCACGTTTGGGGAATACAACCACCCAGCTCAAGGCTCCTGAAGTGTGAGCAGAACAGCTGAGTACAGAGAACTCTTTCTTCCTTTTCCTTTGCCAGCACCTCCATGAGTCAGTGCCATCACCATGGAGAGTGACAGGGGAGTGACGGCTCTGAGCTGTGCTGGATCATCCTGGCGCTCACCAGAGCATCCACAGGGTCTCACGCTGATGTGGCTCCTGGGGACAGGCAGGTAGGTCAGGTGGGTCCACACAGAATTAATGTCCCCTCAGCAGCAGCAGCAGCTGAATTGCTTCGCTTGCATCCAGCTGCCAATCAGGTGCAATTAGAGCTTTGCTCCGGATTTCCCCCTTGCTACAGTACTCCATGGAACACCATCCCTGCCTGCTGCATATGGCTGTTACGGAACGGAGAGCAGCACAGCTCATCCTGAAGAGTCCAGAAGCGACAGTGGTTTTCCCCAGCTCAGGAAGCACTGGCAGTGAGACAGGAGTCCAAGCTGTCCCTGCAGTGTGATTTGAGTCCCGCAGATCCCTTGGTGTGAGGGCAGAGGAGCTCAGCTCTGCCCCTCAGCAGGCCAGAGAGCTCGGAGCAAACGGAACACAGCTGGGACTGCCTGAGGCCCAGAGCAGCTGAACTAAAACACGGGGTTGGAGCTGCACAATAGTGATCCCCATGCTCCCTCAGGAACAGTGCCACGGAGGGTTCCTAACGAGAAACTAAAAGGTGTATCATTTTCATCTTTGCAGCTACTACCAGAGGAGTGTGACAGTTACTTTATCCCCATAAAACAGCGTGCTGGAAACAACAGTACAAGAGGAAGACACGCACCTACCACAGGAAACCTGCTACACACCACTCTGCAGGTAAAGTGTCACTTGGTTTGAAGCTTGGAAAACAAACACAAACGCATCAGGATGCATGACTGTTCACAAACGTAACCAAGAACTTGTGCCACGAGTCACACCGGGGGTTAAAATCAGACACAACGTTTTACTAATTCTTCTACATGTCATGTTGGCACCTGGGCAAAGGCTTCAGGAACACACAGACCCCTGTAACATCTTTTAACAAAACCACATGCAGCTTATAAAGAAAGGTGCTTCACGAGCTACCTCCACTATCCCCTAAACATTCCTGCAGGTTGCTGACAAGAGGCTCAGTCTGCTTCTGCTGATTTTAAGGATGCAAGTATTGGACAAATCCTGGGAAAGACTGACCTCAGTGCAAGCTCCTGATCCTCTCAGAAGGGTTCTACATACCCCAAGGAGACATGGAAGACAGTCTTTTGTATGATTTGGAGGGCTGTGTGACAAGCTAGAACACTGGTTGTCCTGTAGCTGATGTATTTTTTTAACTTAACACTACGTAACATGACAAAATGCATCCTGGTGACACCTGTTTCCCTTTGCATACTGTGTAAGAGCATTTTCTGTACAGATAAAGGTCAGTAAGTACTTCTCAATAAGCCAGCAAACAGAAAAAAATCAAGTTAAGTGGAATATGAAAAAGGAAACTGTGGTTCCTTACTAGGCAGCAAGATTAGCAGTTATAATTAATTCAAGGATTGACTGTACCTGAAGAAAAACTGAGTATGAACCCATGTATCTTGAAATCCCACGTGTCTAAAAAAAAAAAATTCTGGAGAAGATGAAAAAGGGAGTGAAATAGACGTAAAACTTTGTGACAGGTTACCTGTGGCCAATGGGAAACGATGGCTGCACATCAGAGGGGAAATCCCACCTTGCCCACTGCAGGCTGCAGGAGATGCACAGAGCCTGGTCAGACAAAGCCCCAGTGCGTGTGTGCATGGAGCAGCTGTGACTGCACCACCCAGCCTGTGAGGGTGACAGGGGACAGAACCAGCCAGGCCTCCTCTGTCCCCTAACTGCAGCCTACAGCTCTGTCAAGGGTTGCCCTTTCCCTCACCTGTGCAGTGGGATTTCCAGAAGAACTATTATGCAGGAACATTAATCCTTGGGAAAATCCCACTGCCACTTCCCAGAAATCCCTCTTGGCATCTGCAGCAGGGAGGCTGAGCCAGAAAGGGAAAGGGCTGCACCTGGCAGAAGAGGCACCTTCCCTCAGCCTGACGGCAGCCATTGCATCCACAAGGGATCCATCCAAAAAACCCGCTGGGATCCACAAAGGATTCCCCTTTGGGAGCTCCCTTTGGGAACCAGAGCCCTGCTGCTCACAGGTAATGCTGCTTTCCCAAGGGCTATAATGGACACTGAGTAGGGACAGAAACTGCAATTCTTGCCTGAAAATAAGATAATCAGACTGAAGGGGTGGATGCGGATCTTTATTTCCCAAGTCAGTGTTAGGGACCGATTCCCCTGCCTCTGTGATCAATCCTAGCTGGGACATGAGACTAGTGCATTGGGTGTTTTTGTTACTCATCTGTCTAATTAGACTGTTGGCAGAAGGCAGGAAGTGTGTGTTCCCAGCACACTGGAATCCAACAGTGCAGAACTCCACTGGCACAGTACAACAGGCTTCAGATAGAGCTGAATTTTCAGAAGGCGAAAACAATTTTTACATTGAATAAATAATTTTTTTCAGTAAGATCACTAATTTAAATACAATAAAAACAAGGCATAGCAAAAATAGATGAAAAAAAAATTTTTTTGTAAAAACTTCCTATGTATGTGTTGCTGTCTTTTGTACATTTAATTACAAGTGCAACTTCCTATCCACATACATCGCCTGACTCAGCAATCCAGCACTTTGGGCCCCACCAGACAACACTTTACCACAGCTTGAATACCACAGTTTTTCCCCACATCACTGTTTTCTGTGTTTATATAATCAGTCTTCTTTGCCCGCTTAGGTAGAGCCTTTACGGCGCTTTGTGTGAAGGTAATTTTAAACCAGAGATTAGGCTGTAGGCGCCCAAGGGGGCACTGAGACCATTTTCCCTGCTCTGTTCTGGGCCTGTTGTGTGGAGACTGCATTTTGCTATACAACGGAGGATATGAGAGCAGTGCTTGCCATGGGTAAATCCTGAGCAAGCGTTACTTTATCTCTTTGGATTTCAGCCTCATGTTAGCCACTACAGTGCTGGTATATCTGTCTGTTCATTTACTGTTGTCCTTTCCTTGCCTTGAAGCAGCAAATGGTGGCACAGCACAGTATCTTTATTGATGTTCTGCCGTATCACTGCCACAGAGGCACTGCAGCCCTCATGGGTGTCCTTGCTGCTGCGGCAGAGTGACAAGGACACCTCACCCTCACACCCATGGACTCATTGTGGGATCTGAGAAACCTGCATGGCTACCCACAGCCAGGAAAAGCTCTGCTCAGAGTGCTTGTTTTCACACAAGAACCGTGAGGAACTAGGTCTGTGAATGGAGGGAGTAAGTTGGAGTGGTCAGCGCAGAGCTTGTGGGCACTGCATGTTGTGAGCTCAGTACTCACACTGACCTGATAAGGGCACTGAGAGCACAGGAGACACCCAGTGAGACACTGAAAATGGGTGTTAGAGCTGCCTGTCAGCAACTCCTGCTCCAGCAGGAATCCAGCACTGAGAGCACAGGAGACACCCTGTCGCACACTGTAAATGGGTGTGACACACCTGACAACAATTCCTGCTCCAGCCTCAGCAGCTGCTTGGGGGCTGTTTGTCCAAACCTAGTCCACTTTGGAGTTTTCCAGTCAGCAATGCTAAAAAACATCACACACGAGTCTCTTTGTGAGAACCAGGGGATGCAAGGCAGAAAGCAACCTGACTTAAAAGAAACAGAATCTTGAAAAAAATTCCAAAATTAAATAAAAATCCTTTGGTACATCATCTTGCAGTCCACTCTGTAAAATCCCCTTGTAAAAACTCTAGAAGACTTCTGTAAATTACTTCAAGTCCTATCTTTACCCAATAAAATTCATTCTGTGACAGCGCAGCTTTGTTTTTAAAAGCTATTAAATGATTAATATTATTTTCAGGCTTCCCAAGGATAATTTGAACTAGTTCACATTTTTCCTGAGAACGCATGTGATGAAAACAAAACTGCAAACTTTGCTGCAGACTCCACACTCGCGGCTCCTCAAGGACACAGCAGCCAGTGCCACACAGATGTCTGGACATGGGCATCTTTAAACATTAAACAAAACAGAAAGCCCATGAGACTCTTAAAATTGTCTTTAAGTGTCCTTTTTTCTCCACATGTGGTCTCCCTTGACGTCACAGGTAATGCAGCATGGCAACACCAGGACAATTAGAAGACTGATTATTAAAGGCAGAAATAAATCATTCAGCAGTGATGAGAGCGCTATAGTTCATCGTGTAGCTAAAATATCATGAATGGAATTCTTCAGCATGGTGCTGGCTCTAAGCTAGAAATGCAGTATCATTATTTAAATTAATTTTGGAGGGCTCTCTCATCCCTGTAGCAGATGCCATCACCCACACAGTTTATCAGGTACTTGGGAGAAATCAAGTGTAAAACAGGGTATAAGGGCGGAAAAAAAAGGCAACAAAATGAGCGAAAATAAATTAGAGGAGTCAAAGATCATGATTTAACTTGGTCTGAGGAAGGGATCCCTGCAGAGTAGGAGGTACTGCCTGAGCAGTGCGTGGTGGTGCATCAGTGGACCTTGGACTCGGGCCAGTCGTACACGTCCGGCATGAAGGACTCGTACTCGTAGGTCCACACCTTGGAGCGGATGTAGCGGTTCTTGTCCTCGGGCTCGGGGTAGTGGAAAGCCATGTTGTTGGCGTACAGGAACTCCATCACCTGCATGGGGTCAGACCAGAGCGGGGTGAAACCAGTGCATGTGAAGCCAGCATGGGGTGAAAGCAGCGCAGGGTGAAACTGCATGGGGTGAAACTGCGCTGGGGGAGAGCAGTGCAGGTGGAACTGCATGGGGTGAAACCAGCGTGGGGGTGAAACTGGCGTGGGGTGAAACTGCACAGGGTCGAACTGTGTGGGGTGGAACTGCACGGGGTGAAACTGTGCAGGGTGAAACTGCGTGGGGTGAGATCACCGTGGAGTGAAACTGCAGGGTGAAACTGCAGGGTGAAACTGCGCAGGGTGAAACAGCACAGGTGAAACTGCACACGGTGAAACTGCACAGGTGAAACTGCAGGGTGAAACTGCACAGGGTGAAACTGCACGGGGTGAAACTGCACAGGTGAAACTGCACACGGTGAAACTGCATGGGGTGAAATTGTGCAGGGGAAACTGCACAGGTGAAACTGCACAGGTGAAAGCAGTGCGGGGTGAAACTGTGTGGGGTGAAACTGGATTGGATGAACCCATCACCATGGTGTGTACTGCTGCTGCAGACACACAGCACCCTCACCCAACACAGCAACACCAGCAGCTCTGTACAGCCTCCACACCACTTATCAGGAACCTGGAAAGTTCACTGCGGCAATCAAAGGGGCATAATTTTGGCCCATTGTCACTGCCAGGCTGGAGCATCCAACACACTGAACATTTTAATGAGCATCTCTTACTGATGGCACACAGACCAGGTGTTTCGTGCCCAAGCACCTCGAGTTCAAGGGTCACCCTGTGCGATTCAGCAGGTTAATGTACACATAAACCACTTCTAGCACAGTGCAATTTTGTGTTCCATACTCACCTTGACAGCAATATGAATAGAAACTTCCCTGATATTGGACAGTGGAGGATAAAGCCTTCCTTGTGTGAGCTCTTCATCTGTCAACTGCTCTGCCAATGCCTGAGTTAGAAAAACAAACCCTTTTTATTTACTGCACCCCAAATGTGTCTAACACCACCCTAGAACACCTGAGACAATCAAGCTGCAGTGTTCTTCCCACCAGAGTGCCCCCAAAGCACTGGAGTTAGACAGACAGGACCTCAAATATTTCCATCTGTGGAACTGAGAATCAGCACATTCCGACTGTAAGCACTTAGCAAGATAAACAGTGGTATTTTGGAGGATGATCCCCATACCCATGACAGCTGTCAGAGCACAACCACAGCACTGCTGACATGCCGACATGTTGATCCCTGGACACTGCGGTGTGGAAGGATGAATCCCCACACACACAAACACAGCACTGCCCACGCATCTAGCTGTTGATCCCTGGACACTTTGGTGTGGAATGTGCTCCTGCTCCAGGGCAGAACAGCAGGACAGGACAAGATGTTGGGGCCATCTGGCCACTGTGCCAGCTGCAGAAGCAGGGGCAGAGCAGGGCAGGGTGGCACTGCTGCCACAGCTACGAGGCTGGGAGGCAATTCGCACAGGGACACACTTCCTGCTTTACTCAAACTGCCATGGAACCTTGTCACAATTTTGTTTGATCAAAACACTTTTATTTTCCATCATTGAGGGATAAGCCAACAGAAACCAAACAGGAAAGCCCTGTGCTTCACCAAGGTTTGACCACGACAAGTCATCCCTGTAGTGTCAGAAGCCACAGCCTGCTCTGCTCCCAAACGCACCTTGGCAGCCTCTAGGAAAACCTTATCACTGATGTGCCGGACACTGCTGAGGATCACAGCCAGAGCCACGCCTACAAACAAATTATTGCCATTAGCACCACATCACTTTAAAATATGCAGCCTTATGCCGAGAAGCTGCAAGTCATCTAGAACATTATTCTTAAAAACCTTCCCTTAGCTTTGTATGCACATGCACGCTGATAGAGTTATAGGACGGTTTGGGCTGGAAGAGACCTTAGAGATCATCTCGTTGCACCCCCTGCCTGGGCAGGGGAACCTTCCACATTCACAGAACGATTACCATGTGTGCAGCCATTGGCCACAGCAGGAGGCTTTTGACAAGGGGTTGGAGTGTAGCAGCTCAGGGAGGAAAGGGAGAGAAAGGGGAAGGTAGACAAACATCCCCAGTGCTACTTTTCCACCCTCACTCGTGCAGATTTAACTAAGACCTGTTAACTTCAAGCACTATGAACACAACTTCAAATGCATATTAACATTTATTTTCTCTGTTCCTCCCAAAACAAGCAGAAGAACCCACAATGCAGCAGGTTCCAAAGCCTTTAATAACACCCTTCTGTTTTCTTAGAAACACCCAGCTGGGTTTGCTCACTGTGCCGCGTGTGGAGCTGCACAACCCAACACCCACCCTGAGCTGATTGTCATTCAGTCACTCATTTCTCCAAGCGCTCAGCTTTGAACGCCGCCAGCATCTCCTTGTGCTGCTACACCAACTGTGCTTTGTGCAGCAGGAGAGCCCAGGGAGAGGTGCAAGCAGCCCAGTCTTGGAGATTAAACCATGACAGTTTTATTTGTTACCTGGGAAAATATAAGCGTTGTTTCCTTGGCCCGGTTTGAAGGTTCTGCCATCCTTCAGAGTGACCAGCTCAAAGGGACTGCCGCTGGCAAACAAGCATCGGCCCTGTGGACAGGGAATGGTCAGCTGGTCAGCTGCGGAGAGCCAGCGGTGTGGGGCGATCTGAGAGCCAGGGAGGAACAGCCACAGTGGCTGTGCAGCTCCCCAGACAGGCAGGATCTGCTTGTTTAACCACCATCGCTCCGTGAGGGCTGAGAGGAACTGCTTACACACAGAGTGAAGTGCCTGTGTGTTCACTGCTATCCACCCAAAACCACACAGCAGCAACCAAAGCCACCACTGCAGGGACCTGCAGGCTGAGCAGTGACCATGGCCACTTCTGAGGGACACTGCTGTACAAATAACAGGTCACTTTCGTACTGGAGGGTGTGAGAGCAGAGGGAGGAACTGCTGTATCAGACTGCTGTTGCCAAGAGCTGTGAGAGGAGTGAATAATGTGGTTTGCTTATCCTTCCTTTGGAAAGGATTTTAATTGGCAAAAATATTAAAACACATCTAAATGTGAACTACACCCTCTAAATAAATTACTTTCTCAAGCAGTAAAACCACCAAAAGCAAAAAAATCTTGGCTTTCTTTTGAGTAACAGGTTTAAGAACATCAGTTTAAAACCTTTAAGGCTCTCAAGGACCACTGTGATTGAAAACAAATTGCCAAAGGAGCTACAGAGTCTGGACCTGTGTTTGAATGTCAAGGCAAACCCACAAAAAAGCCTTTTTGTGTAGGGAGCAAAGCACATGGATGCTTCAAAGGACAGGACAGAAAGACAAAGCAATTAAAAAGCAACAGAATATACAGGGACATCAATAGGCTTTTACAGGTGCCATCTAGTGGGAAAAAAATAAGGAATGAAAGATTAGTGATGGCGCCTTTGTTTCCTTGCTGCCTGAGATTTCAGCCCAGCCTGGATCAGGCTGCTCCCAAGGGCAGGGGACACATGGGGTGACAGCTCTGATCCCCAATGCCTGACTAATTGTATTAGCTACTGCACAAAGAGAGTGAAGTTGGGGATTTTCAGAGAATCACACAATAGTCAGGGTTCTGGAGTCCATTTCCTAGGTAATTACTGTACCTTGAAGGGAAAAATATATTTTGAAGGGCAAACTGTGGGTCAACTGAATGCATTTCAGAGAACCAAACAGCATCATGAAAACAAACAACAAAACTGGAAAACAGTTTAAAGAGACAGAAACGTAACAAAATTTATGAGTAAGGACTGGAATAAAACTACACCCATTCATTTACTGACCAGCAGCACTTCATTGTCCAAATGACCCATGTGTATAAATAACTGGAAATATGGAAAATTATGAATAAAATATGTATGGATCAAATACATATGGATCCAATAAAGAAAAAGAACACCAAAAGATCTTCTCTCCTTTGGGCTCAAACATTGCAGACACCACCGTGCTCACACAGCTGCTGCAGGGGAGATGCCACCACCCCTGACCCTAGGGAGCTCTGTCCTGCTTCTGCACCTGACAGTGACAACAGCCCGGGCTCCAACACCTTGGGACTCAGCCAGGGGCAAACAGTCAGCCTCTGCCCTGATCACAGCTGCTGATATTCTGTGAAAAGTGCAGCCAAAAACTGGGCTGATTCCCCCTCTAGTTGTGCTCCTGGTCTCCTTCAGCTAGAGATGGCAGCAGTTTTTTCATGTATTTATGCCAACTGAAGTCTTGGCTGCGTGACTAACTCTTTTTTACCTTCCATCCAAGATGCTGGAATTTATGCACTGCAACACTGCCCAACTCAGTATTCTGGTTAATGCAAGATATGTATCTGAGAGATATTAAACCATTGTGATTTAAAACTTTGTCCAGGGAAGGGAATGGAGCTGGGAAGGGTCTGGAGCACCAGGAGTGGGTGAGGGAGCTGGGAAAGGAGCTCAGCCTGGAGCAAAGGAGGCTCAGGGGGACCTTGTGGCTCTGCACAACTCCTAACAGGAGGGGACAGCTGGGGGGGGTCAGGCTGTGCTCCCAGGGAACAGGACAGGAGGAGAGGGAACAGCCTCAGGCTGGGCCAGGGGAGGGGCAGGGTGGATATTGGGGAGAATCTATTCATGCAAAGGGTTGTCCAGCCCTGGCACAGCTGCCCAGGGCAGTGTGGAGTCCCCGTCCCTGGAGGGACTTAAAAGCCATGTGGATGTGGCACTTGGGGACATGGTTAGTGGTGGCCTTGGCCATGCTGGGGAATGGTTGGACTCCATGGCCTTGGAGGGCTTTTCCAACCCCAACAATTCTGCTGTTAGAAGATACAATCTGGACTTTGTCCCGAGGCTGCTGCTGCTCCCTCTGAGCTGCAGACTCTGCAGCAGGAGCTGACAGGCCCAGGGACAGGGAGGAGAACCCGGATGTGAGAGGGGACAGTGCAGTGCCACCCTCCGTGTGACATTGCCACTGCTGGGCTGCAGTGCTGGACACTGAGCCATGCAACAGCGGGAGGGAGGAGCTCACAGGCTGCACCAAGATACTAGGAAAGACCTCCACCCACCCATTTTGACATGAGTCACTCGATTTGGGACTGTATTAAAAAAAACAAACAAGGGAAGTCCTTTGACAGTCCTGGAAGTGCAGGCAGGCCCTGTGGCAGGACAGTGCTCACAGCAGCTGCAGTGTCCAGGAAAGGCACCAGCAGCCAGGTCAGAGGCTCACAGCCACTTCCCTGTCTGCAATGCCCCCCTGCCCTCCTGCCTTCCCACAGGCTCCCTCATTAAAGGCAAAACCAAGGTCTGGAGGTGCTATTAGATAATAACAGAGTTATTAAGAAAAAAAAACAGCCTAAAACCCTGGCTTGCAAGCCCCACAAGGTGCCGTGGCTCCGAAGGAAGGGTTCCTGGCTGACTCATTTCAGTGCATGGTGGTGCCAGTGTGTGACACAGACCCTGCAGCAGGGGACAGAGCCACCCCTGCCCAGGAGCACAGGGCTCCGTGGGTCACTGCTGATGGCACCTGAAGCCCGAGAGCAAAGCACAGCTCCTGGCCTGCCCTGCCGCAAGGACATCTCCTGCTCCAAGGACTTCACTCGGCCGTTACACTGTAAAGCTGCACTTGGTCTCTATCACATTGCTAAAACGCTTCATTAAAACACAAAATAATGACACAGAGCAGTGAGAACCAGTTATTTGATCTAAGCCATGTAACAGTTCTGGGGATCATTCCCTGAAAAAAGTGGTAACAAGATTTAGGCTATTTTGAACGTAGCAAAATGTTGTCATTCAAAAATCAAGACCTGTTTTCACATCAGCCCCATTTACTTCTGGCAGAAGGCAAGAAAGATCTGTATGATGATGCACTAAGTCCAAGCACTAATGAAACAATCTGAGTTCTGGTGCTCAGGCACTCACAAACAGTGCTACCCCTGACACCCCTGAGTTTACACAACTCTGTTATCTGCGCAGGGGTGAAACTGTGCAGGGTAAAACCATCATGGGGTAAAACCAGCATGGGATGAAACTGCACGGGGTGAAACTGCATGGGGTAAAACCAACATGGGGTGAAATTGTGTGGGGTGAAACTGCGCGGGGTGAAACCAGCAGGGGTGAAACTGCACAGGGTGAGTCCAAGCACTAATGAAACAATCTGAGTTCTGGTGCTCAGGCACTCACAAACAGTGCTATCCCCTGACACCTCTAGGTTTACTCACATCTGTTACTGTGTAAGCCTCCTCGGCTGTGCACTCGGCCTTCACCGTGGGGTTGCTCAGGGCAAAGATGATGGGTCGCTCATTGATGGCAGCCATGGCTTGGAGCACGTCCTGGGAAAAGAGACGCCCTGCTCCCGCGACTCCTGCAGGAAATGGAAACACAGAAATGGAATCAGCCCTTGGCTGCCTCAGGGCAGGTGACAGCGACCGTGTGTTCAGCTCCTGTCAGCCCTCCAGTCTCCCACTCCGAGCAAAGCTGCTCTGGCAGCTGCAGACGGAAACCAGGCACTGCTCCTGGCTGATTGAAATTTACCATTTTCACGGGAACATCTACTGAATGTGTTCCAAAAGCCTATTGCACGTTATTTTTTGGCGCTGATGTGGACAAAGAACACTGTCCTGGACGAGCAGGTGGGAATTGCAGGTTCTCTGTGGGTGATTCATCCCAGCTGGGTGTTAGCTGTGCAGTGCACACCTAGCTGGTGCTCCCAGCCACACCCAAACCCAGAGGTACAAATACACAGCTATGCCATGTTTGTACAGTGCCTACAAACTTCAGGCTAGTCAGCCAGAAACACCTTTTCTTTTCCAAATAAATCACATGCAAAGGAAATTGCAGTCATACCAGAAAATACCTGCAATCCTATCTGTTCCCTGCAGATACAACAGCTGTAAATCAATACCTACAGATGTCAGTCACCCAACAGGTGTTGGTGATCTGCAGCACCAAACTGCTCCTTCCAGGTGTGGAGCTGGCAGAGTCTGACCAGAGAAGCTGATGGGGGAAAGGAGGTCAGAAAATACCAAAAGTACTCCAGTTAGGGAGTGCCTGTGGAGCAGAACCAGGGTGGCTGAGGCTGCTCTCTGTCACCAAGGACACAAGGATCACAGGGAGCACCACAGCTCACAGTACTTTCAAGCAGAAAATTGACCTCACATTTTCATCTTATTTACACCAGCAGAAATGCAGATCACTGCCGCCAAGCTCCCTGGAGCCATGTTAGCAATTAAAGGCAGCAAATAACCAAATTATAGAAACAAAAACCCCTCACTTACCAATGATAGCTGAAGGCCGAAGTACATTCACTGCCTCTGCAAAGGTCTTTGGTATTTGCTCTGGAGAGCCATGTGCAAATGGTTCTTGGTTGGAATCCACCTTTTGCTCTCGGCCCTGTGGACAAAACAGCGGTTTGTGCTTTGACAAGGACAGGGACAGCAGTGCCACCCACACCACGGCACTCCCAGCATGCTGCACCCTTACCTGGAACAGCAAGCCGTGCTTGTCAAACATCCATATTCTCCGGTGGGCCTCCTCAGAAGAAAAGCCATTCTCCATCAAAGCCATAACAATGAGATTCGCAATTCCCAGGGCAGCCTGGTGGATAAAAGCACTTTGATTTTTGACAGGTCACACAAGAGGTCTGTCCTCACAAAACCCACCCTGGCAAGGATCCCCACAAAAACCCCGCAGTCAGCCTAACTGAGACACAGCCAATGTTTCCCTGCACAGGGCAGACTCCTGGGACAATGGTGACACATCTGCAAGCACCAGGGCTGGCACTATGTCCCTTTCCTGTTTCCCTGCACAGGGCAGACTCCTGGGACAATGGTGACACATCTGCAAGCACTGGGGCTGGCACTGTGTCCCTGTCCTGTTTCCCTGCAGGGGCAGACTCCTGGGACAATGGTGACACATCTGCAAGCACCGGGGCTGGCACTGTGTCCCTGCCCTGGCTCCCTGCACGGCGCTGTGTGCCCCTGCTGTCCCTGCTGCCCTGACTGAGGGTCTGGCACCGTGTCCCCTCTCCTAGCACCGTGTCCCTTCTCCTGGCACCGTGTCCCTGTCCTGGCACGGTGTCCCTGTCCTGGCTCCCTGCACAGGGCCTGGCAGCAGAAACAAGGCATGGCGAGATGCAGCGCAGGGCTCAGAGCAGCACTGGCCAATTACTGCAATCAGGGCCTTTCCCCAGATGGAGAACTTTCCAGATAATTAAGTTATTTTGTCAGCACCACAGGAGCAATTGTGCTGATGGACCAAGAAGCTCAGTGCTGCTCCTGGCACTGCAGCACCGGTAACCAATTCCTGCTGCAAACTGAATCACCTTGCTGGGAAAAACTGCCCTACTTCTCTCCAGAGCTATAAAAATTAACAAGACGGGCTTACTGCATCATCATTTTATAGTAAGTTTCCCTTCAAATACACACGAGTCCCTGATACTTTTTTCAAGGCCATGCAAGCAAATGAAAAATGTGAGTCCCTGCAGGTGATAAACACCTTTCACACAGTCCTGTTTCAGCAGAGTCCCTTCTGTTAATGTATTTCAGCTGGCCTTATATAAAAAGTTGTACAATGGAATTCAGAGAATGCAAATCTCCATGAGTCCTTCAGGATGAGAAAACACACATTTAAATATCTCCTGCTGCTCTTGAGCCCTGCGGAGAACTGACCTCTCCTGCGCCAAGGAACAGCACTTTCTGGTCTGTGAGTGGTTTTCCAGTGGCTTTCTGTGCTGCCAGCAGTCCTGCCAAGGCCACCGCAGCTGTCCCTGCAAAAGCAGTGCAGATCTAAGGGCAGCTGAACACATCTGTGTGGCAGGTTGTGGTTTTGGGCAAAGTTTCTGTATGTATATTGAGAAACACACACAAAGGGTATACCTTGAATATCGTCATTGAAGGTACAGTACTTCTCTCTGTATTTTCTCAAAAACCGAAAAGCATTGTGGTTTCCAAAGTCTTCAAACTGGATGAGTGTGTTCTGACCATACCTATGGAACATGGCAAACATTTCCATCACTGGACAGACAGAGAAAAACAACAAATCCTGCACATAACAAATTATCTCTGGGAGCAGGGTGTGCTCAGGCCTCTCGCTGCTGAACAGCACTGTCTCTGCTCTGTGCCTATTTACAGATAACCACAAGCAGCATGTTCTAGGTCACTGAGGATGTCACTCCAGGAACAGACAAACACACTGTCTCAGCCTCCAGTCCTTTCCCTACTCTTTGAATGACTGCGCCAAGGACAGCATTAAGGATTTCTATGCCATCCTTCTGCGCAGAGCACTCAGAGTCATACCTGTCTGTAATTGCTTCCATAAATTCATCTATCAGGTCATCGTAGACCTGGGAGCGATCCCTCTTCTGGTACAGCCCCATGTAAAAGGGGTCTTTCAGGAGTGCCTGGAAGAGAACAAACCAGAAAGAGCACCAGGATGAATCACTTTCCTGAGATACACCTGCAGAGTTCACAGGAGCACATTTCACACCAGAGATGCTGCATTTATACTGCCCTGTAACAGCCTCCAGTCTGTGGCACTGCTCTGTAATTTCAGCTGGCACTTGGGGCTGGTGATGGCTGCTTCTAAAATGGAACAAATCAATACTGTGAACAATAAACTGCTTGAATAAATCTAATTCCCACTCCCAGCTTCTTAAAGTCAGGTCAAAACCAACTGCCTATTTTGCAGTGTTCCAGCACTCCAATTACTTCCAAATGCACCCTTTCATGGACAAATCAACAGGCACTCTAAAATCACTGTATAGTGAATTCAAAATAATTTACTCTTTGCAAAAGTATTTGGGTTTATCTTAAATAAAAGTGCTCAAATAAAAACATTCTCTTTTAGCACTGTACGTTCTTTAAAAAAAACCTTTTAATAGGGTTAACTCATGGAAGGCAAAGCTCAGGCAACTCACAGGGTTATCAGTTCCAACATCGATGCAGACAGGCAGGCATTTATCCGGATTTATCCCTGCACAGGCTGTGTACAAACACAGCTTTCCCACCGGGATTCCCATTCCGTACACCCCCAAGTCTCCAAGACCCAATATTCTTTCTCCATCAGTGACGACAACAGCCTGAAGGAAAAAAAGGTAGGTGAAATCATCTATGATCACTGAAATTTATAAAGATTCCATCAATACCAGTTGTGGTTTTCTCCCAGGCAAAAATTCAGGCATGTTTGCACAGTGAGAGAAAGAGGAGATTGCAAGGAATATTTTCCTCAACCCATAAACCTCATACACAGGATAAAACACTGATCTTCAAGACATGCATTACCTTAATTAGCTGCACTTTGCTATTGTCATTAAACAGCCAAGGATGCATTATTTAATATTTATGTTTCCATCAAACACTAGTAAATCTTAAAAAGCTCAACTGAGATGAAATAACAACTAGAAATTAAATCACACAGTGACAGTACCTTGACATCGTTCTCTGGCCAGTTGTTTACAATTGACCTTATGTGGCCTCTGTCTGAGATAGAAATAAATAATCCCCTGAAAGAAAGAAAACCCACAAAACAGAAATATTTGATGGGTGACAATTAGAAATTTCACCTTGCTTTGTAAAACTAAATGTCAAATAGGACAATTTAAAATTCAAAGTGTTACAAACACTGACATAAATCACTCAAAGGACAATATCTAATGAAAAAGCATACTTGGATACTTTGAAAATCTAAAGTATGAGTGCCTTTCATGATTCTACCTGGATTTTACACTACTGAAGACCTTTACTTATTGACCTTTAATTCTCCTGTAGTGTTTTCATCAATATGACAGGACCCTTCCACTCCTCTGTAAGGATATGAAACAGGATCCTAAAAGCTTGGCTTTAGCTCAGGGAATCTCCACCCTGACATTACAGAAGGGGAGGGAGGAGAGGAAATGCAGAACTGAGCATTCTGCATCGCAGAGCTGGAACAGAATGGTGCTTTCACTGCTCCTCCAGCAGAGAGGAAACACAAAACTGAGCATTTTGAGCATTCAAAGCTGGAGCAGGGCAGTGCTTTCACTGCTCCATCAGGAGAGAGGAGCAGAGGTGAACTGTCTGAGTTTCTTCTGCTGCAGCAAAACCTTTGTGAGTAGGAAAGCAGCACAAAGGCTCAGCTGAGCTGGGAACAGATTAATGACCAACACTTGGAAAGTGCTGGTTTACAGAAAGGAAGGAAGTGCTGGGTTCCAGCCTCAGCTCCAGTCCGTGCTGCTCTTTCTGTACAGACAAGAAACATCTCTGCAAGGCTGGGGACGGTTTTCAAACTGATCTGTGACACAAACACAGATGAGGAAGCAGAAGGGAAGTATGTGAGAACTAAAAGCACATCTTTCACATTCTCTGCCTCAGATCAGGAGAAAAACCACGAGTTTCTTACTGTCTTTATCACAGCAGTGAAGGATCAGCCCTTCCTCCACAGAGCACTAAAGCCCTCGAGGCAGAGGGCTGTGGAAACACTCTTTGAATTCCAGTGAGAATCTCATGGAAATGAGCTGGAATGGCTGCCAGTCTGAACTGGTTTGGCCACACAGAGCTGGTACAGGAAGAGTTGTTTTGCAGCCCCTGCTGCACCCGAACCAGATCCCAGCAGGCACACTCACCATGTCACAGCAACTGCAAGCTGACTGCTGGCAGCACAGCTGTGGTGTGCAGGATCTGCACCCAGCAGGGCCTGCTGAGCTCAAACCTCTCCTCACACCCTGCTGCCCCTGCTCCTGCACCCCACATGTCACTCTGTGCTCTCTGCACCCCACATGTCCCACTGTGCTCTCTGCACAGCACCTAAGAACTCCTCCAGTGCTGCAGGGACTCCTCCAATGTTGCCACCACCAGGGACACAGGGATGGCTCAGGTCCTGCCAAGGCCATGCTCAGTCTGAACTGCTCCAGCACTTCTGTTCATGGGGGGCAGGCAGCCCTGATCTGCCTCTGTGCAGGGCTGCACAGGACATGGAGCTACACCTGGAGTCACTGCTGCAGAACACAGAGCAGGGATGGATCATGTCCAGAAATCCCTGTGAATCCACACTCCCTTCTGACTGCTGTGTCCTGACACAGACCCTCAGAGCCACAGACAGGACTCTGGGAGTTGTGGAAATCACTCCTGGAATTGCAGAGCTGTGTGGGACCTGGGGAGAGCTGGATATGGGGCTGAAGCCCTGGTGTAATACACCCCTGCACATGGGGTATTTACGTGATGCATCACCCTGTCTGCTTTGCAGTGGCTGTTTCTCAATATAAACCATATCTTGAGATCTATTTTAACAACATTTTACTGCCCTCAGTTGGCACACGTCTTGTGTAGTAGAATCCGAATGAAAATGAAATCAACCATTTCCAAGCCTGAGGCAAGGATGCAGAGAAATGCTAATAAAATCAGTAGTGATGTGTATTTTCTGTGCTTACTTTGGTCTCCTGAAGATGTGTCCGTACTGGGAGCAGGCAAGGCCCACAGTTGGAGTGTACACAATTGGCATCAAGCGCTCAATATCATCCTGCAGCACTCGGTAGAACAACTTCTCATTTCTCTCCTGGATTCCCATTATGTAGATATACCTGTAATTAATCAAAACAAGGAAAAACACGTCTTACTGTCTCCCATTTCTGCATATTTAAAGCAGTGTGAAAAAAGGGAAAGCAAAAACCCCATGCTTTGTATTATTTCCTCATGAAAGTCCTACTCCCCCTCAAGTCAGGCTTTGAGCACTACACAAAAGTTGGAAAAGAGAGAGAGCAGCAGCACTAAAAAGCTGAAATAAAAATACTGTCTGTGACACACCATGCGTGCTAACAAGGTAATGCACACAATGAGATTAAAGATAACCCATGGATTTATTGCAGGATGCAGCTGGAAGTCTCACTGTTGCAAACAAAATTATCAGTGAAAGGATTTTTCATTCAAGAAATATAAGCGTTGTGTGAATCCCAACATTAACACACACATTAACAAATGAAGGAAGCCCTGACAAAAAGTTCACTCTGAAGGACTTTCATAGGTGTGCAAATTATATCTGAATTTTTGCAGATTTACCCACCAACGTACTGTGTGTCAATTCATAGTCAGTCCTGCTGACCCAACAACATAAAGATAATGAATTAGCAGTTTGTCTCAGGCTACAGCAGCCAGGCACCTGGCCAATACAGATGACATGACTGTTTGGGACCAGCAAGTGACATGATGTGGATTTAAGAGCCATCTTTCAGTTCTGATGAGAACAAAAGAGCTTTGATGTGGTCCAGTGAGCCCCAAACCACTCCAGTTGTCCTCCTGCCTGCAGGACACTGTATTTTTACAGGCAGATACACAAAAAGATTATGTGAAAACAGTAATGGGATGCTAAAAACATAGCATTCTAAAAATAAAACACAGCAAAATTCTTTGCTGTTCACCAAAACAGTGGGTTAAATAATAAAAGACCGATATAAAAAAATACACATGATGAAGCTTAAAATTCTAACCTAGTTCTTTTCTAGCAGTAACTATTGTGCATGCTAAACACTGGTTTTGATATCTCCAATGCTCAATTTACCTTTATTATCACACATTTTTATAGAACGGGCTAAATGCCACCTCCTGTGCTCTAACAACCTGCCACTCCATCTTACCTGTTAAAGAAATATGTATTCCAGGTTACAGGCAGCTTCGTTACTAATTTTCACACATTCTCTTTTGCTATTTTATGACCATGGAATACTAAAAAAAAGCTCCCCAACCTCATTAAACCACACGATGAAAGCAGTTTTCTGTGCCAAAGTGAAAATAACACTCAAGAAGAGAGAAACCCAGCAGAGGCATTAGAAACCTTGTCTGGTTATCCCCACACAGTGTTTCCACATTTCCATTTCATTCCCACTCCCAACATTCCCATTTCCTCACATGACATGACAATGAGGTTGGAGCAGTGCTTACTTTTCCAAGGGGTCAGTCATTTTTGCCAAGTTCTTGTGGAAGCGTAAGGCCTGGATGTCCTGTGTCTCTATTTTAGGAGGTAGAAGTCCCTGCAGCCCGAGCATCTGCCGTTCGTGCAGTGTAAAGGCCATGCCCTAAAACAAGAGGTGAGGAACAGATCAGTTCTTCCTTCCCCAGCATTCCCAGGAAAATGGAGAATAACTATGAGTAAAGGCCATGCCCTGAAACAAGAGGTGAGGAACAGATTAGTCCTTCCCCAGCATTCCCAGGGAAGTGGAGAACAGCTATGAGTAAAGGCCATGCCCTGAAACAAGAGGTGAGGAACAGATCAGTCCTTCCATCCCTGGCATTCCCATGAAAATGGAGAACAACTATGAATAAAGGCCATGCCCTGAAACAAGAGGTTAGGAACAGCAATCAGTCCTTCCCCAGCATTCCCAGGAAAATGGAGAAGAACAACGAGTAAAGGTCATGCCTACAACGAGAGGTGAGGAACAGATCAGTTCTTCCTTCCCCAGCATTCCCAGGAAAATGGAGAATAACTATGAGTAAAGGCCATGCCCTGAAACAAGAGGTGAGGAACAATGATCAGCTCTTCCCCCAGCATTCCCAGGAATGCTGAGCTCCCAGCAGCCTCTCCTCAGGGCAGCGTGTGGATGGGTTTGCCTCTGTTGGGGTTTCCCTCCACACTTGAGGATATTCCTTCTGGCCACAACCTGTCCACATTCCTCAGGCTCTGTGCCTTTGCCAGATTTAATTTTCCTCTGTGAAAATGGAGAACAACTATAAGGTCCTGCTGCAAACGGATCAGAAGTGAAATAACAGCTGCTTTTCCAGTTCTTTCATGTGGGTCACCCAGTCTGGTCCCTGCAATCACAGATAGTAGCATTTAGCCCACAGATTTTTATCTGAATTGTTCCATTTGCTGTTTTTTTTCTACACACTTTCGATAATGCAGCCAGCTCCCGAAGTTGTTGAATTGTGCTAACACTTCTATTAAGATCACAGTTCAACCCACATACTTAATTTTCACTTAGGGACAGAACTAATCTATTTGTCTACTACCAAAAAGCCTCATTTGTAGCAAATTAGAAGAGTTAAATTGTGAAAACTTCCCATTCCTCTCCGTTTCAGGGTGGACAAGGAGTTTAAACGCATTGTAATTTAAATACTACTTTGAATGATTTATGGTAAGAGCAATAAAAGCAGTTTTGTGCCTGGTAAACACATCAGCCTCTGCAAGGGTGGTGCTGGGAGAGCCTGGCAGGCTCCTGCAGGAGCGCTGAACTGCTGGTGTAACTGCAGAACATTCCTGATAAAGAATGGATTGACAGCCAGGCTGCCCCGCAGCGCTGATCCCACGGTGACAGCAGCATTGCTCTGAGGCTGCACTGCCGGAGCAGCAGCGAGGAAATCTCCCTGTCCAGCCCATCCAAGAGGGCCAGCTCAGCGAATGATTAATCAGGATCTGCAGCCATGGGAGCTGAGAGCCCAGGGAAGCCTTTCCTGCGCCAAGGCTGAATTTCTCATCCATCTGAGGGGAAAAGGGGAATCCAGCAGGGAAAGGGTTGGAGGAGATGCTAACCAGAGACAAACAGCTCTGCTCACAAGCACTGCCTTTGTTTACTAAAGGAGCTACATCAAAAAACACAGCCACAATTTCTCAACTTTCAGATTCTCACTGCCAGGTTAAAAAAAGAAAAATTTAAAAAAGGTTTCTAAGGTTTGCTTTATGCGTTGTAATTACACTCCGGATTCCTCCTGCTATCAGAAAGGTCACAAAATCAGAATATCCTGACCTGGAAAGGACCCACAAGGATCATCAAGGTCCAACTCCCGAAGTTACAAGAAATATATCAGTACTTTTCCACTTGACAATAAAATCATCAATTCAGAATAAAGCACAAATATTTTCAACCCTGCTTGTGTGAGAACAGACTTTTCACAGGTATTTGTAGAAAGCATACCCATTAACAAAAATTTCTAAAAATAGTCTAGTTCTAGAATAATTCATCACACATGAATGATTTCTAAATAATGCGCCTTATAGAAAAATATCCCATCATTAAAATAATTACTATTTTTACATGGTTTTTCTTTCCTTATTTGAACAATATTTAATATCAGTTGTTTTGACTACTTTGACTTAAGCAGTCCACCTGCTTTTCTGTACTAATCCTGGACTATGTTCTACAATAATAAAATACTCAGAAAATTAGAAAGCAAGAAAAAAAAGGACAAACCCAAAAACCTCCAGTGTTTTGCAAAAACACTTGCAATTACCTTCTTGCAGAAAACTCCAAGTATTTAACACTAAAATAAATTTGTTTTTCCCTGTATTTATTTTCATTTCTGCCAGTCTTCCATGAAGTAGATTTGACACTAAATACTGATTTCAATTTAACATTTTACTTCTAGGATAGTATAATTTTTTTCTACAAGTAGCTAGAAGTTATTTGCAAACCACAGTTTTCTTTCCCAATCTAATTGTTATTCTCCAGTGTTCTTCCAATACTAAATATAAATCAACCTCAGATGATGGTTCATTCCTGAGGTTTTTAACCTTGCTGCTTGCTTTTTGGGGACTGGGGGGGGTTTGGTGGGTTGTAACAGTCACTTTAGCCATTTTATTGGTATCTTCCTCAAAAAACTGATTTTAATAATCCAACATTTCCACTGAGAACACAACCACGTGAACAGCATTGACACAAGGAAAAAACCCACAAAAACACACTCCAAATGCCACAGTTTGTTTTTGTGTATTGCAAAGGACCTACTTCAGCTCCACTTCTGCACACTTGACAATAAATATTGATTTTCTGTGAACATAAATGCATCTTCCACAGAAGCACACATCTCAGTTCCTCCCCCTCCACCACGGTTTGTTGCCATCAGCAGTTTGTGCCTTTTGAAAACAACTCTCTCCCAACGAGCTGTTCTCACAGTGCAAGTGACTGAGGCCGCACAGCTGGGAAACATCTGCACTGTGTCGACTCTTACTTTAGACACCACAAAAACAAAAACGATGCCAAAATACTTACAGTGTTTAGAGGAAGAAGAAGAGAAAAGAAGTTTAGTCTCTGGTCAACAAGGCCACCGGAGTTTAAAGCCTGTGGAAGGCCGAAGTCCCTCCAGTGGTGTCACAATGGCTACACGGACATTTTATTGCAAATAAAGTGAAATTCCTCCCTAGCAAAACCTACATCCTCCCCTTCAAAAAGTCCCAAGCTCCTTAAAAATAAAGCCTAACAAATATCTGATTTCCATGGTAAGCATGACACTAGACCGTGGCTTTTCCCCATTTCCCTGCATATTTCCCTGAAATTTTCCCCATTTCTTTGAAAACTGTGACCTCAAACCACCCGGGCCCCTAATAGTGCCCACGAGCCCCGAGCTCAGCTCAGGGCAGAACAGAGACCCCTCTTTATTCAGTTTATTCACATTCTTTCCTGTCTGCAGGCAACCTGGCTTTTCAATGTATCTGGAGTTACAATAACATCAAACGGGGTGAATTTTTAAGCAACACTGAGTAGTTTCAGCTGCTGATTTACATGACAATTAAATCTTACCGCATTAAAAGATGCTTTAATTTCTGCCTAGGCCTAACTCAGGAATAAGAATGACATCAGCCTTCACACAGAAATTCAGTCTTTGTTCCGATGGGAACAGAACAAGTTTAGTCCAGTGCAGTGTGATAAAACCCCCTGGGTCCTCCAGTCCGTTATCTTTATCCATGACCGTGAACTTGTTTTGGATTTGGGACATAGATTAGGGATGGCTGTTTGTTGCCCATGTGCTGTCTCACAGGATGGAGGATGGCCCTGAGCTGTAAGTGGGAGAAATGGGAGTGCAGAGTTACACATTTAGTAGATGTAGTACCTTTTACCCCCTTTTATAAGCCCAGCACAGCTCAGCAGGCCCAGAGCCAGCCCTGGTAAATCAAGAGGCACTCAGCCATTGCGTGGCACTGATGCTCTCAAAGGCACTTATGGCACTCAAGGGCCAAATTCCCTCCCGTTTCTCCCTGGATTAAGTGCTTAAGTAGTCTGGGTTTAAGCATCAGGGATCCTTTTCGGTTTCCTCTGACCCCGCAGCGCTGGGTGTCCTTTCCCCCAGTGCGGTGTGCTGACTTTCACTTAGATTAGTCTCCTTAATCCTCTTTACAGCTCAGAACAAACAGGTGTCCTCCCGAGCCAGCACAGACAAAGCAGGGAGCTCATCCAGGAGGAAACTCAGCACACTTCAAAGCCTGCTGATGAATGAATTAATTAACGTGCACGGACAAATTTACTGCAACAAAACCAATGTTCTGCTGGGAGGGGGAAGAAAACGCAAGTCAAGTGAAATGTTGGCAATATTTTAGTTAAGACAAGCTCACAGCGAATCACCACGAACTTTATTCCACAAACTCTCTGGCTCTGGCACTGGGACCTTGCAGCAACTGGGCTCTACCACACAAAGCCAATGCTGCAATACCACCAGTGCTGCTATAAATACCAGCATATACAAATTCTGGATGCCTCTTTGCATGGAGCAGCCTAAATCCAGCAAGCACCATTTTTACAGCACCACTGAGTAAGTAACTTTCCAAGTAGAGAAGGAGCACTGGTGATCAAGTTTTTCCCACTGGCAAAGTCTTGCAGCCACATACATAAGAGGGTGTACTTTTAACTGACCAATAAATGGTCTCATATACAACAGAAACCCCACACAGGGGGCTCCTGATAAAGATGTACATACAGATTGTATCCAAACGTGCCACTGTTTGGAAAATGAGCTACTCTACTTCACAAAAGATTTTAAAAATGGTTTCCATGTAACTCCTAATAACTGCCAGAACAGATTCAGCAGTGTAGCACAGCCTCTGAAGCAGAATCATAAACATCTTGAAAATAAAGTAGATTTGATGTTGGATTGTGGGCTGCTTCTCTTGACTTTGCTCCCTGAGGCTAAACACAAAGTTCACTATTGCACAAGAGGCCTCCACTGCAAACTCATAAAGTTCATTCATAAGAATCAAAGGTGTCTTTGCTATCTCTACCAGAGATTAAAAGTTCATGAGAACAGGGTCAGAATATGAAAACCTCCTTTGATTTCTTTCCTCCTTCATTTTTTTGGACTCCATTTCCTACTTTATTCTCCCAGAAACAGCAGCGTTGAGAGACGGGAGGGTGTGGCTGACACAGCACAGCACTGTGGAATAACATGGGTCTCCATCAGCTCATTCACCCTTTGAACACCTCCATCCCCGCAGGCAAAGATGCCACCAGCTCCTGGCCCCTGTGCAGGAGTGGAACCCAATGAACATCCCTTTGGCACATCGACGAGCCGCACTCAGCCAACCCTCAGCTGCCTCATTTGCTAATGAATGCAGCTGAAAGCATTCCCCTGCAGAAAAGGGGCAAAAGCCGGGAGCAGAAAGCCTTCAGGCACTGCCGAGGAAATGACCCAGCCTCTCCCGGGTTTGTTTTCCGCGGTTATGGCAGAGCTGTACACTGCAAATCACGAGCGTGATGATTGAAATGGCATCCCTGAGCACCTCGGGGACATCTCATTAAGCTGCTGTTTTTCCAGCTGAGCAGATGTGGCTGCTCTAGCTCTCCTTCAAGGGCATTAACCCTAGAATAAAAAACCGACAACAGCGCCCTTCCTCCTTCCCCACCGTCCCAGCAGAACACCCGATCCAAGGTAAATGAGGTTCCACACCCTCCTGCCACCTTTGGCACCTGGTTACAGATTAAACAGTTCCATCTCTCCACATTTAATTCCTACTGAAAGCACACAGATCTCGGGGAAGCTGATAAAACCCGCAGGTGCATGGCCATGCAAACTCCATCCAAGAACCCCTGCGTCTTCAAACCAGCTGGGCAGGACACAAAACTGTGGTGGGACTTTTGTGTTGGGGGTGTGTGTGCACAGTTCTTGTCAGTTTCCTGCCTTCTGGGATCTTTCTCTGGCTGACCAGACGCTGTTAGCAACGTTTCAAAGCACTGCATATCTTAGCAACAAGAGGAGCACGGTGTGCATTACATCTGCACGTCCTGTTTATCCCCGTTTCCCCAGGAAGACACACGGGCATTGTGCATCCCACGCCCTGCCTGCCCAGCCCAGCTGACTCTAAAACTAAAAAGTATTAAAATAAATGAAAAGGGTCAAAACCAGCATGGTGAGAAAGGGCAGGGGAAGGGAGCATCTGCTTTTAGATCTTCAAGCTAAGACAATCTTTTCTTTACATTCTCTTGTCCTAGCCCTTTTATTTTGTCCGAATAGCTTTGACTTTGGTTGGAGTTTTTTATTATTTTTTATTTTGAACTGGAAACACACTGTTAGGGTATTTCCCAGAAGTCAATGAGATCACATACAAGTTTGTTAAGGAAACTGTCTCTTTACACAAGGGTAATTTTATCACAGTTTCTGGAAGCATTCAGTAAGACATGGAAGAAAATAAATCAGGCTGAAAAAGCTGGGAATAAACAGATGAAACTGTGAGCAAAATGTAATACACGAGAAGAGGACCACTCATATGGAAGACAGACACTGGGAAAGTTCCTCAGGATCAGTGGGGGATTAACCCGCCACCAGTGAATTCCTCTCTAGCATTTATCATGTATTTCCATGCACACGTGCTCAGGCAAACACACAAATATGTGCATGTATAATTCCTAAAGACATCTGCCAAAGCTGGAGATTTGAGAGGCATTGTCAGTGCAGGAGGAGTTTTTGGACAACACAAGGGATTTCTTCACAGAAAGGGTGGTCAGACATTGGAACTGCCCAGAGAGGTTTTGAGTCCCTATCCCTGGAGGTGTCCAAGAGACACCAGGATGTGGCACTCAGGGCTCTGGGCTGGTGACAAGGTGCGGATCGGGTGACAGGGTGGACTCCATGGTCTGTGGTCCCTCTCCATGGGAGGGCTTTTCCAACTTCAAGGATTCTGGGATTCTGTGATAATCTAACAACCTTGAGGAACAGAGTCACAGAAAAGGGAGTGATGGAATCAACTGTACAAAATACAGTCACACACTTCTCCACAAGAATTGATGCCAAATCCAAAATCACCGACTAAAATACAGGAAGTGTCACCAGTTATTCAGAGTCACAGATTTTCTGCAAGCCACAGAAAGCAAACATACAAATAACATCACAGGTGATGTATTTCCAGTGCAGATAAGGACACACTGATGGCTCTTCACGTGGCAGAACAGACATCTCCAAAGCCAGGGATCTTGTACTCCTGCATCATCTGTTCTGCACTGGAAGAACAAATCCTGACCCGTGTGAAGCACCACGCAATAAAAGTAACAATTTAACTGCCAGTACTAAACCGATGAGATTGTCCCTACAAGGCAATCCTTGCCTTGGCACAGCAAGGCTCTCCAGCAGAATAGAATGTCCTGAAGCCAATTAACTGCAACTGAATCCCTGTCAGGGGGCAGAAATCAAACATCACTGAGGACTCTGAGCACACAGAGGATGCCAGCAGCACTTACAGGAGGCTCTGCCATTGTGTGGCTGCAGCACTGAGGGCATGGCTGGGAGAGCTCACGGCCTCTTCCAGCCACCCTGACACTGACCATGTGAAATCTGACCCTCAAACACAAAACCCAAACCAGTTGCTGCAGGTGTGGTGTCCACCTGCCAGAGACAGGGTGGGCAAGGAAAAAAAGAAGATTGTAAGAGAAGAACCTCCTCCAGTGGCAAAGAGCAACAGGTAAGTTTGCACAAGGGCTAGGGCTGGTTTCTGCCCCAATGATGTCCTTCTGCAGCTCTTGTTTCAGGGACACGTGTGTTACGGGAAACCAAATGTTCTGCAGAGTTGACAGAGGACTGTAAAAATTAAATATAATCAAGTAAAACATGATAAAACTATCTCAGCAAGCTGCCAGCAGGAGATAACACCCTTTATCTGTGCCTATATGTAGACTATATATACATATCTATAAGCACACGAAGCACTGTGGGCAAGGAAAGCACAAGGGGTAAAGTACTTGGTGTGTTTAATAAATCAATTATTTCTCTGCTGAATATCCAAAATGCATTTCCATACAGATATCCAGCATGACGCAGTATCACTTAATGAGTTTGCTGATCCATTCCAGCAGGCGTCAGCAGGAAGGACAGACTGATACAGCAGAGACAAACTAATGCACCATGGGTTTCCCTCTCACAAGTATTTCTTGGAGGCTTTAAAAAATTCAAAAAATCAATTGCCATTAACCAGAAGCTCCCTACTCCCTCCTACTCCTCAAAAAAAAAAATTGCATTGTGCTCAGTACAGCAGAGAATTCCAGGGTTAAAAAAAAAAAGAAAGATACTACCACTAGAAAAACAGTAAAAAATGACCTGTTGTTCTTGTTTCTGATTACGGTTGCATAATCAGCATTTCGAAGAGCTTGCAGAGGTTGAAGTAATTTCCAGTGGCATGTCGAAGTCCTTAGAGCTCAGAAAGTCTAAAGATAATCTGATCTTGACAAATCATACCAATTTAGTCTTTTCTCCTTCCCTGACACAGCAATCTCAATTTTACTTTTGCAGTCAGCCAATCTCTAACTTCCACAGTTCTCTCTCTCTCTTTAAAAAAGCCTGGATCCACGCAGGATTGAGGCATCTTGCACTCTACTGTCCGGGGAGGAAAGGGAAGGGGAAAAGAATCCTGTTTTCCACAGCTCCATTGCTCAGGAAATGCCCTATCTCAGACAGGTGAATTTGTCACCTTTCCTGACTACTTCAGATATCTTGGATCAGCTACCAAAGGCCTTATCTGATTTCTTACCAGTTTTAATTTACACATGAATGGCCTCCAGAGTCCTGAAGGTCACTACAGCTCCAGGAAAAAAAAAAAGAGGTTGAGGATGGGCTTGTGGACATAGGAACAGTTTCGTGAAGGGAACAAAAAAAGCTACTTTCGCAGAAGTTTGCCTCAATTCATGCAATTAACATGATATCTCTACCTCCCAGTCAGCTCCAGTAAAGGTTTATTTTTAGATGCTCTTTCAGACTCTGCACAGGGATGTGTCTAAAGTGACGTGGCTCAGTCCCAATTCTCTGTGTTCCAGGAAAAAGCCACGACTAGGGCAGAGAAGCTAATACCCTCTATCATTAACAAGACTGAATTCAGAGTTAACTTTTGCAAACTGAAGTGAGGCTCTGTATCTGCTGAAGCTGTACTTCTGCTCAGCCAGCCCCAAAACGAGCCAGTGGTCAGTCAGGAGCAGCAGCACCAGCACTGACTGTGCAGGACACAGAGCCCGGGGTGGCCCAGGCCGGCCAAAGCAGCAGCACTGACCGAGCAGGACACAGAGCCTGGGGCGGTCGAGGCTGGCCAGAGCAGCAGCACTGACCGTGCAGGACACAGAGCCCGGGGTGGCCCAGGCTGGCTGGAGCAGAAGGTGAGCTGGGAGTCCTTGCCCCGCAGGTGTCCAGGCAGTGAACTCCAGCCGATCTCCAGCTCCCCCATGCTCTGCACCCTTCTCTGGCTGTGTCCCAGCGCCGCAGGCGGCTTGCCCAGGGATAAGGTCTGCAGGACTACCAGCAGAGGCAGATAAGGCAGCTGGAAAGGACACAGCACCCACCTTGTTTGTGCGTGGGTTCAGCATGAGCGGCTTGCCCTTCTCCTTGGTATGCAGGCTGCGCCGCGCCATGGCGCAGGGAGCCGCGGCTGCGCGGAGTCGGGACAGCATCCTCCCTGCTTCCTGCCGCTGCTGCACCTGCGGGAGGCAAAGGGACACCTCAGACATCTCGGAGAGCACAGCTCAGGGCCACAGCGGCACATCTGCTGCACAAGGCTCCTTTGAACACCATGAAGGAACAACCCCACGCTGCCCCGTGGCAGCCAGGAGGGGGGAAAAGGAGGCAGGGCTGGGAATGCTGAGAGCACAGGAGTGGAGAGAACACGCGGGGGTGCTGATGGGAGCTGGCATGATGCTGTGGGCAGCCAGCACTGCCCAAGATTGCCTTGCTGATCACAGCAGAACAGAAGCACCAGCAGCAATTTAATCATCCATGGTGACCCGTGGATCTCGCACAGTGCAAATGCCAGCCAGGACACAACAACCTGGGTGAGCACAGCCACAAGGTTCACACCGAGACTCTGATGACTTTCTAACAATGAAATCTCCTGGCCTGGACAGCACAAAGGACAGAAACTGTGCAAACTGTGTCTGTCAGCGTATTAAAACTGTGCTACAACAAAACAGGGAATTAAAACGGCCAAAGACTCCCCTGAACTGTGGATTCCAGGCTTAGGTCTTACAACTCCAAATTAAAAAAAAAAAAAAAAGTTATTTTCAGAGAGAACATATATCCTTTTCAGTAAAGGATATGTTTCCCTGAAAAAAATGAAAAATAATGTTAGTATCACTCAAAAGCTTAGTTCTAATCCTGCACAGGTGATAGCAACTCCTGAGCTCATTTTACTCAATCACTGATCACAAGCCCTTTGGAGAAAAAATTATCACTTATTACATGCTTTTATAAGGCAGGACCAGCAGGGAATGTGCAGTGGACCCCTCTCCCAGAGATTATTTCAGAGACAGAGAGACAGCAGTGACCAAGCAGGACCTCCCACAGGAGCACAGTCCATTTGGTAGCACACAAGGGGACATAAGGCCAGCAAGGGCAGCAGAGAGCCAGCAGGAGTTCCATCATCCCCAGGCCCAGCTGTACATCCACATCCAACACAGGCAAGGACAGCAAAGCAGGGTAGGAGACATTTTTAAGGAATGAAATGATGCATGGCTTGGATTTTTAATTTCTTCCAGATGGGAGGAAAAATTGAATTAAGGAACAAAACTTCATTATCTTAAATATGGCCTGAATACTTTAGAAGACCTTTCTATAATCAAATTTGCACATAATCAGCTTTTAGGGTGGCAGACTGGTCTTACAAGTTACAATCTCAGGATTTTCTTGAAAATCTTTCCAAGCATTGAAAAGTATGCAAACATTTAACATTTTTCATCACCAGTTATGCCCGGGTTTCTCTTCTACCCACTAAGAAGCATAGAGGGAAGCTGTTCTGAATCCAGAAGCATTCCTTTCTCTCATCCTTTACCTGTTTGTTTAGGTCTACAACTGAAAAAAGTTCTGCTCAAAACCACTGTGTTTATTTGTTTTGGGATAAAGACCATAAATTTACTGTGTGGTGTGGGACAGGAGGCAGCACTACAAAGAAACACTGCCTTTAATGTGCTTATGCCTCCCCAAACCTGCAAGTGGTGGACTGAGCACAGCTGGTCTGCCAGCACTCCGAGCAGCTGGAAATCGGGATCAGACAAGGGAAATTAATTTTGTGCTGCCTTCAAGAGTACCACATTCAGCTGTAAGTGGTTTAGTTCTGATTGCTCGTTTGCCGTCATTACACGGTTGCAGGTCTGTCTCCTTGTGTGCGGAAGGCTAAAAATGGTCTGTGATTCCAGAGCCACCTCTGGAAAGTCACACGAGCGAACCTCGTCCCACAGTCCCACCAGCCTGGTGCCAGGGCAGCTTCAGTCTGCCACGAGCAAACACCTTGAACAGGGAATTAAAAACTAGGACAAACACCAAACCTTACCTGACTCAAATTTAAATTACTCCGTTGCAATTAACGAGCATTTAAGAACCAAACAAGATTGTGGCCCAGATTCACCCTAACCTGATCAATTAACTCTAATCAAGGAGGCAGGAGGGAAAAGACTTTTCAGAAGTGTGATACAAATCTTGCTTTCTTCTCTGATGTGTGAGAGAGACTTGCTCCTCTCTGAGGTGTCACACCAGCACCTAAAATTATTCTCTTGATGGAGGTATCTCAGACTCATAAAGGGGGAGAATCAAGTTTCATTTTCCACTCAGTCCTCTGTTTAGATCCAAGAGATATGACCCCAGTTAATTTATATCCAGCATAGAACCTGACTGGTTACTCAGTCCTGAGCTCTTCCTCCCCTAAGTAGCTCTCCTAATTGCTCCCTATTTCTGTTTCCCATCTTGCACATCTCCTGTCACAGGCTTCTAAATGTGGCTGAGCAAGGACTTGCCTCCAAACCTCACCTGAATATGACCTATCCTGACAGCACAAACCGAGCAATGCTTCCCCATGCCCTGTCCACACTGCTCTGCAGGAATGCCAGGAGCTCTGCCCGCGTGGTCAAGGCCCTCTGTCACCCAGCCCAGCTCTGCTGGCCACCACCCTTGTCCCCTGGACTCACAGGGAGGGACAAAGGGACACGAAGCCTCCTGCTCTGTGGCTCTCATTTGCTGGGGAGCACTCGTTTCTGGGAAGCTCCAAGGATAGGTGTGGAACAAAGGCTCCCAAACCACGACCTGCTTTCAAGGAGGTGAAAGGGCTGGATCATGCTGCTGTCTGGGGAGGTTCTTAAATTGTTTATGATGGTTTTGTAGAAGAGTGGCCAGGCTTGAGAGGGTGACAGTTTAATCATAAGAAAAAGAAGATATAATTGCAGTAGGAGACGCTGACAGAGAATCCCAGAGTGGTTGGGGTGGGAAGAGACCTCAAAGTTCATCCACTCCCCCTCTGACATGGGCAGGGACACCTTCCACTATCCCAGGCTGCTCCAAGCCCTGTCCAACCTGGCCTTGGACACTGCCAGGGATCCAGAGGCAGCCACAGCTTCTCTGGGCACCCTGTGCCAGAGCCTCACCACCCTCACAGACAGCAATTCCTTCCCAATATCCTATCCCTCCCTGCCCTCTGGCACTGGGAAGCCATTCCCTGTGTTCTGTCCCTCCAAGACTTGTCCCCAGTCCCTCTGCAGCTCTCCTGGAGCCCCTTTAGGCCCTGGCAGGAGCTCTGAGCTCTCCCTGGCGCTTCTCTTGTCCAGCTGAACACCCCCAGCTCTCCCAGCCTGGCTCCAGAGCAGAGTTGCTCCAGCCCTGGCAGCATCTCCGTGGGGAGAGGATGCAAATTGAGGGAAAGAGCAGAACTTGCAGTGATGTGAAAACTCAGAGGACTGAGGTTGTGCAATGTCCTGTGAGGAGGGATTCAGGAAGAAAGCAGCAGAACTGAATGAGGAATAAATTCCTGCCCAAACATGTGTCAGCATAACTAGGATCTCTCTTCTCCCTTCAGTACTTAACAATGGTGAGACGTAAACAACACTTTGGTGCACCTCTGGACTGAGTCCACCACAGCTGTAACTGTTGTCTTGCTGTGTCACAATTTTAGGGGATTAAGTTCTTCAGCACACCAGACACGAGCTCCCTGCTGTGCCTTATCAGGAGGCATCTGGCCAGGTCAAACTAATTACCAATATGCACAAGTGCCCTTATCTGGGAGCAAATGTTCTGCCGGTCCAATTATGGATTTGTTAAATGGCAAAAGCTACTCTTAAGGTCAGGTTCATCACACTCTTAAAAGGCAGAGTTGGTTAGGTCACACTGTCAGGAAGCTCAATGTCAATTAGAGCAAGGCCAGCTTCAATTACTGCCCAGGCTGCCTGACCTGTGGCTCTCCCCTCAGTGCCAAGGAGTATCTGTCAGGGCACAGCAAACTTGTGCCGCATGACTCTGCAGTCTGCCTTCTGTCTGAAGGGTGGGTAAACAGAAATGCACTTCAAGTGCTCCTGAAATCCTGTCAGAGATCAGCTCCAGCCTTTCTTTCATGCGCAGAAACTGACCTGTGTGTTGAGGAGGTTTTTTGGGTAACACAAGCTGCAATCATTAATTCAAGGCCATAGAGGCCTCACAGAGCTTCCAATCCTTTAGGCCTCCACCAATTTTAAGCCACAGATGTTCTCTCCTATGTAGCCACAGCAATCCATCAGGTGAGTCTGCTCCACCCCGGCTCTGGTATGGATGCACCACCACACTCCATTCTCTTTTTTTTCCATGATAAAGAGACGAGCCTGGCCCACCCAAGCATGACACAAACCAGGCACACATGGGCTGGCTTCATCACTTCAGCAATGATAAAGCAGTCTAAAATTATTACATTAGGCAAGCACCAGCTATAAGTGTGTCTCCCCACAAGACTTCCACCTAAAGAAAGCACTCTCCACCCTTTCCCTGCACTCACCACCCTTCAGCAGGCCAAGGAGTCACTTTGGGTTTAGAGCAGGAGCATCCCAGGAGGAAGGAGCAGAGGGCTGAGGATGGGGGGAGGTGGTACTGCACAGCAGCTCGGCGCCTCTGGCTCCCTGAGCTGACCACATGCTACTGTTGAGGGAAGTTAGCAGGAAACACAGGCAAAACTATTTCAGGTTCCCTCCAGCAAAGTCCTGAGCCACCACTTTAAAAGGACATTTCTAAGGCACCTTGAGATCTGCAGATTAAAAGGAACAGTCATGGGGAGGAGTTACTAGTAAAGTGTTTGGCAGAGGCAGGCAGGTTATTTTGGAAGCAGATCTTTAACATATTGAAATGACTCTTCCCTTTTATTCTGAAGCAGCCAGTTCAACAGGGAGAAAAGTTAGGTGTGGAGTACTTAAGCAGAGTTAGTTCACCACTCGAGGCTGGAAACATTCAGTAAACAAAGCATGCTTAGGTGCTTAGGTGCAAATGAGAATAATTTCAGAACACCTTCCTAAAAAGAGCATTTGTGAATTACTGTAATTTACAGTATTAGAAGACTTTTTGCAGCACAAGCAGAAAGTAGGGCTGAATTGTTTGGTATTGGAATCTTGGTTTGTAACAGCTCTTACCAGACAACATCAGAGAGCTGTATTTTTATACATTAATAATCCTGACCTAAATATTCTGATTCTTAAGTATCAGAAAGTCCATTATCTTTTAGCAGCAGTATTTTTGACCCAGTCTGACAGGAAGATTTATTCACATTCTTGATTTATTTTCATTTGTGTAACTGGGAGGGGTCCTGGTGGTAAAGTTAAGGGCACATCTGTATGCAGGAAAAGGCCTGACCCTGAAAACCCCTCTGGAATATTGCAGGAATAAGCAGAGAGGTCCTCATGCTTTATTCTGGAGAATTGGTGCACCTCTGTTTTGGAGCTGTTCAGCTCAGAAATGCAGATTTTTATTTTGGATACAAGTTGAGAGCTGGACAAGGATGTTCTCAACAGCTGCTGCACATAAAAATGGGAGTTCTTCCTGGTAAAGCAGCTCAGCACTAAGCCCAGCTCAGAGAAACAGAGCTGCTTGCTAACTCAGTGCCAGTTCGGTAAAGCACAAGCCTGCCAATCGCTTACAAACCACGGTGTGCACTGGTTAGGGCTTAAAGAAGAAATATCACTTGAATTATAGAAAAACCTGAGAAACTATCCATGCACCATGAGCTACCAGTGCTCCTTCTGCTGCAGAGAAGCTGCTGGCACCTCTTGTAAAGATGAACATTCAATTAGTACTCACTCAAGCACGGCACACTACCACGCACTTTGATAGCTTCTGTCTTAGTTTGCACAAGAAAAAGCTCCAAATCTTGCCTGCACTCAAGCTGCTGACTCACAGGCCACTGCACAGGATTATCAGAAGTTTCCTCCTGTGACTGTAGCACACAGCTTCTTTTAAAATACACACTCAGGCTGAATTTCTGCAGATCTTATCGTGTCTAACAAGGCATTAGACACTGCTGGCTGCACACACATGGGCGACTTGCAGAGCTGCATGTTCTGCCCAACTCTTTCATTTGCCCATAGCTAAATACAGGTACACAGAAAACCTCCCTTTGATGTTCACTACTTTTTGGAATTAAGAACACGAAGACACCAAATAATCAACATTTGGTGGTTTTGATCTTGCCTGGCTGCAAGACCGTCCTTCTTCATCAACCTTCTATCAATGTGCTGTAAGTTCGGCTGGTTTTTCTTCCCTACTAATTATGAGATTCTTGCCATGACACAACACCCCGGGTTGCTCAGACAACACCGCTTATTCGGTATTTTTCAGTGTTTCGGTGCAGCGAGGCCACGAGGAGCACGGGGCCGGCGGCGTGTCAGCCACGGCCACTTCTTTGAACGAGCAGCCAAGAGGCCAAACGCGAACACCAACTCTAGAGTACCAGCGGCGCTTCCTGCTCCAAGGCCGCGCCAGCTGCTCCGCTCCTTCCCAGCTTCCACTCTCCATGGCCACGGCAGTTCACGGCAGGTCGGCCCGGCGCGGGGGCCAGCAGCAGCGGAGCAGCAGGGTGGGCAATCCCCGCGGCCTGGGGCAGCAGCCGGCGGGCTGGCGGGCGGCAGCTACGTTGGTCACCGTCTGACAGGGGTAAACAGTACGGGCACGGCCGGGCTGCTTCCCCCGGCTCCAGGCAGCTCCGCACCTGCCGCAGGGCCCAGGGCTGCCCCCGCCCAGGCCGGGCCTCGGGGCCTCGCACCGCCGGGCTGCTGCTGCGGCGCTACCCCCGCGGGGCCGGACCGGGGACAGGGAGCATCCCGGGCGGGCTCCATCCCCTCCCCGCGCCCGGGCGGCCTCCAGCCCCTCAGGACGCCCCGTCACTCGGGTTTATAAAGAGATAGAGGCCTGTGGTGCGCCGCCGCAGTTGTATAATTGTTACCAGAACGGGATCTACCTCCTCCTGAGGCTGCTGCCCGCTGAGCGATGCCGGCCGAGGACCTGATCCTACTGAGCGAGAGCAGCGCCCGCCCGCCGGAGCTGCGTCCACCACGGAACCCGCCACTGAATGGAGTGAACACGGAGGCGCCGGGGAGGGGCACCCCGGGGGGCGGGTGTTGGCTGTGACTGACAGCTCTCAGAGCCAATCGAAAGGAAGAAAGCGTGCATGCACCGCTGGCGCTTGGCCAATGAACGCTTTGTCCCGCCCCCTCGGGGGGAGAGCGGGACAGGCGCGGCGCGGCGGGGCCTGCCGCATGCTAATTAGATCTGCCGCTACAGCCAATCAGCGTGCAGGGGCGGGGCGAGGAGGGGAGAGCCGGGGGCAGGTGAAGGGGTGGGGGATGGGGGATGGGAATGGGAATTGGGACGGGAATGGGGATATGGGGATGTGGGGATGTGGGGATGTGGGGATGTGGGGATGGGAATGGGAATACGGGGATGGGGAATGGGGATGGGAATGGGAATGTGGGGATAGAAATGGGAATGTGGGGATGGGAACGGGAACGGGAATGGGAATGGGAATGTGGGGATGGGGAATGTGAGGGGATGGGGAATGTGAGGAGTTGGGGTTCATACTCAATTTGGGCCCGTGAGGGGATGAGGCTGTGAGGAGCTGGGGCTCATACTCAGCCTGGGTCTATGTGTGGATGGGCTGTGAGTGCCATGTGGCACCAGGCTGGTGTGAGACCATGGCTCCTGCGGGGCACCATGCTGGGGAGGAGGCCGAGGGGGAAAGGCAGAGCAGGAGGAAGGCAGCAGAGAGCAGTGCCAGGGAATAGGGTCACTCCACACAGAGTTCCTTGAATCCAAATGGAAGCTGCTCCCAACATCCAGGGCCATCCATCCATCCACCCATCCATCCTGGATGCCCTGCATGGAATAGGGCTCCTCAAAACATGCAGAGTGACAGCGCTGAGTGAACCCCCTGCCTCTTCTGCTGCCATGCAGAGCCTGCAGGGCTGGAACATGCTTGGACTCCAACAGAAGGCTTGGCAGAAGTCATCCAGGCAGCTAACACTGCAGGTCAGCACTGAACTTGTGGAAGAAAAGAGAAAAACCATAATTTTTCACAACAGCACTGGGCTGTTTGTCCTAACAATGGCCTCACCTCAGTAGGAGTGATGCCCTTCCCCAGCTCAGCCGTCGGTGTTTGGAGAGGGAAAGTACAGGGGTAGAAAAGATTAACAGCTCAACCCATCCCCATTCACCCGTCTCTCTCCAGCCCAAACTCAGATGTTCCCCAGCGCTGCAAATTTTGACTGTTCATCACAGAATCCTAGAACAGTTTGGGCTGGAAAGGACCTTAAAGCTCATTCATGGGCAGGGACACCTTCCACTAGCCCAGGCTGCTCCAAGCCCTGTCCAGCCTGGCCTTGGACACTGCCAGGGATCCAGGGGCAGCCACAGCTTCTCTGGGCACCCTGTGCCAGGGCCTCACCACCCTCACAGCCAGCAATTCCTTCCCAATATCCCATCTCTCCCTGCCTGCTGCCAGTTAAAACCTGAACTTTTTATTTTAACAGGGACTTTTATTAAGTAAGAATTTGAATTCTCTGATCAGGATTTAAATAGCTTGATGTATGAAGGAGCACCGTGCAGTTAAAAGAAGCAGAGTCACTATAGTAACAGTATCAAATATGTAAACCACTTAATCAAAACCTCCTCTCCTAATTATGGTTTTGAGGCCTGTCATAAAGAGCACATTCAGCTGCTTTCCCCCGTCAGCATGACTGTGGCAGCTTTGAAACGTTTCTGAATAATGCTGCTCTGCACCTATAAACAAAGGAGATTGTGAAAATAACCTGCAAGGTCATGACTTTGTGCCTGGCTAAAAATAGCCCAAATTGAAGGCATTTAAAAAAGCCTGGCCTCGTACCCAAGCGGCATAAATCACTTGTGCTGTAAAGCAGTGTTGCTGCAGGATCTTGCCCAGTATCACCTAATGAGCAGCTGAGGCCTGGCGGACACACACTGAGCAACACTTTGTTGTGAAAGAATGGCTGTCTGGAGAGCTGCGCTGTAATTAGTCACAGCAGAGAAAAACCTGCGCCCCAGGGAATGCAATCTGGCAGGGCTGTGGGGCTGCAGCTCCCGCAGCAGGTTTGATGGGAGGGTGAGCTGTCATCTGCAGACAGCACCCACTGCTTTCGAGCCGCCTGTTCTCCCAGCAGGATGGGATCAGCTGTGCTGCTTCTCAAACCCAGCTCCAGCCCTTTCCCAAAATACGGGTTGCTGTGGAGGGGAGGCCTGTTCCGTGCTTTGTGCTTTACACAGCCCCAGGGAGAAGCAGGATCATGGAATTGTGGGGTTGGAAAAACCCTCAGACTATCAAGTCCAACCATTCCCAGCACTGCCCAGGCCACCACTGACCCATGTCCCCAAGTGTCACATCCACATGGCTTTTAAGTCCCTCCAGGGACGGGGACTCCACCACTGCCCTGGGCAGCTGTGCCAGGGCTGGAAAACTCTTTCCATGAATAAATTCTCCCCAGTATCCACCCTGCCCCTCCCCTGGCCCAGCCTGAGGCTGTTCCCTCTCCTCCTGTCCCTGTTCCCTGGGAGCACAGCCTGATCCCCCAGCTGTCCCCTCCTGTCAGGAGTTGTGCAGAGCCACAAGGTCCCCCTGAGCCTCCTTTGCTCCAGGCTGAGCTCCTTTCCCAGCTCTCTCAGCTGCTCCTGGTGCTCCAGACCCTTCCCAGCTCCATTCCCTTCCCTGGACACTCTCCAGCCCCTCAGGGTCCCTCTTGTGAATCTCCATGCCACTGCCTGTGCCACAGAACAAGAGCAGCAGTTGTTTCTCCCTCCTCCCCAGGACTTTTCTCACCATATTTGGTGCTCAGCTCACAGGAGTTTCTTCTGGCACACCAAATGTTGTTGCTCTGCTGTTGCCAGGAGAACAAGGCGAGCCCTTGGAGCTCCTGGGCTCCTGAAGCCAGCCAGCATGGATCTGCTCTCCCTCTGGCTGTGCTGGAGCAGCCTCCACAAGCGTCACAGCTCGCCCACTGCACACTGAGAATTCATTCAGAAACTTTTAATGCAGCAGATGACTGTTTGATGATCACTGCACATTTCCTGCGTGCACAGCCCATTGCATTTTACCAGGGCTGCTTCCCACAGGGAGCCAGCGGCTTGTGCTGGAGTAAAATGCATCTGCCCAAAACCATCACTGTTTGAAGGTGTGGTGAGGAACATAAACCACATAAAGGTGGTTTCTTAAATAAACCACATACAGGTGGTTTCTTAAATCCCTTCCACCTTCCTAAAACTGTGTTCTATTTCTCTTTAGAATTTTCCTAGACTTCTGATAGTTTTCTGCTTGTTTTTTTTTCTCTTTACTAAAGAGAACTCCCTGCTCCATTTTTCTGGTGATAAACCATACTGGTTGTAACCACTTATACCTGATAAAGTAAACAGATGGCCTTTGTTCCCCGTCCTTGAGATAGTTTTGACTCTGCTTTCTGTAACAGTTTCAGTTTTTCAAATATCTTATTTAGTGTAATGTCACCAGCACTGGACCCTGTGTTCTTGTTTGTTCTGTCACTGATCCTTGATTCAAATAAATAAATAAAAATAATCTCTGTTGTAATTGCCTAGATCCATCCTTTCGCTCCTTCCATAACCCTGCACTGTCACTCCTATCAATACACTGATAATGTAGCTATGTGTATAGAGCTAATACAGAACAAATAATTGTTTCAGCAGTGAAATATCTGAACGATCTTGTCTCACTCCAATCTCAGAAGATTTTGCAGCACAGGCTAGCAGAACCAGGTATCCCTCAGAAGGCAGTTTCTGTGGTTTGATAAAAACTAGCCTCTTCACCTTCCGCTCTTTATTTCTGTTCAAAAGCGGAGTTGATTGTTCCCTCTCACACAGTCAGACTCACCCTTCTATGGAGAGATGACCCGACTGACTCTTCACATTTACTGTAGCAGGAACCAGGCAGTAAAGGTGATAGTTACCCCGAGGCAAGGCTTGTGAAGAAAAATAATACCTTTTATTACACCAATTCCACTAAAAGGTATTACTTCTCTCCACAAGCTTTGCCCCTTTTACTTCATTAGAACAACAGCATTGCTAAATATGTTTACACTGCTTCCATGATTTTGATTCAATTTCTGACCAGCAATTTTATTCCATTTTCAAGCAATTCTCCTTAAAATTTTTCATTTAGTGTTTTTGGACTTCGTTGTATCCAGAAGAGTCTCTGGCCCCAAGAGCAGCTCATGTGGGAAATGCCCACATTCGTGCTGTCCAGGTGCTTTACCATCCAAACCAACGCCCACATGCAGGCTGTATTTTGGGAATAACGTGCTAATTCCTGCTCTGTCTGCGGGGATTGTTTGGGAAAATGCTAGCGGGTCTTGCCCAGAGCTATGCCTGGGGCTGTGCTCACGATTCAACAGTGCAGGTGACAAAGCTCCAGCTCTGGGGACATTTTGTGGCACCATAAATTCTGCCCGGATTAGGGGTGGCCTTGCTTGAACACACATCATACACGTCTGTAAGTCTTCCCAGCTAGGGAGTATGGCCTGCAGGGACACCAGTCCCTCCTCAGCTCTGGCCAATTCCTTTGTCAGCGACTCTCACTGAGGGTTAGCAGGTTTATCTTTTGCTGCTTTCTATGTTTTACTTCCCTTGCTTCTGCTCTGCAGCTTTCTTTTAGGCCGGTGACCTGCTTGACCTCAGATGATGGGTCAGCTCCCCTCTGCTGCAGTCCTGGACAGCCACAGATATGGTGGGAAAACCCAAGGTGGGCTAGCCAGGTGATAGTCAAACTTCAAATATTCAGATAGAAGGAAGAAGCTTTTTGTGATGAGGGTGGTAAATTTAACGAGGTGAATTATAATGAGGGTGATAAATTTTACAGTGAGGTTGGCAGAGGTTGGCCTAGAAAGGTGAAGGATGCCCCATCCCTGGAAACATTCCAAGCCAGCTGGGATGGGAACCTGGGCATCCTGGTTGAGTGGAGACCACAAGTAACACTCAGAGTGGATTTCATGGGGGGAGGCCACAGCCTTTGAAATGCTTCCATCCCTAATAAACCTGCTTTACTGCTGGGAGTCACAGTAACCCCTTCCTCCTCACTGCTCTGGTTGTATCCATTGCACAAAACCGGGTGTATTTATTTAGATGTGCTGTGGCCACCACTCTGAGCTCTGGTGCAGACACACAGCAACATTTTCCTACAACATCCTTGTGAGCAGGAGCTTTCTGCCAGAAACCATCCTACAGCAGCCCAGCTCTGCACTCTGAATCATCTTCCTCAACATTGTGCTTGTTGTATTTCATCTGGAGCGGCTGAGCTGCTGCTGTCCTGATGGGAGGACAGGAGAACATTCAGGGCTGGGATTAGGGTTATTACTAGTATTACTCCTGTTGTTATTGTCATTCTCATTGTTATTATTACTATTCCGATTATTATGAGGATTATCCTGATCCCGGATCGGTGTAACCGCCCCAGTGCAAACCCGCAGCACGCACGGGTGTCTCGGAGACTCAATCGGAGTCATTATTATTCCGATTATTATTCCTATTGTTACTAGGATTATCCTGATCCCGGATTGGTGTAACCCCCGCAGCAGGCACGGGTGTCTCGGAGATTAGATCGGAGCACAAAGCTCGGACAGCGGGGGAGGACTGCCCTCTTCTGATCGCTCACCGCGATGGACCGGCGCTCCTTCATTTGACCACAGCGGGAGCAAAAGCACCATATCGGTTCAATCCACCGCGAGTTCGCAAGTCCTGAAGCGCCGCTGACCTCAGCTGAGCTGGGAAGAGGTGTGGCTCGGACGCCTCGGGGGAGGCGGTGTGCCATCGGCAGGGTCTGGTGACATTGATCCTGAAAGCAGCATGCAGTGCTTGTTGGTCTGTCTCACCTGGCAGGCTGTGCGTGTGCCCAGCAGGGCGGGGATGGACCTTGCAGGGACTGACCAGAGCCACAATGAGCCCTGAAGGTTAAAGGATGAGCCCCAGCAGCCCAGCACACTCCATCACTCTTGTTCCTTGTTTCTGAGTTTCAACTGACGGACACCCTGCTCTCAGCCTGGGCTCCCAGCACTGGTACTGCAGGCTGGGCACTCTCTGTGCTGAGAACACTCTGCTTTTGTCTCTGTTTGGCAGCCACTGAAGAAATAATAGAGAAACCTGACAGAAAAGATCCATTAACCTTCACAGGTGTCAAATTGCACTGTCTTGAGAGGCTATAAAATGCATTTTCCATGCTTGTTAGCACAGTGCCGTTGTCTCAGCCTTGACCTCTCTGTGCCTAGTAAAGGATGACATCCTAACCAGTGCAAAATAGCTCAGTTTCCTACAAGGCGAGACAAGCGCTGATGAGCAGAGTGCCATCATGGCACTGAGGAGAAATAGCTTTTTCTCTTTGAGCTATCATTCCCGCTGAGCGCTGCTGAAGGTGAGGCAGTCCCTGGCTATAGTGACCTGCAGTGCTCCCTCCATGTCCTCCTGGACTCTGCTAAAGCAGCATTATACTGCTGACCCCCAGTGCTCCCTCCATGCCCTGCTGGACTCTTAAAGCAGTGTTACACTGCTGACCCGCAGTGCTCCCTGCATGTGCTGCTGGACTCTCTGCATTTCATCCTGCGTGGATTCTCACTGGATGTGTGCTGCTAGCTCAGCCTGAAAATCCAGCTCCTCCTGCAGGAGAGCGCTGATATTAAAACACAGACATATCTGGGCTGGAAAAGACCTGACCAAGGAGAGACAGCGATGTGACGAGTTTTTACATCTCATACAAAGAGTGAAAACCATAAATCCTTTATATCAACTGTGCATTTTATCACTTTACAGAATGCACAGATATCTGGATTTGGGACAGCGTCAGACATCTCAGTTTTGAGGTCTCTGGAGGGGGAGTTATGAGCAGCTACAAAACTTCTGCTATAAAACAAGCTTTGGCACTTATTCACAAGCTCCTTTGTAGCTTAAATTACAGAGAACCTAACTCAACCAAGATTTCATCAACAATGGCGTGAAAGGAAGTCTCCAGTTCTCAAGAACTTCCAGAAACAGGATTTTTCTCTTTTCTGAGAGCAAGGGAACTTGAGTCTCTTAAAAATCCAGACCTGCTCAGCTAACACATTTTGTTTCTTTTTTCTTTCCCGGTTTAAGCTTGTTCCCCTTAATTCAAGGATCAGGTGGGCTGAGGCTGAATGAAATCAGTGGCAAAAGGTAGGTGAGGATTAAAGATGGCAGGGCAGAGCTGTAGGACCACAGCCCTCGCTCTGCTCTGAGGGCTAAAGGCAATGTGCTGAAGGAAGAAAGCCATCAGACAGCCAAGCTATTAGGAGCAATTTACCCTCCCTCAATCTAGTGTGGTTGCTGACCACCTGTATCAGCTCTAGGCTCCCCAAAACGGCTTGCAGGAAGATTTGCTGCTCCGTTTTCTTTGCAGGAGCTCAGCTTAGGCAGTGTGACCTGCAGGCTCAATCACCCCCCTCTGTCATGAGGTGGGTTTTGGGGACCTCTGGCACCCATGGTGTGATTTAATGCTTTAACTGAATGCATCCCCAGGGCTGCTCCTGCCCTGCTCCCAGCACCAGCTGAGGAAGTGCTGCTGGTCCTGGTGGGGACAGTGCCAGCAGCAGCTGCTGGGGGCTGTCAGCACCAAACCCCTCTGCTGCCAACCTCACTGCAGCAGCCCCAAGTCCCTGCATGGCCAGGCCTGCGGTCAGTGTGTGTTTTCTGCAGGGCTGAGCCCAGGAGGGTCACTTCATTGATGCTCCTCAGCCTCAGCCCTTCCCCACAGCCGTCAGTGAATGCTCAGAGCAACAGCGGCTGCATGTGTTGCTTTTGGGATATTTACTCTGCAGAAGTGCTTACAAAACCCTGAACAACAGGATGCTGTACTTTTTCAACTTCTGATAAACTCGTGTGAGTGAGATCTGTCCATCATCCCTATCCCAAATATCTGGGAAATGCAGAGTTACAACAAAACTGGAGGCAGCTCCAGGTTACTGCTCAGAAAGATTTCAACTCCTCATTTTGAGCTTCTCCAAGAGATCATATTTCCCTCTGTAAGATCAAAAGCAGCTTGTGACATAAATTTTAAAATATTGTTACAAATTATGAGCCTCTTGGGTATTAAAAGCCACTTAATGTAGCAGGTTCATCTATCAGCTCAGTCCTACCCGGGGAGAGGAACATCATTCCTGCCTTCTTGCCACCTTCACAGAGTGGGCAGTGAATGTGCTGACAACACTGGAGATGGGAATTTATTTATTTTAGCCACACTGACACAATCCAGGAGACCTGTTCAGCGTGGACTCAGGTCTCCAGAAACAGCAAAATTTCCTTTTCTGTCCTAACTTCTGCTGCCGAAATAACAACCCAGGGCAAAGCACAAAGCCATGTGCGTGCAGGCAACAAAGCTGACCTAAACGACTTTGCCGACCTTCCTGATGATGATGTGCTGAAATATTTTGCTGGAGAGAACCTGCCAGACACAATTCAGTAAGACAAAACACCTCCTGGCTCTCTTCACAGGAGCAGGGAACACTCACCAGCCTGCCAACCCAGACCCACACCCGCTCCTCACAGATTACACACATCCGAGTAGGTGTGAGCCCATTATTTTCCCCAGCAGGGGGAAAAGCTTGGTGTCAAATCACTGACCACAGGTGCACCCTCCCGCAAATCTTCTGTGCATCACAGGCACTGAAAATGGAAATCTGCTGGAGCCTGTCAGGTGAGAGCAGGGCCCAAGCATGGGGCTGGGGGTTGATCTGTGGGGTTAATCCAGACGGTGGATGGGGAAAACCAGAACCCAGGTTTGATGCGTTTCCCTGCAGAGGGCAGCCTGTCCTCGCCTAAGGCAGCTTGCGGCTCCAAGACCTGCAGGACTCTGAAATCAAACCGTTTTAGGCAGGAAACACAACTATTCCCGCCTGCCAGTGGCTGGGAAGGAGCTGAGTGCCAGTCCTGGCTTGGGGGCATCCCCTGAAAGGAGACCTTTGCCTGGCTGCACCCCAGACACTTCAGATGGAAACAGACTTCTGCTGGGACTCCCTGAATCCACCTCTCAGCTCTGCTTCTTCCACGGCTTCCTCGCTCTCAGAATGTCTCCCTTCACACCCTCCTTTCTGTCTCCACGCCCTCCAAGCACAGATCTTGGCTCCTGGTGGTTGTTGCAGAGCAGAGAGCTCGGCGGCTGCAGCAGGAACCTGGGCCAGATGTGGAGCCAGAGCAGCTGGGCTGTGTGGGCTCAGTGTCACCTTTCCCTGGCTCAGCTGGGGTGGCAGGTGAGCTCCCTGCAGGCTGCCTCTCACTGTAGCTCAGTGCTTGGGGCCAGGTGACCTCCAAAGGTACCCTCCAGTCCAAACCATCCCATGGCTGTACAAGCTTCACAGCTGGAAAAGAAAACCAGAACACACCACACTCTTCATCAGTCAGCCTCAAAGCACTTTTTCCTTCCCCCTTCTTACACTTGAGACTGAGCACTCATACACAGAGCTCGGCAGACCAGGCAGGAGCCGGAGCGAGTCCCAGAGCAGCTCTGCCTCGCTCCTACACACAGGTTGGGAGCACCAGGGCTGGCTGGCAGGAGCAGAGTGTGAGCACAGCGATGCTCATGTGAACACCCAGCAGCACAGACAGACTGCACTGCTCCTGGGGGACCCACTCAAAGCAGCAGGCGAGAGGATGGAGCACTCAGCATCCACTGACAGCTCCTGTGTTCCAGGGACATAATTTGGAGAGACAAAGTACCTGCTGCGGGAGCAGACCCCTCGCCCGGTGCAGAAATGACAAACAGGTCTGCCCACGTCTGGCTTTTAATGAGCCAAGTTCAGTCGGTGTGAAATGTCAGTCGGTGCCTCCGGAGACACGGCAAGCACAGCCAAAGGAAGACACCCAGGCTCCTGCTGTTCAGCCCCTGTCAGTGGCTCTGTGATTAAACATTTCAGCTCAGCAGCTCGCAGGCTGACATTTCTGCCACCATTGCCTTGGGCTCGCTGTTTGTTTATCCATCAGAAGCTGAAGGATGGCGCAGTATATCTGAGGATTAAGGGGTGACACACAAAGTGCCACTGACCTCTCTGCAGACACATCACCAAGTACCAGCGACACCTCTGTCCCCAGACCAGCCTCTGCCACTGCCATGGGATGGAGGAGCTCCCCCAGGCCAGGGGAAGGCTGTCCAGCTCTGGTGGCACTCGCAATGTGTTGGGGTGCAGCTCTGGAGGTAGAGGGACGAGATGCACAGCAGCCATGGCTCAGAGGAGACATGGGCCATGCACGGGCAGCACCAGTCCCTGCTTTGCTGCTAATTTTGGCCAGAAAAGCCAATCTCTCTGCAACCTTTTGTAGGAGGAGAATGATGAGCTCTCTGCGCTGTGGGACACAGCCGCTCAGCAGGCACAATTAGTGGCAGAAGCACTCAAACGTGAGCCCTTGTTTTGCTGCAGTGGCAGACTTTTCAGACTGCAATGAATAACCATCCTATACCATCCTCTCTGGAGAGAGAGGCTTTTCTTCTTCCCTCCTTTCACAGCTGACAGTCGCATGGGAACACACAAGGAAAGTCTGGAGGCCCCTACAACTCCTATTTAACTGTTTCCAGGACGGTTCTCTCTCATTCACAGACCTCCCTGAGGGCTGTTTGCCCACAGCAGGCAGACAGCATCAGCACTTGGGTCCCTCTTGCCTTGCCTGGCCTTCCTCACACCCAGCAGTGCCAAAACATTGCCTCTGCAGCCTCAGGAGACATTCTCAGGTGAGTCCTGCAGGGACTGCTCTGGGGACTGGAGTTTTCTTAGGTGGGATGTGAATGCTGCTCATCCACCAACATCAAGTGCATCAAACTCCAGTAGAAACCTGGACTATTCACTCAGGGATGGACTAACTCCAGTATGGACCACCTCCAGCCCGCTGGAAAAGCAGATGGTTTGTGTGCAGACAGCTTGGATCCTCTGTGCATTTCAGTTGTGGAATGCTGAGCTCCTGGTGGTTTTGCTCATGCAGCAGCACAGAGAAATTCTCCTTATGGAGGAATTTTCATCTCCACAAGTGAAGGAAGGTGAGAAGATGTGGCCGAGCTTTGTGATGAGAAGAAAAGATGGAACTGTAAGGTTGGAAACAAACAATCCCAACCTGGAGTCCTGATCCAGGGGCTCACCAGGCATCCAGCACATGAAACACACATGTTTATGTGCACACACACACAGATGAGTTCTGCTGTGCCTGGCTGGGCCCAGGTCACACACACAGCACGTTTCCTTTCACCTTTCTCCTCCTCAACGCCACAGAGTGTTTTAGAGAAGGACTTACCGGGCTGACTGGTGGCTTCCCAGCATCCAGCTGCTCATGAGCACAGGGTTTTGCAGAACACACCAAGAATGCTTCGGGCTGAAAGTATTTTCTTCCTTTGATGCACGTTACTGCTTACTGGGGAAATGTCATCACTCCTGGATGCTCACATGGGGTGTCACAGGGAGGTGTAGCACTGAACCTGTGTCAGGGGACTTCTCGCCCAACACTCTGCTGGCACTGGAGCACTCACAGCAGCCAGCAGGATTTAGGGACAGACAGCACAGTCATGTTGAAGGGACTCCATTTCTTCATGGAGTGTCATCCTGTAACCTATTTCACCCCATCCCTGTGACACTAACCGTCATTGCTCCAAGAGCAGCAGGCTGAGCACATGGAAACACGAGGGTACTGCCTGCTCCATCTCAGCCAGGAATTCCTTCCCAAGATCCAATCTATCCCTGCCCTCTGGCAGTGGGCAGCCGTTATCCCTGATCACAGGGTTAGTCCCACACACTGGTTATTTTACTGCTCCATTCCACAGGCTGCACTATCAAAGCTCTGTTTAATTAACCAGGTTTTGCCCAAGGTATTTATCCGACCTCCAGCATGGCCTATGCAGGAATTCCCAGGAGCATGAGGACAGAGCAGTGCCCAGCTCCTGAGTGGCCATCAGATGGGCTCCAGCCCCTGAGTGGCCATCAGATGGGCTCCAGGGCTGAGTGGCCATCAGATGGACTCCAGTGCTGAGTGGCCACCAGATGGGCTCCGAGCAGGTCTCATCACGGACACGGGAGCACACAGGGTGAGCAGAGCTCCATCCACACCCTGCAGCACCTGTACCCAAATCTGCTGCCATCTCTGTGAGGAATGTCACACACTGCTGGCTCTTCAAACAACACACGGTGCTGTACACAAACGCTGCAGGCAGCATTGACATACGCAGGAATTAACTCTATTTTTCAGAATAGTCTGTGCTGTCAAAGATGTACTTGGGTATATTTTCTCCAAAGCTTCATAAAAATTCATATAAACTTCCTAAACCATAGAATGTTCACTCCAACATTAATCAAAGCAACCATTCCGAGATCCTTTTGTTGCAAGCTATTCCACCACAACCCAAGAGCTGACCGAGTAAAACCCTGTGTGAAAAGGCTGTATTTTTTAAGACAAAATCTTTTTTTTTTAATAAATAAAAGCCTACTCTGAATTCAGCAATGTGATTGTTATAAACCAGCTTCACCGGTGTCCAGATGGCAGTTTAAAATACCGTGGTGAGCACAGCTTCAGAAAGGGAATATGCACTTTGAGAGGACTCTATTCACCCGAGTATTATACTGCTTCAAAATCAAACTCTGCCTTCCAAAATGTCAAAGGCAACAATTCACAAGCAAACACCATATGGTGTATTTGTTCTCTTCAATTCCTCTTAGAACCAGCTGAAAAAAAGAACATTTCAGAGCTGAAATGTCTGCATGCTACACTATACAATGTTCTTACTGCACGCTCTCAAAACCCATAGATAGTGGCTTGAAATTGCTCAAAGGGACAGAATTGATCATTTGCAGTCCACTCTCCAAAAAGTCCACTTGTAAAATTCACTGGCACTATGTTGTGGTTTCACTTGGGGATCTGGGTGGGATTCGCACAGTAAAGACTTCCCAGGATGTCCCCAAAAACCCTTTTAAAAGCAAGCTGAAGTTGGTATTTTTATTACTCTAATGGTAAAGCTCTGAAGATCTGGTTCGTGCAGCCCTGAGATGGTGTAACAGCTGCTGAATCCCAGCACAATTAAAAATAAACTGCAGTAAAAATAGCCACATATTTGTGACTGAGGAAGAACAATCCCTGGGCCAGCAAGAGAACCATTAGAGGCATCTTTCTGACATTCAAAGCAGTTTTAAAATCATCTCCCTGACGGATTCCCAGGCTCCAAATTGTGGCCAGTGGGTGGCTGTAGTGGAGGCTGTAGTGGAGGACAGATCCTTGCAAGAAGCCACCAGGAGCAGCTCCCACAGCTTCAGGGAGGGTTTTTTCTGCTCCCTCTGTTGTTCTTTAAACAAAACCCAGAATGGCTGGAGCCCTCATTCCAAAATCCAGGGTGTTCCCCATCCTGGGACACACATCCCTAAATCGAGGGTGTCCCCCATCCTGGGCCCTCATCTCTAAACCCAGGGTGTCCCCCATTCTGGGGAATTCATCTCCAAATCCAGGGTGTCTGCCATCCTGGGCCCTCATCTCTAAATCCCCCCAATTCTGGAGCCCTCATCTCTAAATCCAGAGTGTCCCCATCCTGGGGCATTCACCTCTAAACCCAGTGTGTCTCCCCAACCTGGGGCCCTCATGTCTATATGCAGGGTGCTCCCCAATTCGGGGCCCTCATCTTTAAATCCAGGGCATTCCCCATCCTGGGGCTACCATGCAGTACTATTGACAGCTGTGCTCCTGTGTCTCTTTTAATAAATGCCTTCTGCAAATTTACTGAAATACCTGATGGGTGATCTTGCACTGAAATGATTCTTCAAACTGCAAGAAATGCAGGTGGTGACAAAGTCTAAATTCTCTCTCTGTGACCCTGAGTGCTCAGACAGCCTTCACCTGCCAAAACAAAGCTGGGTGAAAAGCAGCCCAACACCAAGTAACCCCAGAATGCAAATGTTCAGGTTATGTGGGTATTCACATTCATTCTTAAAGGTCTTTCCCATCCTAAATGAATTCTGTGATTTGCAGAGGAAACCTAGACACCAGTACTGGAATAAACGTTTCATAATAATAATAATAAAATTATAAAATAATTACACGCTGCCACGCAAAGAAGGCTCAGGCCTTACATTTTATTTCAGTAAATGAGAGACAGATCTGGCTTGTAATCAGGTAAGCACACTCAGGTAACAAATTAAAGCCATCCCTCTTATCCCCTTTTCCCAGCATGTGAAGCTGAGGTTTTAGAACAACACTGAATAACAGCTCACGAAGCAAGATGGAAAATCCAGAGTGGTGGCAACATGCTCTGTTTGCTCCTTATGAAGTCAATATCACACTTGAACTGCGGGCCCTCGAGACAATACTCAGAAGCAAAACTTTTTCTTTCATGGCCATAACAAACAGTCCCACAGGCCTCTGGAGAAGTACCAGCCCACAGAAAATGGCTTCTGGTCTCAGAGGATGTGGGTGCCGATGCCTGGTGAGGATGAGCTGTGGCGTGGGCACCTCTCCGTGCTCAACCCAACGGCAGCGAGGAGCTGTGACATCTGTCAGGAGAGAGTTGCCAAAGGCTGCCCTCATCACGCTGATCTCACCCATCAGGCTGAGCTCTGCCGGCTCCCCGGTGTCTGACCGCAAGCTGAGGTGTCTGGCTGCAGTGCTGGTGCCTCTCCCATCGCAGGATGGGCATTATCCACTCCTCCACTGAGCTGCACCGGCAGGCGATGGGACAGAGCTGTGGCTGCTGCCACCTCCTCCTCCCTCAGCACTGCCTCCCCGGAGCCCAGCAGTGCCTTCCCCAGCCTTGGCTGGCTGCTGCTGGGAGCACAGCACAGCCAGAGGGACCATGGGCTGTGGGGTGGCTCTGGGTCTGCTCCAGGGCAGGGCTGGCTGTGCCTGGCATCTGAACCTCCCCCGCCACCAGTGAAAGTGCTGAACTTTAGTTGAGGTATATCAATTATCTGCAACACACCAGAAACCAAACCTCTGTTCCTGTCTTGTTTCCCCTTTCCAGCCACTCTGGGGGACATCCAAACACTCAAAGCAGGGACCAGAGACAAAAGGCTTTGCCCTTCAGATGCCTTCTCCATCAGCTTTGCCTTCCAAATGTCTTCTGCACTCCTGCCGCTGGACTGGCACCCCATCCCACCCACACCACGGCTGCCCTCACACCAGCGCTGCTCTTTGGCTGCGGCAATGGCATTTCCATACCCTGACGTGACATCTCCACAACCAGAACATGCTTTTGGGCTTGTCAAGGCCTGGTGCACACTCTCCTACAGCTACACCTGCACCTGATCCCATCAGGAACAGAAACCAGGGTTAATGCAGTAAATGCTGCTGTTAGTTATCTGAGTCTCACGCGAGTTTTCTTCACATCTCAGAGCATTTAGCAGATTGCTTGTTAAAAGGGTAGAAATAATGCATGTAAGAATAGTTAAATATGGGCCTTGCAGTTACTAAACACAGGAGTTTCTCTTCTACAAATGTGAGTAGTGCCACTGTGCTGGACAGCACAGCAACAGGATGGCAAGGAAAGCAGAGACTGTCTTTTATGGCACTATTTACAGATTTCCCACATAAAAAGCTGCCGAGTTTGATTAAATATAAGTATAGAACATTTCTTCCATATACAAACTCTTGTTAGCTGATTAATTATTAAGGTGCTCAGAAGTGTGGATGAAAACAGAAGTTACAGTAGATCAGTTGTATCTTCATTTATTTACACACAGTTGCCTGCTGGCACTGGCATCTCCCACAGAAGCTGGAAGCCAAGTGGCCAGTTTCGAATCCAGGGCCACAGGAACTGTTGTTTTCTTCACAAGATCTTTGTTAGAAGGAAAACCAGTAGTACTTTAATTCCTTTTCGAGTAGCAAAGCTGGGTGGATGCCCTTGCTGAGTCTGTCTCTGGTAGTGCTGGGCAGTGTCACACTGTGGGACACCCCGTGGGGCACCCCATTCCCAGCTCTCAGCTCCTGCGCTGCCCTTTCCTCTGGCATTTGCTGGCCTCGTGGGCAGCTGTCCGAGGCAGGACTCACAGCACCATGTTGTTTCACTGAAATGCATCACATGTGCCCTCCTAAGGACTCGGAAAACTCAGATCCCCATGCATCCCCTGCTGCACCCCGTGGTGCAACAGAAGGGAAAATTTTGGTGTGAGAAACCACAAACCAGCAAAATGCACTTAGCAAAAATTATGTCTTCCCATCAGAAAAAAATAAAACAAATCCCCAACGGCCCATATTTTGTAGGTCAAATTTCTTCCCCATAAACATTCTCAGAGAGTTATTTTTCTGTCTGATGGCCAAACTCTACCTCTAGTTCCATTCTCTGCTGACCGAAGGCTGGCATCGCTTTACTCCGTACCTGTATTCACACAGGTGCTTCAGAGGAGCTCAAAGTTCAGCGTTTTGGGAACCTGTCCAACCAGGAGGGTATCTGACTGTACTGAAAATGTTGATTTTGTCCTTGTCATTTTAAGTTGCTATAGAAAAAGAAAGGAAAATAAGTTGATTTGACTACTGTTTGTAAACCTACCATGTACTGTCATTTTCCCCCTCGTACATTTAAGTTTCAAACGGGTCCCAGAGATCGCAAGGCAAGATTGTTAAGGCAGTATAAGAAACTCAGTATTCATTCACACCTCTTGATCCCCTTAGAAGCATTCCTAAGGCATCAAAAGGGGTGTGTGGTTTGTGCTTGCCTTTTCCGAAAAAGGCATTTGGTACAGTGTGAAAAACAGATGCTTAATGACAGCTGGAAGCCACTCAGCCCCGGGCAGAGGAGGAGAGAGGTCCAGCGGGGCTCCCTGGGCGTGGAGCCCTCACCACCGCTCCTTCTGGTACACCTCTGCCTGCACCATGTCCCCGGGGTGCTCCGAGATGCAGGCCCCATTGATCTCGTTGAGCTTGTTGTCTGGAAGATCCTCGGGTTTTGTGCAAAGCTTCAGCGCCCTAGAGATGAAGACATCCAAGTCAAACTTGGGGTCTGTCTCGCTGTTCACCTCCGTGGGCTCCTTGTGGAGACGGTGAGGAGAGGAGGGCAGGCTTCGCTCCTGGATCTCTGGAAGAGAGCTGGGGCACTCCAGCCCCACCTGCGTGCTCTTCACCCACTGAGCAATCTCCAGGAAGAGGTTGGATGGCTCCTCTTCCAGCGACAGCTCTGCTGCGGGTGCTATGGTTGCCCTTTTCCAGTGGGATAAATCCAAGATCAGCTTGGGCTCTGAGTAGTGGTGGGGCTTACTGTCCCTCCACAGCAGTTTGTCCAAGTAGGAGGGTGACCCCACTTTGTAATCACAGGATTTCCCACAATCAGCATCGAACACTCGGTCCATGGATGAGTGGGACAGCTCCAAGAACCTCTCTGAGCTGCTCTGCGAGTATTTCCGTGGGTCCACCTGTGCTTCCTCAGCTGTGGGCTCAGAGCCTGCGCGGGGATCGCGCTGCACCTCATCCATGTCGTGGTGTTTGTCATGTCTCCAGTCCAGGTCGGAGGAGAGGCTGATGTGGTACCTGCCAAAGACACCACATTGCTGTGAGACACACAAAACAAAGACACCACACTGCTGTGTCACAGGGACCCAGAGACCACTCTGCTGATTGTCACACACAGGGACACAAAGACACCACACTGCTGATTGTCACACACAGGGACACAAAGACACCACACTGCTGATTGTCACACACAGGGACACAAAGACACCACACTGCTGTTTGTCACACACAGGGAAACAAAGACACCACACTGCTGATTGTCACACACAGGGACCAAGAGACACCACACTGCTGATTGTCACACACAGGGACCAAGAGACACCACACTGCTGATTGTCACACACAGGGACCAAGAGACACCACACTGCTGATTGTCACACACAGGGACACAAAGACACCACACTGCTGATTGTCACACACAGGGACACAAAGACACCACACTGCTGATTGTCACACACACAGGGACCAAGAGACACCACACTGCTGATTGCCACACACAGGGACACAAAGACACCACACTGCTGATTGTCACACACAGGGACCAAGAGACACCACACTGCTGATTGTCACACACAGGGACCAAGAGACACCACACTGCTGATTGCCACACACAGGGACCAAGAGACACCACACTGCTGATTGTCACACACAGGGACACAAAGACACCACACTGCTGATTGTCACACACAGGGACACAAAGACACCACACTGCTGATTGTCACACACGGGGACCCAGAGACAGCACACTGCTGATTGTCACACACACAGGGGCCCAGAGACACCACACTGCTGTGACAAACACAGGGAAACACAGAGACCACGCTGTCACACACAGGGACCCAAGGACACCACGCTGTCACACACAGGAACCATTGCTCCTGGGAATGGCAGTACTGAAACCAGCAGACATGCTGCTGCTGCCAGCTCTGCCTTTTGCTAGCTGATCCACTCTAATCTCTTATTGATGGCATAGATATCTCTCCTGTGCGTTAAAAAGCCAGGCTGGTGAGTAATTTATCATGAGCCTGAGGCAGGACCATAAGCAGGAATAAAAGCCCAGCAGCCAAGCCCACTGGCCACTTCCTTTCGATGCCCTTCACCTCCCCTGCACTTGGGATTATCCATGATTAGCTCCATGAACAACCAGTCTGTGCCTCACTCCACAGACAGGTGCATGGCAGGAGAGCTCCCTGTTCAGTGCCATGGCAGTAAAAGAGAGGAACCTAAACCCCACCGAGACTGGACATCAGCAGTTTATCCTGACATCAGAGACCAAGCGTGTTCCTGAAGGGTCACCTTGCTAAGTGATACCTTCTCAAACTGATTGAACTCTCTCACTTGGAATTACCTGACAATGCCCATTCTTAGCCTCGGTTTTCCAAGTGACACCTGATTTACTGGTTCCTAACTGAGCTGCCTTTAAAACACACACTAACCCAGTTAATGGGTCTCTGTCACAGCAATAAATTGCTCTTCAGCTGTCCCACAATGCACAGGCAAAACCATATCTTGTCCCCAAAACACTTGTCTCATGTTGCAAAATCCACAGCCCTACAGCAGATATCCCCAGCCGGGCAGCAGGACAGCCTCAGTCTCAGCTTCCTGTGCCACACCAAGAAAGCCAACAGATCAAAAGGTGACAAGGCGACCTCCAGCCACTGATCTGCTGCTCTGGGGGCTGTAACTGGCAGGATGCTGGAACTGTGGGGACACACTGAAGATAGATATCCTGCTTCCAGCTTTCCTCTTGACCTGACCGATCTGGTTGTTCCCCCCAGCCTCCACCCTGATCCTTGTTCACTCAGGAAAGGAGACTAATGACAGCGAAGGCAAGGGATTTCTTTAGGTAATTCTTTCAATGCTGGTGAAATATAGAGGATTAGGAAGGCAAGGAGATTTAATTGCTATGCAGAGAGGAACAATGCTGCAGACATCCTCAGCTAGTTCATCCCGCTCAGCTGCAAGGAGCTCTACAGAAAACTGAACCTCGTTAATTCTTAGCTGCTTATTTTGTCCTACCCGCTCCAGCTCTGGGACTGGCCCAGTAACTGGGGTAATCACCCAGGACGTGAGAGACCTCAGCTCAAGGCTTTGATCTGTTCTAAACTTCCAGTATGGCTTTCAGCAACCCCTTTACATGTCAACACAATTCAGGATTTTTTACAAAACCAGATCTGTGGCCTCTGGGGCTTACACACCATGAAAGGTGATGAATATAGCAGTGCAAATCAGGCCCTGTCCCCAAAATGTAAAAGAATGACATTATTTTTTAACCTGTTTTATAGGGAGAGAGTGCAAAGGGAAAGGCTTCAGAGCCACTTAAATTCACATGATGACAACACAGGCTGTGAATTAAATCAAGAACAGAAAGGTGCTCAGCAACCAGGATGTGCAGGCTCAGCTTGAGGTGCCTGTGGAAATCCATGGTGAGCCCCTGGCTGGCCTCAGTGAGGTGCCAGCTTGGGCTGGAACTACAATATGGCACAAAGAAGGAAGAGCAGGTGTCTTTCATGGGTCTGGAATGTGTGATGGAATCCATCCAGGAGCACCTCAGACACTTACCAGCCAAGTTCTGCCTAAAGAATCCAAGCCAGTGTCTGGTCTCTGGCCTGTCCTTGGTACTGTACCTGTCCCAGTTGGACATCTGGCTCTGGTTGGCTTCCATCAGCAGAATATCATCAATCTCGTCCTCGATCCGGAATGGGTGCTGGGATACAGGCTCATCCTCAGGGCAGGAATAGGGGCTCATGTAAGGATGCTGCAGGCCCATCTCGGCTGTTAATCGATCCATTGGGTTAAACGTCAGTATTTTCTCCAGGAAATCAATAGCTGTGAAGCAGAGACAAACAAGCTCACTAATTCCTCAAAAGCAGCCAGTGCTTCCTTTCCAGGCCGAGTCTCACGGAGCCCCAAGAGCAAATCCCCTCGAGATAAGGGATGAGTTACAGGCCATGCCCCAGGTGGAGCGAAACCAGGCACTGCTGTCCTTGCTGCAGCCCCTGACTCCTCCGGGAGCTGTGGGCTGGCAGCAGAGCAACCCTGCAGCCCTCAGGGCTCACCTGTGCCAGCACAGCAGGGCACCACTGCCCCATCACACCTGCGCAGGACAGCGCCTGTGTGCCACACGTGGCAGGACGTTCCTCCCCCCACCTTCTCCTGCTCGATGGCAGAAGATAGATAACTCCAGGGGGCTCAACAGCCTAGCAGGGGTTATCTCTTAGTGCCAGAAAGTCTAAGACCTCTAACCTTAATTCATATTTTGGAATGAAGAGAGAATGTGAAAATAGAAACAATACTATACTTGCTGACCAAGCAAGGCACACTTTTATCCTATAAAATCTCACAGGTTTTCACAAAGGTAGAAGCTTTTCTACATGGACCCTGGAGCATGAGAAAGCCTCTCCCTGGAGTCTGGACACAGCTCTGTGGTAACTTCTTTCAGGACTGAGGGAGGATTCTGATGTATCCCAGCACCAAAATTGGATTTTGGTGAGATCATTGGTTTCCTAAATTGTATTCTTCTTTGCTAGCAATAATAACAATAATAATAGGTACCTTTTGTGTGCTGCATTCTTAGCTACTTGTAGTTTCCCTATTTTGGGCAATATATAATTGTTCAGCTACTATTAGTTTTCTTATATTGTGTAGTATATAAGTTGTTTGGCTCCTTGTTCCATTATCTCTTGTATCTAATACAGAGTAATCCATTTTATATTAGACCTAATCGGCTGTATTAAAAGAACTTGCAAACGAGACTGGGTTTAGGGGTGCAGGTCGCTCTAAATAGGTTAACTGCCAGCAGTCACAGGCCTAGGCAACCAGCAGAAATCTATCAACCCTCTGTCTCCATTCATAACACACACCCAGTGCGTGACCCCAGCAGAGAGGTAACATCTCACCCCAAAAAGGCCTCTGGATGGTGTTGGGATTTGATTCCACACCCTCAGATCCATTCGACAAGCACGCTGTGTTTCAGACAACTGATTTCACATCTTACGCCCAACTGAAGTGGATTAGACTTATTGCAATTTTTAAAAGCCTTCGGTGTGACCAACACTGTGAAATTATTTTACCCATTAATATCTGAAGAATTCTGAGTGGCTAGAATTATTTTACAAAGACTGTGGTGCATGAATTCTTTCTATGATGAGAGAGGAAATTTAAGTGCAATTAAATCTAAACATAGAGGGTTTGCTGTGATTTCTTTGATGACTCCTTTCACTGAGGTTATGTGAAAAGGCAAAATGCCATCACTAAAGTTGTTGCTTATCCAGTTGATCCTTTCACGGAAAAGTCCCTTTGAGTTCAGACAATAGAAACAGGAATACGCCTTTCTTCAGATACAGCTTCATATTGCACTCAGAAAAATCCCCATTGGAGGTGTAACTGTGTGAAAGGAACAGTTCCTTCAGGGGCAGAACCCTCAGCAGACAGGACAGCCACACATGTGCCTCAGTGCTTAAACATTAACCAATTTCCGGCTGTCTCCTGCGAGATTACCTCATTGCTCGCGCTAATTAAGTAGGGAGCAATTAATAGCTTCGTAAGGTCACCACTGCGGGCACAGAGTGCGGCGGAGCAGCGCATTACAGGTGATATATTACGATGTATTACGGGTCAGAGAGGCAGGAAAACGACAATGAATTATGTAAGGGGCACGAGTGACCTTTCTTCCCATGGTAATGGCAGGGAATAAATCTGTTCCTGCCTGCTGGAGGCTGACGTGGTCCCTGGGTACCTGGCCGAGGGACATTGTGCTGCCAAGACCAGGCGCAGGATGTCTGACAGGGAAGAGTGACACCAGCAAACATGAGCTGGGCTTGCTCTTGACATCTTCCCAAAAACAGGTGGCCAGGTCCAGTTCAGCCCCCAGAAGGAGCTCAGGAGAGCACCTGGACAATGTTCCTGTCTGTAAGAACCCTCTCACTGAGCTGGATGTTTATGAGGTGAAAGCCCGTCTCCTGCTGCGCTGCCCAGCTGTGTTCATGCCAGGAGGACAGCTGGAGAACAAACGGGGCTGAGCCATTCACTCACAGCTCAGCGAGAGGCATGGCAAGCCAGGGATGCACCTCCAATGTGCCTTGGAAAAATATGGCGCCCTGAAGAGCTCCCTGTGAGCAAGCTACAGTGAGTGCTGTCCTGCACAGGACAGCCAGCAGTGCCTGGGGACAGCGCATCTGTGAGGGGACAGCAGCAGGGACAGGGTGTCTGTGAGGGGACAGCAGCAGGGACAGGGCATCCATGAGGGGACAGCAGCAGGGACAGGGCATCCGTGAGGGGACAGCAGCGGGGACAGGGCACCTGAGAGGGGACAGCAATGGGGACACATGAGCCACAGCTGGGACCACCCACTACAAACCCTGCGGACCTGAACCCCCTTCTCCAGAGCTCATGCCCTTGGCCTTGGAGCTCCTGTGACACCCCAGGGAAACAGCTCTGCTGGGAGAGGCCCCAGGAGGACACTGCCAAGCCAGCGGCCACCACGGTACCTTCACTGTCCACCTCGGGCAGCAGCTTGCGCAGCGGCTTCCGCACCTCCCACGTGCTGTTGATGAACATGGGCATCACCTTCAGCAGCTCCTCCTTGTCCTCCTGGTGGATAACTGGGATTGTCTCCAGAATCAGCTGCATCTGCTCCAGCTCGTGGCCCCCTAAGCGGGAAGAAGACAGGCAGTGAGATGAGACACAGAGGTTAAATCAGGGCAGGGGGAAGTGTGGTGTTATCAGCCCAGGGGTCCCCAGGCTGCATTTTTGAAGGAACACACATGTCCAACCTCTGTGTTCTGCCAGCAGGAAAGGCGTTTGAGATGGACAGTGAGATGAGACACAGAAGGTAAACCAGGATGGGTGGGAGCTGTGGTGTTATCAGCTCCAAGCTCCATCTTTGAAGGAATGCACATGTCCAACCTCTGCGCTCTCCCCATGGGAAAGGCATTTCCTGACTGGCTCCCAGGGGCTGCTGTGCACCAAATCCTGGCTCTGGCAGTGCTGATGCCCACAGCTGCTGTGTGCCATGACGTGTTTAATGCTTTTCTTTTGGGATGTATTTACGCATTGTCCTGGGTTGCAATATAGATGTGTTTAAGTATTCTATTACCACCAGCTGTGGGCTGTTAGCTGCTATCAGCTGCTAATGACCCACTCCGGATGACAGGCAATGGGCCATCCGTTAGCTGTCATCAGCTGCTAATGACCCACCCCCCGGACGACAGACAATGCGCCATCAGGGACCCACCGTGTGACTCATGGACTTACCTCATCCCATTGTGGGATGCTTTGCCCAGGAGGGAGGAGCCAGGTGTTCCCACCTGGATATAACCTGGCCTTGGAACTGCCTGATCTAGCCCTGTCTACTGGGTTCCCAGAGGACAAGAGCTACCACTGGATCTTCAGCTGGAGACTAGACCTTCACAGGATCACCGCTTCAACTGGACTATTTCAGTTGGACTGCTACTACCACCCTAACAGGGTGTTAGGTTGTATCTGACTTTGTCTGTGCTTTTCCTTGTATTATTTCACTTATTTTTAATTTCAATCTTGACTTGTGATCTCCCACTGGTTTGTCTTCAAACCAACACACGCACACATCCCCTCAGCCCTGCTCAGGACTGGCTGCCCGTCAGCGGGAGCAGAGGAGCAGCCATGCTGGTGGAGTGGAGCTGAGCACCTTGTTAATGAGCGCCAATCCTGTTCTTCAGCACTGCACTCGATGTGACTGAGGGCTCTGTGGCTGATTTCCAGCCTCCTCCATGTGCAGAGAGGCAGCCTGGCAGCAATGTGGAGTCGCGCTATTGATTTTCCAGCTGCCAGGAACGACGGTTGCAAATACTCTGTCACGAAAGGCAGGACCATTGAGGCAGGGAGCTGCCTGGGGCTGGCAAAACAACAGGATTTTTGGGCTACCAAGCCCCCGCTGTCCCAGCCACAGATTTCAGGTTGCTTCAATGGCAAGCAGGTCCCATCTGATCCAGGACAAGAAGAGTCAACTCATTTCCAGCACAGCACTGCTGATGTGTCAGAGGGAGGGTGGACAGGCAGACCTCAGGAGATGCTGGAGGCTGCTTGCCCTGAGGCAGCCCTGCTCCTCTGCAGGCTCTGGCACTATGCAGGGGTTCCCCTCCATAGCCCAGAGCTCCCTGTGTGTCTGCAGGACATTTCCAGACTCACACCGATGGAGCTGACCACAAACACAACCCCTTGGACAAGGGTAGGGCCATTCATGGTGGAAAACCCTCACCTTCTCCTGGCCTTGCCACTACAATAGAGTTTGGTTTAATCAGTCATGGCCACTTTGACCCCAAACAGCAGAGCTCAGAGCCAGGACATGGCAGTGAACTTTGACAACCTGAAAGCAGCGCTGATGTTAGCCCAGCTGGTCACCATCCACCTAGAGCAGTGCCTTGGAAGAAGATAAAGCAATAGGAAAAGCAAAAAAGGCAAAGGGAGGGATGCCCTTCCATACTAATCCTGGACAAATTAATTCACTTTCCTATAGAAAAACTAATTTCAGGTCACTTAGAGATTCACAGCGTGACTCCAGGGGAAACTAAAGATAACTATCAGGAAACGAACACCTTGTTTGTCAGGCTAGTTCCCAAACTGTGATCAAAATTACAGGGTGACAAAAGTCACCAAGGCTTCGTGGCTTTTCTCCTGGTGCAGCCCCAGCCAGTGCTCACTGAAGCTACCTGGCAGCCAAAAGACACTGTGTTCAGTCACACAAAGAAGCTGCTGATGCAACGCTGAAAGCCTTGAATTATGGCTCTCAAGAAACCCCATTCTCTCCTATTATTCTCTATTCATGTAATTCCCAGGGACCTTTTTCTGAAGGTATTAACTCCTGAAAAGGAAAACATGAACTACAGACAGAATAAATGCAGCATGCTGTCGTTACCCAAGGAGAGAACAGGGAGCTCTGCACCATGTCTTGGAAAAGACAACCTTCTCCAGGCTGGCAGCCAAATCCCACAGAAGCACCAAGCCCTGATCCACAGGAAAAGCCCCTGTGCCATCTCCAAGCTCTGGGTCACAGCTACAGCCCCACTGGTGAACCCCATGGGAATCTGCGAGGACACATCTTTTCTCCTTTCCACTCTTCTTTCCTATATACTCCTGCTTCCACTGGTGATGCTTTCGATGGAAAGGACACTGGAGGGAGCTGTGGCTGCTCAGCTATGGACACTCTTCCCCGTTTCCCGTGCTGCTGGCAGTGGGGAGCACTCCCAATGTCTGCTGACCAGATTCCAGCTGTTGCAGATGTGCTTCACTCCTGTAAGCTCTGGGACAGCCAGGTCTGGTGTGGCCTCCTGGGGTTCTGCCAAGCCCAAAGCTGCTCCTGCCACTGCAGCACCCAGGGAAGGAGCTCAGGGAGGGGCTGGGGTTCCTTCTTGCTGGATGCCCAACAATTCATGTGGGAAAACGGAAGCAGTGAATGACATCCACTCCTAATAACCAATCACCTTAATTTACCTGCGTTGCTTAAGCACCCCAGATAGACTGCCGAGTTAATTACATTGATTTATGCTAAGCACTCAGTTTAAATTGCGCCGCTGACGCACACTCAGGGAACCATTTATCCAGCGCGAGGCACTTGCTGCAGGTTTGCAGCTTGCTGTGAACCACACTGCTGTGATTTCCCACGGGGTGATTGCTGCTGACCCAGGGCTCTCTGAACCTCACCCTGCAGGGCTGGGGGTGCAGCTAGGTGGAGGAAAACTCCGTCTCCGCAACAAACAGGAGGAGAGCAGCAGCAAAGATGAATCCATCTTTGTGTTGCTGTTGTGCAAGTGCTGGTGAGTTTGACCTGCTCAGAGGGGTTAGGCTTTGCTCTGCTCCTCTCTCGACAGCACAGGTAAAGCACACCTCGAACATCCTGCCTGCCGCCAGCTCCCACACCAGCTCTGCTTTCCCTGCTGGCCTCAGAGGAGGCCTGGAAAATGGGGCAGGGGGCCAAACCTTCCAGTGACAATGAGATATTTCCAAAGCAACCAAAAAGGAGCTGATATTTGGAGGCTGGTTTTGATCCCCACCCATTAACTAAGCATCCTGCCAGCACCTGGGGAGTCACTAAGTGCTTTCAGTGGGCTGGAAAGCAGAGCAGAAGGGATGCTCACAGTGTGTCTGGCTGAGCCCAGCCTGTGATGTGCCAAACCCCAGCTCCTGATCTCCACCTGCTGCAGGCTCTCAGACCAGCCCAAGGCTGGTTCCTGTCCAGCTCACCCCGGCAGCAGGGCAGGATGGATCTCAGCTCCAGCCACATGGAACACAGGCACAGATGACCTCCAGATGCTCCTAGTGAGCCTTACTTGGAGGCATCAACATTCCTAAGGCACAGCTGATCTCCAAGGCACACAGCAAGGAGAGGCCAGGTGAATCCATCCTGGGGCTACTTCTGCCTCTGCCTTGCCATGAAACGAGCTTAAAGGATTCCCTTGGTGGTGTCAGTGGTGTCAGCCAACGTCACTTACACCCCAGGATCCACAAAGAACAAAAAAACCCCAAGCTGGGGCTGAGAGAGGGGACAAGCAGAGTTTGAAAAGCCAGGAATATTTGGGTGCTGTGCTGGGACGGCCAGTGGAGGACCTGGACAAGCAGCTCCTGTTTTGCTGTTTGACATGAGGGTAAGTCCAGGAGAACAGAGATTGCAGCACCTCCCTGCAAGACCAGACAATGGCCTGCACACGTGGGGACAAGCAGCACCTGGAGACGGCCCTGCTCCTAGAACACATCCCAAGGAAACATCTGGAGCAGACAGGTTAAATGCATAATTTTTAAAGCTGAAATCCCTGGACTTGAAAATTCTGGGGAAACTGAGGACAAGAAGAAAGAAGAAAAGGGAGGCAATTTTAATGATCTCTTCAGAATGATACTGACTGCTTATTTCTAAGCTCTCACAAAGGAAACATGGAAGCTGCAAGCAGGAGTGGGGAGGGAGCAACAGAGCAGCTGCAACCAACTCTGTGGAGCTGTGGTGCACTGAAATTTCTGTGAAGAAAATGTCCTCCTCCATTATTAATGGGTGTAATTATTTATTTACACAGCTCTGCAAACAGCTGCTCACAAAATGCGTGAAACCTTGTCACTCAGAGCACTGACAGGCGATGGACAGAACTGAGGAGGAGCAGGGCTGCAGCCTCGGGCAGGGATGGAGCAGCTCCTCCAATGGGCAGAGGGCAGCTGCTCATCCCTGGTGAACAGCTCCATGTCCCAGCCGGAGGAGCACAGCTTTGCTCCTCACACTGCATTTTTGGGACTCTGCTTAATGCATTTTTGCTTTTTAAGAACATCAGGGCTGAGCTCCAAACGCTGCACCGATAACCTTGTGCACATGCATAACCTGATAACCAGGTGCTCCTTGCTGGGCTTTTGTCGTCTTCTTTCTCTTGCACTTCACCTTTACAGCTGCAATTCGTGCTTACAGCAAAATCCTAAAAATGGGTAGGTGGCATTCAAATGTCTTCCTTCACAGGACAGAAAAAGCTAGAAGACACCAATCACAACTCAAATCCACAGCATAGAGTACAAACCTCCTGGCACAGGGCACCTTTATCTCCTGTCCCTATACTCCACCCTATGATTTTTTCCAGCATCTTTCCTCCCAATAAAAAGCTCTTATGTTCTGTTGGAAACACAGAAACAGAAACAGATTTTGTTGTTTCCTCAGAATTGTTCTCTGTTTGAGGTTTTCCTTTTGGCAGCAGATGGTCCCTGCCCGGCAAGGTGTGATCTGGGGGCACAACCTGGGACACCCACGGGTGCCACTGCACCCAGGCCACCACGGGGGCACAACCTGGGACACCCATGTGTGTCACCTCACTCAGGCCACCATGTGTCCTTCCCAGGATAGCATGAGCAGGCTGAGTGAAAACTGAGACCACAGCTGTGCTCCATCCTTGATGGGAGTTTGCACCAGCCAAGGTCTAACAGCAGAGGCTGCACAAGCGAAGTTTGTTCTGGAAACAACACTTGTGTCTCACAACCAACCGCAGGATCCCTGTGGCAATGCTGTGAGTGCTGCCTTGGCCAGCAGGGAGAGGGGAACTCCCTCTGCCGTGCTAGAAATCCTCGGAACTGGGCAGCAAGGATGGAGAGGGGGAAAAATTAATCAGCGGGAGACAGAAACCTACCAGCAAAGAGCATCCTTCCGGTCAGCATCTCAGCCAGGATGCAGCCAGCTGCCCACATGTCAATGGCTTTGGTGTAGTTGTTGGGCGACAGCAGGAGCCGGGGAGAGCGATACCACTTGGTCACCAAGCCTTCAGACAGGTACCCCTGAGAGAGCAGAGAGACAGAGAGAGAGGTCAGCTGTGAGAGCTCCTGTACCCTCCCTGGTCACACAGAGAGAGAAGGGTCAGCAAGGAGAGCTCCTGCACCCTCCCTGGTCACTCCTCGCCACAGTCCCACTGCCTGGCCCCACGGAAATCCTGTCCCCCAGGCCTGTGCTGTGGCCATGGCATTCGGGGCTGTGTGCCCTGTGGGATCAGGGATGTGACACACAGCTGTGGGGACAGAGGTGCTGCAGTGCTCCACCAGGCACAGCACTCGCTTGCTGTGTGTCACCATGGCATTGCAGCACCTTCTGCAAGGCACAGATGGCTTCAGCAGCAGAGATTTGCAGATCACACCTGCCTGAGTCATTCCAGGTCACCTTCAGAGGACTTGGATGTATCCTACAAATCCCAATCCCCCCACATCTGAGACATTGTCTAGAAAAACAAAAGGGTGAGGGAGGATCACCAGCACAGCATGGAGGGAAAGCCTCTTGGATCAGCGGATGTCTTTATGGGGAACATCACTGCCAAGGGCTCTCAGCCAAGACTCCTGCAAACAAGATGCCATGGGATAAGTGGGAAAGCCCTTCTGGGGAATACCTAGCTGGTACAGAGATGGGAAACCGTGCATTTTCTATGCCGACCCTGAGATGTGCCTCATAAATCACCTCCCTCCGCATCCCCCGCAGCTGGGGCTGGCATCACCGCCGGCAGCAGGACGGTGTGGGCATCATTACGGTGTGGGCAGCAGCACGGTGTGGGCAGCAGCACGGTGTGGGCAGTAGGATTAGGGTTAGCTTTAGCAGGACGGTGTGGGCAGCAGGACGGTGTGAGCAGCAGGACGGTGTGGGCAGCAGCACAGTGTGAGCAGCTCCTCACCGTCAGTGCCACCGCGCTCACATCCAGGGTGGCTTTGGGATGCTCCACTGCTTCTAGAGGAGCTCCCGGCAGCATCCAGGGACAAGGCCAGGGCCCACGTGGGAGATTTGTCACCAGGGCCAGGCGCTCAGTGGCCCTGGCTGGAGCCAGGACACATCTCCAAGGCTCCAAACAACACCGACACCAGCGCCCTTCACTGCCACACTGGCCTTGCACATGGGTAGTTATTCCATCGGGATAACACCAGAATATTCGTAAGTGGCATCTTCTGTATTAAATATAATGCATCAACAGAAGGAGCTGGATTGAAATGCAGCAGAAGCAGCAAAATAAAATTAAATTATAAAGTTGAATTGCATTTAAATGCCACGAAGCATTTGGAGAACGTCAAAATGCAAAGACAGTGTGAATACAGTTCACATAAAAGCTCAGTTAAAAACTCCATCCCTACTGATTCAGCTGCACGGACTGTTTCCAGCTGCAATGTGACTGAAGTTGTGCTGTGCAGCATTTCCTAGGATGCTGTGGAATACATCTCCGCACCTAAACACGAGAGCAGTGCACCACCACAAACACCACGAGGCTGAGCACACTCCTCTTCCCCCAGCGCAGGTTTATGTGCCAATTCCCAAATGTGCGAGTCATCAAGCTTTTAATGATAAAGGGCTTGCTTTTAAAAGAACATTTTAATTTTGGCCTTCTCATGATACGTTGTAATGGAGACTGATTAGCTGAGGAGTTTCATTTAATGCTGTTATATTTTTGCTAATGCTGCTCAATCAGAACCAGCACAAAAGCCCCCAGACATTACCCAATCAAAGCACCACTTGTCAGCTACTGCAATTATTCCCAACAATGGAGACACTGGTATTTATTGGAGAATCCTACGAAAATAAACTCTGAGGATAGTAATCCAGGGCAATTCTTAGCTGGAGTGATTTCTTCCCTCTCCCAGGAAAGGAATGCCACCCTCCTCACAGATTTAACACTGTTCCTATGTTTCTCCTCTCTGACAGCAAGATGGATTTGAGTTCTCGGGGGTGTGTGCACCATGCAAAATGCATGAGCAATATACTGCAAATATCTGAAAGTCACAACAAGCCAAACATTTTCCTCCCCAGGCATGTCTAATGCATCGGAGAAAATTCCCTGCAAAAACTCACTGAATACTTCATACACATCTTCAACCTCCCTGCTGCCATGTGAGGCTCCTGGTGGTAATTAATGAGGAGCACTTCTTGCCGTGCTCCCCTCTCCTGTCACCCATCACCCCATATCTGACTGCCCCAGCACCGCCAGCCATCTCCCAAGCAAGGCAGGGCTTCAGCACAAGAATTCCACCGTTTATGTGGATCCAACCAGACAGAGACACTGAGAGCCAGAGCATATTAATTAGTTCTAATTAAGATGGAGCATACATCTTCATGACAATATTCTGTGGATTCAGCACAGCCCTTTCCGCACTGAAGAACCACTAGGATCTCTTTGAAAAACAGCATAATAGAGTTAATTGAAAAATAGAAGTAAGTTCAAGTCTAAGCCCTTCCATTCTATATTTTCCTTGCAATTTTCAAGTATCGTTTTCCTGCTTCTCCTTTTCTCCTCCAGTGTGGCAACAGCTCAGGCAACCTACAAAGGTGATGAATTCACTACAGGTAGGATAAGCATCAAGTTGTATCAAACAGGACAGCAAGGCAACTGGAAAGCGGAGAAAAATGGACGTTTTTTCTAATCTTCACACAACACATATTTTGTGTTTTGCTGGTAATAGCAGAAGAAGAAGCAATTGAGGGCAGGTGGTGCTGCATCCTGGCATTGCCCTGGTGACAGCACGCTGAACCCGCATCCCACGGGAATCTGGCACAGCGTGGCAGCACACAGGGAACAACCCCTCATCCAAGCCTGGAGCTCCTCCTGGGGCTGCAGGGATCAGGGGGACAGCACGGCAGCACACGGGGAACAACCCCTCATCCAAGCCTGGAGCTCCTCCTGGGGCTGCAGGGATCAGGGGGACAGCACGGCAGCACACGGGGAACAACCCCTCATCCAAGCCTGGAGCTCCTCCTGGGGCTGCAGGGATCAGGGGGGACACAGGGATTCAGGATCCCACCCGCCCCAAACCAAGTAGCCCCCACGCCTCAGTGCAAGGCTTCTCCCAGGAGTGCCTCACTCCAGAATCCATCCTTCTGCAGTCAAAAAGCTGTGGAGGTGCAGGCCAGGTGCTCACAAACTGGAAATCCATCAGGATCCAAGCACAGCCCTGAATCTGTGCCTCCATCCTCAACCATGATGGAGATTTCTGCTGCTGCACCCGTGGGAGCCGGATCAGCTCCTGGTGCAGATGGGGGGCTCAAAATAGCAACAAGCCCAAGCTTTTGGAATAATCCTGGAGCAGCAGCAAGCTTCTGCCTCTCCACAGCAGGGTTTTTAACCTTATTTTTCCAACTGCAGGTAGGACAGCTGCAGGAGGGGCTGTGGAAGACGCCAGGTTTGCAGGAATGTTGCTCCAAGGAGAACAATAGAGAGACTGTTGCGCGTGGCTCCGGCAACGTGACATGTTCTGGTTTGGGATGACAGAGTGCATTTATTTCAGGAGCACAGACCACTGCGTGCCTCATCAGAGGATGGAGCAGGAGAAAAAACGAGCCAGGGTCACAGCAGGGAGGGTCAGCACCGGCTGCACAGGCCACGGCCAAGGGCTGGACGTGCAGGGTGGTCCTCTCCAGAAGGCAAAGGAGCAAAACCCCACATCCCCAGCTCCTCTGAAGACCTCCTCACCACGACCCATCTGGGAATTCTGTTTTACTGCATGAACTGGAAGCGATTATGTTTGCCCTGAACCACAAGTACAAAGCTAAGGGAGCACTTCAAAGCTTTGAAGAAGGTCTCTAAAGCATTTACCACAAGCACTCCCCCCAAAAGGGCTGATACACCTCTGTGGTGTGGGATTTCTGCCAATTAATTCCGTAATGAACGTTGCCAGCAGGCGAAGGGAGAGCGGGTCCTCTGGTGACCCCACACAGATGTCCCCAGGTGCTTTGGAGCACCAGGTGCAACCCCCAGAAGACACAATTTGGCTTTCTTGTACAATTCAGGGAGGATAAGGAATGCTCTAGTTTGTGGTCTGGTCATGCAGGTGCAAACATTCAGCAACTCTCTGTGTCCCCAGCAGCAGAAATCACACAGGTGCAAACATTCAGCAACTCTCTGTGTCCCCAGCAGCAGAAATCTCCTGCCCTTCCCAGCCAGGACCACCCAACGCTCTGATGATGCCGCAGGGCTGGACATGCCACATGGGATGCACAGCCAGGGACGAGTCTGCCCTCCAAAACATTTGTTATTTTAAAGTCTAGACATCCGCGGGTATTTGTGCCAATTTTTAATGCTTCACTTTGCTGTGCCCTGCTGTCCCATGCCTCCTGCCCACCACAAGCTGAAGGAGCTCAGGGCAGGACAGCACCTCACTGTTACACACTTCTCCCTCCCAAACGTGGAGTAGATGAATCTGAACTCTCATTTGGAACTAAAGACGTTTGTTAGGGCTGAAGAGCAGGGTTGGACGGCTCGATGGACAGCTGAGCAGCCCCATGTCCCTCTGCAGATTGCAGGCAGGGACTGGGCCATCGGGGCAGCTCTTCTCTTCATCTCCAACCCTCCTTCGCTCACTGTTTGGGCACCAAGCTGCAGGGCGAAGGCTTCAAACCACACAAGGCAGCAGCCAAGGGAAAAAGGCAGTAATGTGCAGATGCTCAAGAGGAATAAACTCCCAGGGATAAAGAGAAGAGAGATGGAAAAGAAAGGAGCCTGCACAACTGGGTGGTGAGAGCCTTGGGGAAGAGACAGGATGAGAGAGAGAGAGGTGAATGCTCAGGATCATCTCCCGAGGGTCCTCTCCTGCCACACCTGACACTCTGTGCCCTAAAGAGATGTCTGCAAGTGCTCGAGCTTAGAAGTTCATGTATCTGAGACAGGGCTAGAATTTGTCAGGTCTGAGCAGCCTGTGAAGGTGCAGACCAAGATCTGGATGTGACCTTGGCAGCTGGAAATTCATTTTGTTCGCTATGGGGCAGTTTCAGACAAAGAGGTGTCCTCATGCTGCTCTGACCACACGGAGAAAGGTGCTTGAGCAGCAAACAGCAGCCAAACGGTGGGAGAAATGCCGCCAAAGCTGCACTGCTTTGTGGCTGGGGCAGCTCAGCTCCTCGCTGTGGCTCAGGGCATCTCCTGGAGCTGGGGACTCTCCCCTTTTGACCTCATTCCAATTCAGCATCTCCCAGAGCTGGGGACTCTCTCCTTCCCCACCTCATCCCAATTCAGCATCTCCTCTTCCCACCGCATCCCAGTTCAGCATCCCCCAGAGCTGCGGACTCTCCCCTTCCCCATCTCATCCCAATTCAGCATCTCCTCTTCCCACCTCATCCCAATTCAGCATTCCCCAGCGCTGGAAATTTTCCCCTTCCCACCTCATCCCAATTCAACATTTTCCAGCTGAAAGTCACGTAAATAAGCTATCTTGCCAGGCAAGGGGTATTATTTACATGGTATGTGTACTTCGAGGCAGTGTTTAAAATTCTGCTCACAATTCAGTGTGGTTCTTATTTGCCACTTTAACACTCAGCAGGGTGGTTTGGGGTTTGAGAAACATCAGGTCAGAAGAGATGTGACCTTTGAGACAAATAACACCAACACAACCTGCAATCTTTTGTGTTAGCAGAACGCAGCCATCAGCACAAGCACATTTCAGATACAAAACATGCTAACAGAAAAAAAATCCGAGTGCTTAAGAAGAGCCTTCCTCACTTCACAGGCTTGCAGGAAACCATTGTGATCGAGGCGTAGCTCCGTACTGCCTTCAGAGGTTTGGATCTCCTGGGTCTTTGGGCAACCAATTCCCCAGGGCTCGGGATTTCATCAGCCTTTGGGCAGCTGTGCATGAGCACAGTCTGGCAGCTCAGAGCCTGGGGTGTGAGGATCCCTGCCCTGCTCTGCTGGCTCAGCCACCTCAGACACGGTGATGCTCCACTCTTCTACCTCCTGCTGCTGCTTCCTGCCAGAGCACGGCCACGGAGCTCATAAATCTGCATGAGCCTTGGAGCAAAGAGGAGCTTGAAACAGAAATATGGAAAGGAATTGATTTCTCTGAGTCATCTGAGAAGTGCTGGACATCAAAGGCAGGGCTGACCCGAGCCCAGCTGTGCCCTCCTGTGGTAGCTCTGCCCGTGCAGGGCCTGGCACCCAGCTCTGGCACACACAGCCCGGCCCAGTGCCCGGAATCACCAATAACTGACACCGCCTGCTATTTTCAGCTCAGCTCTCCAGCAGTATCCAGGCTTCTCTGCACACTCTCATGGGTTTTTTTGCACTGATGCTCCAGCCTCCCACCCCATGAGGAATCGGAGGATGCTCATGCAATGGCATCTGGCAGAGCTAAACATCAACACGAAGCTGCAGCCCTTGACAGCTCCTTCCACTGCACTGGCTGTTATTGAGGCAACAGAGAATTGCTTAGAAATAACAATAATTCTGCAGCAGACACGAGCAGATGACTCCCACTCTAATCCCGCGGTCCTTGACAACATGATATGCCTTAAATCAGAGGCTTTCTGTGTTCGTGTAGCCTGCCTAGTTTGCAGGGTTTTTTCCTGGGAGTTACCGGGCTTTAAACAAACAAAGCACACATTTGAGAAGCCAGGAGCTTCCTCCTGAGCTGGGCCATAGACAACTGCTGAGGGAGGAAGCACAGAAAGGGCAGGCAGCAGCGACAGGGACCCTGTGCTCACTCCCTGCCACCTCCTTCCTTTCCCCCAGGCTCTGCTTCTCCCCACAGCCCAACTCCTATTCAGAATAAATCATCTCAGTGTCATGAGATTGTCTTTTTGCTGTCCTCTTCTGCCTCCCCTTCCATGCCTCCCTTCACAAAGCAATGCAAAGTGTGTTTAAGCCTCGGCACAGGCACTGCAACAGAGCCATGGGAGACCCAAAACTCACCCACAGACACATCCAGATCAAGAAAACAGATTTTATCTCATCTTACAACACCGAACAGTAACTTTAACCAGAAGCCAGCTGCAGACCATGCCATAACTTTGCTTTCTCCCAGGAACACGTGGATCCCCGGGCTGATGAAGCCTCCACCATGTTCCTCCACTGCTCAAGAGCTCGAGCCTGGAAGGCAACCTGCGTAACACATCTGCAGCTCTGCTCCAAACCCATCAACATCAGGGCTGTGTGTCACAGAGCCTTGTCACCCACGCTGCCTGCCTGCTGTCAGCACAGCAGGCTGCCCTGGTCACTCACAATTATTATCGCTTTGTAATGCACTAAGTACCAAACAGCGGAGAATTTCATATCTCATTTGGGTCTTGACCTCAGATGAAAGAATTTGACTGAGCCTCAAAGACCCAATCCTCTCTCCCTATGTTAAACGAATGTAATTCCAACAAAACTAGGATTTTCAGAAGCCAGCTGGCACTGAAGTGGGACGAAGCCCAGCAGAGTGGGTGTGGACATGCTGGGCGCCCCTTCTACATGCTTCCAGCAGCTTGTGCTTTTTAACAGCAGCAAAGCAAGAAACAGAGCTTAGTCATTTCAGTAAAGCAAGCAAACACACGCCTCCCCACAGTCCACTGCTGAGACAGAACAAAACACCTGAGCACATATTTGATACACACAATATAAAGCATGAAAGACAGCTGAAGGGCACTTCAACCCTTCCTGTGCCCTCTTTGCAGTGCTGGAGAGCCCTGGGGACGTTTGGCAGAGCTCAGCGCATGGGCTGTGCCCAGGAAACATTCAAGGCCAGGCTGGACAGGGCTCTGAGCAACCTGATCTGGTGGAAGGTGTCCCTGCTCATTGCTGGGGGCTGAACTGAATGAGCTCTAAAGGTCCCTTCCCACCCAAACTATGATCCCATGACCAGATCTTGGCTTAGGGCACAGCGGTCACCAGCAGTGTCCACCCCAGCAGGGCTCGCAGCTGCCCAAACAGGCTCAAGGACCATTTCCCCCAGGAAGATCTGCTGTGGCCCTTCCAAATCACCCTACAAGTGTTCAACACCTCCCCGTGCCGGCCAGCGGGGCACTGCCTACCTTGTGGGAGTAGTGCTGATCCACGATCCTGGCCAGGCCGAAGTCGCCGATCTTCAGCACCAGGTCCTCCGTGCTGATGAAGATGTTGGCGGGCTTGAGGTCGCGGTGGAGGACGTTGGCCGAGTGGATGTACTTGAGGCCGCGCAGCAGCTGGTACATGAAGAGCTTGGCGTGCTCCTCGGCCAGCTTGCCCTGCTCTAGCAGCCGTGCCAGGTCCGTCTCCATGTACTCCTGCACGATGTACACCATGTTGAACTTGAAGAAGTCCCCGTGCAGGTTGGCGCCCTTGGGGCCCAGCACCTCGTAGACCTTGACGATGTTCTCGTGGTCGAGGCGGCGGATGATCTTGATCTCGCGGAAGGCGTGCTTCACGCTGCGCGCATCGCCCAGCGTCAGCTTCTTCACGGCCACCTTGCGGCAGCTGCGGCTGTCCAGCGCCGACAGCACCAGCCCGTTGGCGCCAAAGCCCAGCGGGCGGAAGTTGACGAGCGGCAGCCCAGGTCGTACCCGTACATGCTGGCCAGGCAGTCGCACTTCTCTGCCATCGCGCTCTGTCCCTTCCTGCTCCTTCTCCTTTGTCACTCGCAAAGCCGGCAGAGTCCGAGTGCCACCAGGTCAAGAACGTAGCTGGGAATCAAGCCCCTCATTATTCCTTACAGGTCTCGCTCTGAGCCCATCACTTCACAATGACACACAGTGAAAAGAAATCTGAGGACACACACACATAGAGAGAAACAGTGTTCAAAACTGGGTGAGAAATCGAGGGGTAGAATAAACTCTCCAAGCAGCGTAGAGAAGAAATGCAGCCCAGAGATATCTAGCAAAGCAGAAAGGTTATTCTTTTGAGACTTAAAAATCAGCACTGCTACATTTTGTGACCCCGCCGTGCTTCCCTTCTCCGGTACCCTGCAGACAATGCTGAGGCACAGGGCTGGTGACACAGCCGATGCCTGTCCCCGATGTCTCAGTGCAGGGGCAGCCAGCTGGCCCTGCCGTCCAGCAGAGCCCAGAGCAGCCCATTGGCCCTGCAGTGCCCGCAAGCCTGGGCATTGCTTTCCCCACCGCTGATGCACACTCAGGCACTGGCAGGACTCCCCAGCGGTCAGCAGAGCCTGGACATTCCCATCACTCCCCTTCCAGCACAGGCAGTCCCCATCTTCCCCCTGGCACACACAGGTACCAGTTCTGCAGGGCACAACTCAGTTTTTCAGCTGCCCTCAGTGCAGAGAGCTCACGTTTGCAGCTCCAGCTCCTTCCCTTGCATGCCTCTCCCTGGCAGAGCTTCCCAAGGAACTCGGGCACTGCACAGCCCAGTTACCCTCAGCCGTTCCCAGCCTCACTCCTGCAGGAGAAGAGATGGATCCCTGGATCCCTGGAAGAGTGATCCCAGAGCTGCCTGTCCCCTGCCCACGGAACAGCTTGCTGAAGGTTAACCACCAGCACAGCCGTGACCTTTTGGAGGCTCATTAGTTATCTCCTCCTAACGCACACAGCATCACCGGCATTTCTCAGCTGCTTAACTTCGCCTTTTCCATTTGTAAGACACAGAGAACTGTAACTCTTCCTTTCCCCTTTTTTTGCTTTTTATTCTTTTTAGTTTGCTTGGAAATGTTGCGGAGCAATTTGCAAAGGCTGAACAGTGTGTTGTGCTTGCCCGTGTAAACCGCGTGGCAAAAAAAGCACAGAAAAGAGGGTGCAGACCCTCCCTGCAGAGCAGCGGAGAGGCAATGGAGTTTTTCAGCTTGTAGGACCCAAAACTGCTCAGGCATATGAGGCGATTTTTGCAAAGTGCTCTCAGAACTGTCTGTGAGGGTGTGGCACCCTCTGAAGCCAGGGTCCCACAGCAAATATTGGCAGCAGCCTGGGGATGCCATCCCTGGTCCTCTCTGAAAGTACAACTGAACAAGTAAATAAGGCTATATTTAGATATGAAGGATATAAAATTAAAGTAATTTTTTTCACCCACTATGGCATTAAGAAGGTGGATTGATTAATGTGGGCCCAGCAGAAGCTGGGTGAGCAGTGGCAGCAAGCTGAGGCATCCCTGGAGCACAGTCTGTGTCTCAGAGCCTCTCTGTCTTCTGGCTGTGCCAGCACACGCTGCCATGAGCACCGCAGGAATCTCTCATCACCACGCAATGGCTTCTAAAGAAAAGACAAGCAGCAGAGGAATCTGCTGGCACCATGGCAGCCCCTCAGTGCCTGCTGGCAAAGCCATAATGGGCAAATACCAGCATCTGCTAGGGATGAGGATGTGCATTCAGCCGGAGGATCCCTGTATTTGGAGGATTTCCTGACAAAATGTCATTCTCCAGTGACAGGTGCCCATGCAGCAGTGGCCCTGGGGAAGGGGCTGCTTCTCACAGCAGTTTCAGTTGGGAAAAAACAGTTCAAGACCTTCAAAGTGCTGCAAGTTTTCACTGTGATTTTCACCTGCAAATCCTTCATTTAGAAACAGAATGGAACAAAAGGCCTGAAGCATTAGGAAACAGCTGGGCTTTTTCTTCCAGATGATCAGCTCAAGGTCTCCCACCTACCACAAGGTCTCCCTGCAACTGTTAGTGAATCTCAGAGGGCCAAGGACACCTCTCCTGCCTGACCATGGCCCCATCCTGCTCCCAAACACCCCTGACATCTCACTCTGCTGCACCCCATCCTTGTCCTTGCGCCACCCACCGAGGGTCCTGCTGAGCCTGGGGACACCCAGGGACCACCCAGCTGCACAGGGTCTGTGACCTTGCACAAGGAGGGCCCAGCTGGTCCCGGCGCTGCTCTGAGGAGGAAAATAAAACAGAATAACTGTGGATCTGCTCCTGTTGTGTTTTTCATGCCAGAATGATGCCTCTGCTAGAGCTCTTAATCACCAGAGCTGCTCCATTAACCCGGCAGTGGGTTCACAGCCCGAGTACTGCCCGTGGGACCCTCCTGCTCCCCAGCAGAAGTTAGCAGGAATAACAAAATACCAGCTAAAATATTAAACGCTGAGCAATCACCCACTGCTGAAGGTGGCTGAGAAACGCAAGGCTCCAGGGCAGCAGGGAGCAGCTCTTTGAAGGGGGAGCCAGTTAACAGTTAAAATGAAGCCATACGGAGCATCTGACGGCAGGGAGGATATGGGCAGGGCAGGGATACCCTCTGAAGAGCATCTGCCAGCAGTTACCGAGCCGTTTGGCAAGCACCGCCTGCTCCTGTAGTCGGGAAGCAAAAATAATTACAGCCTCTTTTCAATCCAGCAATTATCTAATGCTGGCTTTTGCACGCAAGGACTGAGCAGAGAGCTGCTCGTGCTATCGGGAGCGCGGCACAGCCGGAGATGTGCCTCCATCCACAGCCAGACCGGGGCAAAACTCAGACAGGGAACAAGCAGAGAGGGGGAAAGGAAGGTAAATGAACGCTGAGGCTCTGCAGGGAAAGAGCCTCCTGTGCAGGAAGGTCTCCCCGCATGGTGACCCAGCTGTGTGGCCACGGAAAGGGAGCACATTGCCCAAACCACCGAGAGCTGCTGCTGGAGGCTCTGAAAACAGCCTGGGACAGCTTGGGACAGCCCGAGACAGCCTGGGACAGCTTAAGACAGCCTGGGACAGCCTGGGACCTGAAGAGCAAACAGGGGGCTGCAGCAAAAGTGGGGCTTTTCAGCTTGTGGGGAATCACCTGAGCTTCCTGAGCCTGCACTGGTGACCTCAGTCACTGGACAGGTCACTTGAACATCTGACCAGGAAAAGGAAACAAAAGCAAAGTAACCAAAATTTCCTACTGGCAAAGGAAATAGGGTTTGGGTCAAAATGCTTCAAGAGGGTGCCACATTGGCTTTGAGACGCATCTCTGTATGTCAGCCCCACCAGCCAGACCCACCACATTGCTCAGCTCTGCAGCACTTTGGTCCTATGGGTGTCCCTGCCCAGGGCAGGGGGGTGGGACAGGGTGGCCCTTGATGTCCCTTCCAGCCCAAACCCTTCTGTGACCCCCTGAGCTGAGCTTCATGGGGCTGCTGAGCCCAGGTAGGGGTGGATGGGACCCACTGCAAGCTCCCACGCCGAGCTTCTTGGCTTACTCGAGATGCAATGGAAAGAAACCAAGTTTTGCCTCGTCAGCCTAATTATTAATAATTAGTAGAGCTCTAGAAGCACTGAAAGGGAAAATGCAACACATGAGACTAAAATGGAAGAAAGAGTCCTGTTTTATCTCATCAGCAAAGCGATGGCCTTTGTGGTGCTCCTGGCTGAGCACTCCCCAGCTGAGGATGGCCCTGCTGCTCCTTCTGACATTAGAGGGGCTGAGGCAGAATCACCCCAAAAGGATGGCACTAGAGGCCCACAAGTCACAGCCCTGTCCCTGCTCTCATGGCTGTGTCTCTCTCCCTGAACATCTAGGCAAAAGCTGCTGGTAAATCCAGGGAGATGCTCCCTGGCCAAGGGACCAGCAGGCAACACGGGAGGGGGAGAGAGGCAGGGCAAGGGGGAATTCTGCCCCTCTGCCCCACCTGCAGAGCTGCCCCAGCCCTGGGAACAACAGTACAAGGAGCTGGAGCTGCTGCAGCCAGGCCAGAGGAGCCACGGAGATGCTGCCAGGGCTGGAGCAGCTCTGCTCTGGAGCCAGGCTGGGAGAGCTGGGGGTGTTCAGCTGGACAAGAGAAGCTCCAGGGAGAGCTCAGAGCTCCTGCCAGGGCCTAAAGGGGCTCCAGGAGAGCTGCAGAGGGACTGGGGACAAGGCATGGAGGGACAGGACACAGGGAATGGCTTCCCAGTGCCAGAGGGCAGGGAGAGATGGGATCTTGGGAATTAGGAATTCCTGGCTGTGCCTGAGGGTGGTGAGGCTCTGGCACAAATTGCCCAGAGAAGCTGTGTCTGCCCCTGGATCCCTGGCAGTGTCCAAGGCCAGGCTGGACAGGGCTTGGAGTAGCCTAGGATAGTGGAAGGTGTCCCTGCCCATGGCAGGGGTGGCACTGGATGACCCTTAAGGTCCTTCCAACCCAAACCCTTCTGTGACTCAGTGAGTGACCTCTGACTGCATCTGCTACTCTCATTTCTGCCTCCTCTATCCGAGACAACAGCAACCCAAGCAGATCAGGCTGACGGCCTCCCTTGAAAGCCTATAGCGGTTATTTTTTCTGCTTTCCCCATTCTCCAAATCACACCTGACTTCTGACCAGCTCTTCCACCAGCAGCACTGAAGAAATGCCAGTGCAGTGCACACAGTCTGAGTGCTGCTCCCAGTCATCCGGGTAGCTGGGGCTGGACACTGCAGTGGGGGAACGACCAGTGACCACTGAAATGTGCCCTTCCAGCCACAGGTGTGCACACAGCCTGAGTGCTGCTCCCAGGCCATCTGGGCAGCCGGGGCTGGACACTGCAGTGGGGAAATGACCACTGACCACTGAAATGTGCTCTTCCAGCCACAGGCTGCAGGGACACAGAGGGAGCTCCAGGATGGCAGCCGCAGCAGCAGCAATCCCAGCTCCTCCTCTCTCCCCGCGGCTCTCCAGGCTGCTGTAATGACAAAGTGTGTTTTCAGTGGCCTAGTGAAACTCGCTGCCCATTCCAGCAGTGGCCATAAACCAGCCGTGTGGTGTTTGGCTGCACAGGACAGAAAATGCGGTCAGCTTTTATGGAGCTACAAACCAGAGTCCCAGAGGCTTTTCGATGAGGCCAGGATCTGACACCCACTTAGGAAGCCAAATTCGATGTGAACTTCAGAGAAAGCTGCAGAACACAGCCAGCAGGTCCTGCAGCACAACAGACCATCAGGAGTAACAGAATTTGTGGTTACACCATGCAAGGAAAACAAAGCTGACCTGTTGATGGTGGAGGCACCCCAGCCGTGTGCTGATGAGCTCTGCAGATGGCTGTGCTGGGGGGCTGGGAGACAAGGGGACCCCAGGTCTAAGGGATCTGGGTGCTGACTGCATTCCCATCCCCTTTCCCACTTCCCATAAATCCTAGTTCACAGCTAGGACCGTCCTGGGCTACTTCCAGAAAGCACACAGCAGTGATTCTCCTGCTGTGCAGACCGTGAATCCCACAAATTTAATAAGTGTCCAAGTCATCACTCAAGCCCTGCCAGAGGGAAGGGCCAGGAGCCCCCCATGATGCCACCAGCCTGTCCTGCAGCCATCTGGGAACGGATGGACATGGGGATCTGACCAGGAAATCATGAGGTTGCTGATACAGAGAATTAAACCACCACACTAAAAAAAACCACTCTGCATTTAAGAATAATGCAGGAAATGTAGAGGAATTCCCTCCTGATGAACACTGACTGTTACAGTTCCAATTTACCTCTCGCTCGCTTCTTCCCCAAGCTGCAGCAGCTGCCTCTGCACAGACACAGATTTTATAATTGGTACCCCTAGTGCTATAAAACACACATGAGGGAAGAATTGAGAAGTTTTCTTTTATTCTTCCATTCTTCCTCTCTCTCTCCCACACTCCTCAGCGCAAGGGAAGCATTTGCCCTGATGATGCTGCTGGGATTTGCACCAACCTTTCTGCTCCCTGCACACCTCTGAAGGCTTGGGGGTCTCAGGGGGGCTCAGGATGTCCTCAGAGAGCTCAGGGTGTCCTCACATAGGCTGTCTGCTGTCCTATCCCAGCACACCCCAGCACAAGACTCAAGTGTGACACCCAATGAGTTCCTTGTCACCAACCCCGCTCCGAGGGGCAGGGGAACTCTGCAGCTGGATGAATCCATCAAAAGCTCAAGGTCTGAACAGGATGTCTGTCATTAACAGGACACCACAGGTGCTAATTACAGTGGGATAACACCGATCTCTGGCCTGCACACCTTGCAGATCCCACAAACCACTACCCTCATATCGGGTAGGTCTGGCAGGAGCACAATGAGATTCATTTCTTCCTCACTTATCTTCACCCCAGCATTCCTCCCTCACAGCAAAAGACTTCCAGACATCCTTTCTCCCTGTTCCACTGCTGCTGGGATGCCTTCAGACCTGCTAAAGACCTGCCTGTCTTCAGGAAATCTCTCCAAGCTTCAGCCACAGAGCTGGAGCCCCTGAAGCAGTGGGAAATAAGGACAAAGCTCCTGCTGCTCTTTGCTCCCACGCCAGGGGCTGCTCCAAGACTGAAATTTAATTATTCCTGCCCATCAATAAACATGGCTGCTGCTGCTGCTCAGCCCTGCAGAGCATCCCACGGAGCACCTCGGGGAGGGTGGAGATGAGGGGAAGTGAAGGCAGTGCTCTGCTCTCCTCTCGGCAAGCAGCCCTGCCCTGCCCTGCCCTGCCCTTCCCTTCCCGCCCCAGCCCCAGCCCCAAGCCCCAGCCCCAAGCCCCAAGCCCCAAGCCCCTGGCTCCCTGCTCCACAGCCCCTCCTCTCCCAGGAGCACCAGGGGTCTGTCACGGCTCTGCGGTGGCTCCGTGTCCTGCCCCTCCTGCCACCCTCACACCCCGCCCGTGTGGCACCCTGGGGCACCAGGAGTGACAGAGGACATCCCAGGGAAAGCAGGGGGCAAGAAGCCATCCCGACAGAACCAGCCTGCCTCACAAGTCGCTGTTCAAAGAGTTATTACAGATGGAAAAGATCTCTAAGATCAACAAGTGCAAACACTGACCAGGTGCCACCATGGCACGTCCCCAAATGCCACCTCCGCACGCCTTTAGAGCACTCCAGGCTCCCCAGACCTCGTGGGGGATACACCAACACACTGGTCATCCTGCAGGACGCTGAAGAAAAGGGCTGCTCCTGCTCCACGTGTCCTCTGCCACCTCTGTACTGGGGACACAGCCTGCCCTGGCCCTGCAGAGGTGACCCAGCCTGGCACCTGTGTGACACCCAGCCGCTCTGAGTGAAGCTGCTACTGACCCCCAGCAGCAGAATCAGAGCATCTCACACCAGAGCTGCTCACAGCAAAGAGCCACAGATCACCAGTCAAATCAAGGAGCACACAGCAGCTTTCTGAACATGGATTCCATCCTCCCAGCCCCACCACCGCTGCAGATCCACGCACACAGCTGCCCTCGGTGGTCTGAGCTGCCTGTTTCCCTTGGGTATCTACACTCCCTGACAGTCTGGATCTGTACCAAAGAGCAGCCAAGCAACCTGCTTGGGAGTGGATCATAGTCCTGTTCCTCTGAAAACACTACTGATCAAGATGTCTTTAATACCAGGAACCGAGCAGAAACTCACTAACAAGATCAGCAGACGTGCCGCCAGCTAAAGCCAGAAGGCATCAAGCAGCACTGTCACAGAAGGAGATGAAATCTTCATGAGCCTGTGGGAGAAGCCAGAGGGAAAAGGCAAAACCAAAGGAAAACAGCACAAAACAACCCTGAAGTCCAGGCATGAACAGCCGTAAAACACAGTTTTCACATGCACTGTAAAAGAGCAGAGCAGCATCACTCAGCACTGCAAAGCCACCTCTGCTGCCCAAACCTCACTCAGGAAAACAGGAATTTTCCTCCTTAACAGTTAGGGCAATTGTGGACAGGCCAAATTACACTCAGGAAAAAAAAAATAAAAAGAGAAAGAAAAATCAGACAACGCTCATTAGCTCCCAGAAAGAACAGAAAACAAAGAAGAACTTGCTGACACTCACAGGGGCTTTAAGCAGTGTGGGAAAGCCACCCATCTGTCCCTGAGCAGGCAGCTGGTCCTGGTCAATCAGCCATGGAGGGGCTGTGAGCAGCTGAGCAGAGCCCAGACATGGGGAAAAGCCTCGTTTGCCACTGGGACCAGCAAGTGAAACTGCTCAGGGCTTGGCTGCGCTCAGCCAGACAGCAGCCAGACTGCCCTGAACAAACACGGCTGGGCCTGCGTGCCCAGAGCCAGCAGGGCTGCTCCCACTGCCTCCCACCTGCCCTGGGATGGCACCGAGCTGGGACAGCACTGCTCCATCCCCGGGGCACAGCCTGGCATGGCACCATGCAGGGACAGCACTGCTCCATCCCCGGGGCACAGCCTGGCATGGCACCATGCAGGGACAGCACTGCTCCATCCCCGGGGCACAGCTTGGCATGGCACCATGCAGGGACAGCACTGCTCCATCCCCGGGGCACAGCTTGGCATGGCACCATGCAGGGACAGCATTGCTCCATCCCCGGGGCACAGCCTGGCATGGCACCATGCAGGGACAGCATTGCTCCATCCCCGGGGCACAGCTTGGCATGGCACCGTGCAGGGACAGCACTGCTCCATCCCTGGGGTACCACCTGGGCCACACATCCCTATGGCTGCAGGGACAGACAGCAGCTCCTGTACCTGGAGCTCAGTCCCTCTCCCTGGCCAGCCCCACTGCCTCTCCCTGGTCAGTCCCAGTCTCTGGTCAGTCCCAGTCCCAGCCCCTGGTCAGCCCCGCTGCCTCTCCCTGGTCAGTCCCAGTCCCACCAGCTGTGGTTTCCATCCCACATAGGCTTTTGCTGACTGACAACACATAGATTTAAAACCAGCAGAATTATCTCTGTTACCAAAATAAAGCAGTTCCTGGAACGGATGACTCAGAAGCCTCTCCCCTCGCCATAAATCAGAGCAGAAACATGATACCTCATTGGGGCAAATCACTTTGCCCTTTTGGTTTGGCACCTACAGTCTTTTCTTCTAGAAAAAAGAGATTAGAAATCCACTCTGAGCTGGCACTCTGTCAGAGAGCTGAGCCTTTCCTCCCTGGGATGCCACAGGTCAGGGCTTTGCCTGTGTTATCACTGGAGGGGCTGGACTAAGATAAGCAAAAGCAGGATGGTTATTAAAAAAATAATTAAAAAAAAAGATACAGAAACAGCCCTAGAGGTTTTCTATTGTGTCTGAGAAGCCTGCACCAGGAATTTGCCCCAAAGGAGGTATGTGCAGCATGTGCCAGCAGGCAGAGAGATGGCAGAGCAGCTCCAACCCTCCATGGGCCCCAGGAGATAGGTATCTGTGTGAGAGAGAGTCTGATGTCCTCTCAAAATACTGCACTGGGATCTCAGAAAAGTGCTTGCACAGAGCCGCTCTGTAGCCTCCCCTTTAATCCTCCTGCTCACTGACAAATCTCATCCCGTTTATTCTGGGGACCAGGGCCGGACCGCTTGCATATCTGCATGCTCAGCTTGGGCAAACAACGAAGACAGGCTTTATGGACAGGAAAAAAACCTGCATTTGTCTGCACAAACCTTTTGGTGGAAGGTTTCCACCCTCAGTGCTCTCACCACGTCCCGCAACAGCAGCCCCATGCTGCCGCAGCCCAGTCTGGCAGGACAGACTCTTCCGCAATGATGGGAAGGGGGCAAAGCCATGCAGGGAGGAGAGCTGGGCTGTGCCCCACCAGAAACACCCCAGTGCTGATCTCTGCTCCCTGTGACAGGGACAGGACCCAGGGAAAGGCTGGAACTGTGACAGGGAGGGTCAGGCTGGATATCAGCAAAAGCTCTTCCCCCAGAGGGTGCTGGGCACTGCCCAGGCTCCCCAGGGAATGGGCACAGCCTGAGGCTGCCAGAGCTCCAGGGGTGTTTGGAAAACGGGCACAGGGTGGGATTGTTGGGGTGTCTGTGCAGGGCCAGGAGCTGGATCAATGATCCTGTGCATCCCTCCCAGCTCAGGATATTCTGTGATTCTGTGTCCAAGGGACAGTGCAGCGAGCACAGCTGAGCCGAGCACACGGAGAGCTGCACCCCACCCTGCCCAGCCACGGCAGCCAGGCCCTGAGGAGCACAGCGGCCTCTCCAGCACACTGCCCAGGAGCACAGCAGCCTCCCCAGCACACGGCCCAGGCACAGCACAGCACAGCCAGCACCTCCTGTTTGCCCACTGCTCAGCCAGCCCTCGATCCAAGCACACAGAGCATCAGTGAGGAACCTCTCCTGGGAGATGCCTCTCTCCGGGGTGGGCTGAAGCTGCCTTTCCAGCCCAAACTGCTCTGCTGCTCCTCCAGACACAAGCCCTGGCTCGCGGCCAGGCTGCCGTGATGCCTGACTCCCACATCCATCCCAAAATCCGCCTTTTCCTTGGTCTGGCTGCCCTGAGAGCAGCACCATCCCACACCTGCAGACAGATGCTGGACACCAGGAATCCCACACTACACTTGGCTAAGCTCCCCCTCATCCACTCTGGGGCAAAAACAAACAACCAAATCTCTGCTGCTTAATGCTTCCTAGTAATTTTGGGAGACCCTGTTGCACAGCCATGGGATGCCAGCAGCCAGCAAAGCTGAGAGACAGTGGCAAAGACGTGCTGGCATCGTCACAAACAATGCAGCTCATTCTCTAGGGAATTAAAACAAAAATATTGTGAGTCCTGCTCCTAAAATAGCCTGACCAAACCCAAAATGTGCTCCCAGTGACTTTTAGCCACCCACATAATAGATGGGGAGTAAAGAGCTTTGCTGGACCGCTGCTAAAGCTTGCTGTCAGTATAATCACCTACTCCTATAATGAGATTACATGGATTAGCTGTATTTTAAGGAAACATCAATGAACTGGACAGCCTTCCTAGGCAAGTTTTTAGAACTGCACATAATAATACCGGAAAAACCAGGAGGCTATTTTTAGAAAGCATTTCTCCAAATAACCTAGGTGGAGGGAGATCACAAGGCAGCAGCAGAGGTGTGTTAGTGCAGGCAGGAGCTGAATGAATGAGTGCTGCACAGCAAAACACATCCATCCCTGGTTTCCCTTGGCTGAGCCGCTAAAGAAATTAGTTGAGCCAGACCCAAGCTTGCATTCCTGCCATGCTGCGCTATGAAATGACTCGAGGGCTGCAGGGGAGCAGGAACACAGGACACGCTGTGCTGGGCGAGGACGCCACAGCCAGGCTGCCCGGGGTGAACGCGCTGGGGCTGCTGCCTGCTGCCCTCAGGGCACTGCACTCCCACCGAGCTGAGAGCCCCAAGCCCTGTCTGGCTAGTTCTCAGGAAAACGTCCCCAAAACGAGTCTGAATTCAGGCTTCAGTGCCACCATGGCATCCACCACCGCTGGGACCAAGCTGGCACGGGATGCCAGTGTTCACCTGGAGGAACAGGTCTGCTCTGCGGTCATCACACTCTCGCTCAGGAAATCCCACACTCACCTACACACCCTCATTTTCTCCCAGCAGTCCCCAGGATTTAAGAGGAACTCTCAGACAATCTGATTTTTTCATTGCTTTTTGTCCTTGGAGCTTTCTCCTACAAAATACCCATCAACCATCCAAAACAAACTGTACACTCCATTTTCCAAAATCCTTTTCTTTTGCAGGATGGATCCAACCTGGAAGCCTTGAGGAACTGCAGCCTGGATATTTCGCTCCCCATGTTCCATTGAGCCGTAACCCCACACCTTCTCCCTCTCACTGTGACTCAGCCAGAGCTCGTGAATAAAACCCAATTAGGGATTAAACATCAGAGCAGCACAGCAAAAGGATGGCCCCTACCCCAGGCAGCTCACAGCCTGGGATCTTTAGCTCCCACCATGGTGAAGTCACAAAAATAACCCATTAAAAAGTCACTTTAATTGCCTTGCCAGTGGTTTGCACAAACTCCAGCTAGCACTGGAGGTAAAAACGAATTAGAAGCCTTAAATAGAAAATTCTCTTTCATTACTCCCACTTTTACCCTTAAATTTTAATGGGGTCTTGGTGAGGGAGGAAGCACATCCAGCCAGTCCTGCAGCTCCTGTGCAACAAGGGCCAGGCTCAGTTCTGCTGGGTTTGCTCCCCCACGGGCTCCTGTGCAGGCAGCTCTGAGGCTCATATTCCTCATGCCAGGAGAGCCTTTAACAGGACAACAACATTTAGAGGGTGCAACCCCACACCAGAGTCCCCCAGAGCCCTGGGAAGTTCTGCTCTGTCCCACATGTGGCTTGTGCAGCAGCCCAGAAGGTGAGGGGCTAATGTGTGTGTCCCACACACCGATAGCTGGATGGCCATGGAGCCAACCAAGGATTTTTGGGAATAACAGCCAAGGGCTGTTGGTAAAAACACAGATGAGAAAGACCAGGATGCGGCTGGAGAAGAGGCCATAAGGAGGAAGGGCAGCATTTTCTGGGACAAACCTCCTGGTTGTGGCTCCTGCAGGAAAGCACAACCCTGTTCAGTGCAGATGTAGGGAGGACGCCGAGAAGGACCACGGACTGTAGGGAGGAACAAGACTATCCAAGACCCCAAAGCCTCCAGCCCATTTCCAGAAAGGTCTGAAAGAACCGACTGTGCATGAGAACTGATTTGCACAGGTGAAACTTCTCTCCAGGGAGGGGAAGACTGAAAAGGTGCCCCACAAAGGTGCCCCACAAAGCCCAGGGCCCCAGGAACATGGACATCCCATCAGCTGGATCGACACTGGAGCCAGGACTGGTCATCTCTCTCTTTCTTCCTTCCTTTCTTTCTCCCCCTTCTTTGATCCAATTCTCTTTCTGTCTCCTCTCTTTCTCCCTTTTCACCACACCCCTTTATCCAAACCCCACTGTGCTTACACTGGGATATCAGCGACAAACACACCAATTTCCCTGCCAAGTGTGTAATTTACTAACAACATTTTGGGAGCTTTTGTTGCTCCTTTCAGCCTACGAGTCCTGGGTGTTCTCTCCTCCCTAGCGATGGGACAGCACACCCAGCACTCTGTGTCCAAGCTGGTCACGGCTCAGGAGAAGTGCTCCACCACCACACTTCTGGTGAAGAAAAAGCCACAAGCAGGAGGTGAGCAGAGGTCTCAGAGCCCAAAGAGCCTCTCAGGATCACAGCAGAGCCCTGCCCACCCCTGCTGCACAAGGATTATCTGAATCCAGCCCTGGGTGCTCACAAGGGAGAAGGGAGTGGGACAGCAGCTCCACAGCAAACCGAGGAGCTTGCTGGTGCTTTGGGCTGGTTTGCTCTGTTTCCAAACCTGATGGTTTAAATGCAGGCTCAGAGCACTGAGAGCAATGCAATCGATGCCCTCTGCACCAGCCTGGGCTCTAGACCCCCAGCGCCCAGCATTTATTCAGCTAAATATTGCTCTGAAACAGCCCTTCTGTCCTGCCCAGGGCTGTGACAGAGCCATCAGGATGGAGCAGTTTCACAGCCTTAATCCCTTCCTTCACTTTTGGCTCCAATGGGCAGCAGGATGACCATTTTGCAAAAGGAACCATGCCAAGGAAACCTGGCTGAGCGGTTTGGTTTGTAAGACTCAAATCCCAGAGATTCACTCTTTTTCCTCCCCTTTCAATCTCTGTTGCTCAAAAATTCTCATCTTTCCAAAGCATTTTGCAGCTCTTACAGCACTTTGCTGGGATAAAGAAAGGCTGACATACTTATTACGGCAATAAAGATTATTTTTGCTGTCTGAGTAGTAGCAGACACGTGAGATTTATTCAGATAAAGGAGGTCAGAGTTGGAAATGAGCTTAGATTCCAGGCTGTGAGTCCAAACCACGGGGAGATTTGGCGTCTCCGCGGGGGACAGGCGCCCTGCATGCCCAGCAGGGAGTGTCCCACGTTAGCATCACCCCCGCAGCCTCCCGGCCTCTGCAGGGCTGCCTGACCCTCCGGCTGATGGGGAAGTGAGATGGGTGAGAGGAGCACAGCCACCAACCCGGGCTGCTCCACAGGGAACAATGAGCTCTCCAAACTTTGCCCTGGCGTTCTTCCCCCTGCCTGCTCAGCCACGGCATTAATCCCACAACCGCTCCTGGGATCTGCTGAAACACACAACATTCTCATCTACTGAAAAGATCTTGCAAGTATTATAATCGGAATTTCCTCCCAGCTACTTTTCTTTTTCCTCAGTACGCCCTGTGCTTGAAGCAGACAGCAATTAGCTTTCCAGCTCAGAGATATGTGATTTTTTTTATCCTTACACCCATCTATAACAGAAGAGATCGGGGCGCTCCTAATGATTCAAAGAGACAAAGACTATAAAAAGCTTTCCCGACAGCAGGTTTGCGTCCGTGCTCTCCAAACACGCGAGATAATGAGGCTCTCCAAGCGCTGTGCTGCAGGTCCAGCCCTGCCTGTGCCGCACAGCTCACCCCGCTCGGCAGAGCTCCCCGCAGCACTCTCCCCGTGCTGATCGTTCCGTATTTACCGAAACCTGCCGGGGTGTCCCTGCCCGGGTGCCTCCGCAGGGATTTGGGGAGCAGGTGAGGCCACCTTGCCACCCTGGGCAGCTTTCTGTCCTTTGCAATGAGCAGGACGAGTCCGCAGGACACCACCTGCCTAACAACGAGAGCAGGAAAGGCTCGGAATGTGGGGCGAGTCCAAAGTCAGTCACATCAAACAATGACATTTTTTGGCGAACCTAAGCCCGTTAAGATGCCCTTTGAGATTCCCTGCCCCTTTTTCAAGCAGAAGGGAGATGACTCAGAGACGGCACACATCTCCATCCCTGCACAGCCACCATTTGTGACTCCAACTTTGTTTTCCTAAAGGAGTCTTGTCAAACATCACATTTCTACCAAAGAGCCCAAAACTGATGTCAGGTGTAGAGTGAGCACAGGCGGGAAAAAAAGAGAAACTTCAATTTTGCACTAAAATGTAGCTCACTGAAGTTTAGCAAATGATAGCACAGGCCTGAAGGAGAGTGGAACACATCCCAGCTCCTGCTGCTAGCACAGCTGGACGCACATCTGGCCCAGCCCTGCAGCATCCCTATCAACTGAGCAGAAACTCCGGGAGCTACAAGATCCCTCTCCATCCCACATACATTGCTGCTTCACAAGACCTCTTTTCTTGGCTCCCCCAGGAACAGCTCCATTCCTGCTCCCTTAGCAAGAGGACAGGTCTTGCCTGCTTCCACAGGAACAGCAGTGCACTCCATTCCTACTGCCTTTCTAAAAGCACATCTTTATTTCTGATTTATGGCAGTTCTGCACTGGTGGCCAAGCTCAGCCTGGGAGATTATGTGGAAAGAAACTATGCCTGGCCTGCTCATTTCAAGCTCTGGATAAAGCCTCTCTCAAGTTGATATAACCTCACATTAAAAAAATATAAACAAACTAACTAAAAGCTATAGAGAAAGCATGATTTCCAGAGAGCAAAAAACTGCAATTCTTGAAAGAAATTATCTGAAATACTCTTCTGAGCAGAGGTGCCTGAATACAGGTCAAATCCACTGCTTGTAAGTGAGATGCAAACCAGTGACAGTCCCAGAATGGCTGAAGGTGGAAGGGACATCAAAGCTCATCCAGTGCCACTCCTGCCATGGGCAGAGACACCTTCCACTGTCCCAGGCTGCTCCAAGCTCTGTGCAACCTGGCCTTGGACACTGCCAGGGATCCAGGGACAGCCACAGCTTCTCTGGGCACCCTGTGCCAGGGCCTCACCACTTTCACAGCCAGCAATTCCTTCCCAATACCCCATCTCTCCCTGCCCTCTGGCACTGGGAAGCCATTCCCTGTGTTCTGTCCCTCCTTGCCTTGCCCCCAATCCCTCTGCAGCTCTCCTGGAGCCCCTTTAGGCCCTGGCAGGAGCTCTGAGCCCTCCCTGGAGCTTCTCTTGTCCAGCTGAACACCCCCAGCTCTCCCAGCCTGTCCTCTGACCATTTCTGGGGCTCTCCTCTGACAGAGCATCCACTCCTGTTCAGGCCTGAGGAGCTCCAGTACATCCATGATGACATGAAGCTCTGCAGCCCCAGGAGCACAGCTGTAACCCACAGCCCCCTCCCTGCAGCCCCTTCCTCACCTGCCCATCTCAACACCATTCCCTGGACGCAATGTAGGCATTACAGCCACAGCAACCCTGAAACAAAATCAGGAGCAAACCAACCTCACTGGACAACCGTGGGCAGTGGGGAGAAGAGCCCAGCATTGAGCCCAGCACTGAGCCCAGCCCCAACACTTCAAGCTGCAATACCAATAGAAAAGCAAAGATAACTTCTTTTATCCCTTGTCCCATTCTCCTTGATCTCATTTTAATTGGAACCAGTCCCAGCTGGATCAGATGCCGAGAAGCCCAGCACCTACCCTCTGTCCTTGAAGGCATTTTAAGCCAGGACCTATTTCCACATTCGCATTTCCAGCCCTGCCTCCTCGCAGCAGGCAAAGGGTTTCATTTACGTTTAATTTACCTTTACCCGAAGGCACTTTGTGATGGTTCAGAACTTTCCGTGTTTCCCAGGACGGGGCAGGGGCAGCTAATGGAGCACAGAGCCCTGGCCAGGGGCTGGGCACAGCCAGTGCCATGGTGGCAGACACGGAGTGATCTCCACCCTGGCTGCCGACCTGCCCTGCCTCCCCTCCTCCATCCGCCTCCAGGCCTGGAGCATCCCCAGCTCCCTTCAGAGGCACCCCAGACACCAAAAGGAGGGACAGGGAAGGGGGAACACCTACCCAAAAGCTCAGCCTCCACAGCTCACTGTTGCATTCCCCCAGCCCCATTTCACTCACACACAGGAACAAGCCTCGCTCAGGGCCTGGAGGTGACCTGCAGAGTTTCCTCTGGCAAGGGATTTCAGGAGAAGAGCTTAGGAAGCCTCCAGCTGGAAGCAGCCTGCACTCCAAAGCATGCAATTTGATTGGCCTCTTATCTTAGTTTACATAGCTAATTGTCGCAGGTGTATCAGTTACCATGAAATTAATCCCGTTGTAAAACCAGGTGTAGCCAAGAATTAAATTGTGCAAACATTCTGAGCAGCTGGGACAGATGGACACCAACAGCAATCAGCACGGGGGGATTGTTTGCTGTTCCCCGAATTCAGAGGGGTCATAATATGATGCTGAGACACGGGTGAAGCCCTTTGCTGGGAGATCACAGGGCCTCGCAGTGTGCCACCCTCACCCGGGAGCACAGCCGGGTCTTGGGGCACAGGAGGGAAATGTTTACAGGCAGCAGGTCAGGGCAGGTGAAGCGAGGCAGGCTCTGGGTGCGAGGCTGGGGACACCGGGGCAGGGTGAGTGTCCCGGGAGGTGACAGCTCGCCCCGGGAGCGCAGGGACCTGCGGTGGGCACACACCCAGCGCTGCCGGGGCACAGCTCCCTGCCCAGCTCCCGGCTCCCTCCCTGCCGCCGGGAACGCCCCGGGAGAAGGGAAGAGCCGGCGGCTCCGGGCTCCGCAGCGGCGTGGGCTGGCCGGCTTCCTACGGAGATGAATGTTGTGTATAATATAGAAACTGAGCTGCCTGTTCCAAGCACAACCACGCCGGCTGCTTTTTAAAGACAGCCTCGGCTCGGGTGGAGGAACAGGCAGCCTTCATTCCCCACACAGCCTCCAAGCCAGGGCAAACTTTCCGTAGGGAGATTTGGGAGCTTGTCCCGCTCCTGATGCAGCCCTGGGGACACTGAGCAATGGCAAGGTCACCCTGGCACCTTTCAGCCGGGCTGAAATCGGCTCCTGTAAATCCTCACACGCAATCCTGCCCGGAAAGCCCTCGAAGCAGATCACTGTTTAATCTCAGCCTGGCACTGGTCAGTGGTCAGGGACAGCACTCGGTGGCCGCCCGGTGCCAAGCCTGGGCTGCACCAGCGGCACCGCACCTGCTGGTCAGCTCTGAGGGGTGCTGTGGTCATTCGGGAGAGCAGGAGGAGGACATCGAGGCACAAAAGAAGAGTTCAGTGTGCCAAAATTATTCAGCCACTTGGAGTGTGTGGTTTCCTTCCACAGTGGTGTCAAAAACACCCAAAGACCATAAGCACCGAATTTCACTCTTTTACGGGTACAAGGATGTCTCACCACCATCCACCACATCCACACACCGCGGGGGCAAATAAAAACACAACTATGCAAACAGCTCTTGAATAACTGATACCAAACCCAGGCAGCACATGGATCTTTCAGCTGAGAAGTCACTGCTGGCGCACAGAACAGGTCACGTTTCAGCGTTAATTGTCCATGGAGTGCCAGCAGGTCTGCGTGACAAGGATGAGGCCAACGTGAACTGCCATGTCTAATGCAAGTCTTCTTCTATTATGGTTTCTTTCTGTTCCTCTGCTACTCACAGGAACGACGAGCCCAAAATAACGGCAGCAGTGTATGACTTTAAAAGGGCAAATTTTAACAAGCCCAGAGCAGTCGTTGGCATCACTGAGAGCAAAGGACTGACTTCAAGCTTCTACTGAAGACCCCAAAAGTCACAAACCCGGAAAAGCAGCAGGATTTAAATAACGAAAAAGCTATTCGGGCAAAAATGAGATGTGGAAAATGCATGGAAACATGATCTAGGCACAGAAAAGGAGAGAGAAACGGCACTGAAAAAGAAATGTCCAGTGTAGGTGACTGATGGGGACCTCTAAAGGAATCCATTAAATCTGTACAGCCAAGAGAATTAATTGAAAAATAAGGCACTTTTTAAGCATGCTAGGAATAGAGAATTAGATAGCTGCCAGATTCACTACTAGGTACCATCAGTAAAACTGGAAGCAGGCGCTGTGCTGAGGTGGGATGAAACAGTTACCAGAGAGGGCAGAGAAACCCACAGATTAACCATGTGCACCCCATGGCACAAACGCAGCGATCTTCCCACCAACCTCCTGGGCAGCCTGCCTTAAAACCCCTTAATGACCCCTTAAAGCCCCTTAATGGCAGAAATTTCAGTATTGCCAGACATCTGCCAAAATAAAGTGTTTTCAGACTGACTGGTGAAACTCGGAAACTTTGTGTAGTCATGGTATTTAGGTAAAAGGCAGGAGCAGCAGGCAACCTGGGGTCAGCTCCAGCTAGAACAGCAGGACAGAAATTTCAGGTAAATACACGAACTGGAGACTAAAAATACAATTCCAATCTGCCAGCGGAGTTTCCTGGAATTAGATCCATTTAAAAGACTTATTATCTACCTAAAGACATTACTGTTGCCTCGACACAGTGTTTGCCCACATTTCTCCAGAGCACACAATATTCTGGGGATGAATCTCATGGCAGGTGTACCCAACTCCACACACATCAGGTGTGAGCGAGGGGAAACAACATCCCAGCACCTTCCCCGGGGATTCTTGTCACTACTGCCCAGTCTCCTCCGTGATCCCTCCTGGGGGATTATGTTAACTGTAAATCTGTAACACAAAAACCCGCAGTAACTCGTGAAGGGTTGGTCGATGACCCAAATTGCCTCAGCAAGGCCACAGTCCAACAAACCATGTTTTTGTGTTGCAGGAAAGGAACACGAGGCCAGGAAAGAGACCTCTGCCAGAGCCAGAAAAGGGTCTGGGATGAGCACCCGGCATCTCCTGCGTAAGAGATCAGAGCAAAGAGAAAGGTGGGCGTTGAAGGTGCAGTGGGAAACACATCCATAAGAAGTCAAAAAGTGAGCTCACACCAATGGTTGCACCCAGCTGGGCACCTGGGCAACACAGCCACACCAGGGCCATCCCAGAAAAACCACACAGGGAGGAGCAGGAACCCCTCAGTGTGCGGTGACAGCACCTCAAGGCTCCTGAGGAGCAGGTGTGGAGGTGACCCGGCCACTGCGGGCAAGGAGCAGCGAGTGACGAGTCACCTCTGTGACAAGGACACAACAACATCCCCCCTTGCAAGTCAAAATGAGGTAAGTTCAACCTTGAAATGAGATAGCATCTCTCCAGAGTGAGAGCAATTAAATGTTGGCACGAGGTACGGAGGAAGGGGGCGGGGGGACTCACCACTGCTCAGAGCCATTAACACAAAATTAACAGGCTGTTTTTTTAACCCAGGCTTCTGTGTCTGCAAGGAGGATGAGCTGCAAATGCTTCCCTGCAGTTGCATTTCTGCAACACCTCCCACCTGGGGGGGTGGAAACTTTCAGAAGGATTTTTTACGCTTCAGAAGAGTCCAGAGTGGTAGGAGAACAGCAGGGTCATGCTAAAAAAGGAAAGATCAAGGCGAAAAGTCTAAAAGCCAAGCTTTGCAAGCGCGGGGTGAGATTCATCTCACTTAAATTTAGACCTCTCAAGCTCAGATATCGAAATCAGAACCAGCGCCCTGAAAGGCGTTTGCCTGGCCTGTGTATGAGGCTTTCCAGAGAGTGAAACAAACCCCATTTGGAGGGGTCTGTCCCCCCCGTTTGGTGGGGGACAGCACAGAACAGAGGCTTTCAGATGCCCAGGCAGGGGCAAACAAACAGCATCCACTGAAGCTGCAACTGCAGGCGAGTTGGCTCATGCGACCTGCAAAACTGAGAGGTGATTTCAGCCCATAAAGCCAGTTCTGGAGATGTTGCCTTGCAGCCCAGCGCCCAGGGGTGGGGGCAGGGTGAGGAGCTAGCCCAGCTCCTGCAGGCAGGGCTTCATGTCTCGGTTCAAGGAATATAGAAGAGACAAACACGACCTTCTGCATTGAACATTTAACCTGGAGAGCTTGCGTTGGCTGAGATGTTCCCAGATCAATGTCATTCTTTCTGAACACAGGTTATCTGAGTGGGATTTCAGATTTTATCGGTCCTTACTCACAGGCTGGGCTCGGCTGCAGGAGGGAAAGGACTGCAATGAATCAGTCGTAGACTCGTTTAGGTTGGAAAAGCCCTCCAAGATCAGCGTGTCCAACCACCAGCCCTGCACGGATAAACCCACCACTAACACATATCTCTAAGTGAGTCAACTCCTCGCTGCTTTGGCTCCAAGGCCAGGGCAGGGCTCTCCCAAACACAAGGGAACCGATGGAACATGGATTATCATGTCCCCTTACTGTCTCCTCTTCACAGGGATGGGGAATGCTGATGCTCACCTGCTGGGTGCGAGATTTATCCTCAAAATGCTAAGTTCAACGCTAGCCCTTATTCCTGCAATATCCTCATTACAGTTCTGACCTCCCCTTCCCCGCAATCCTTCGCCCACACACCTCCACGGAGCTTCTCACCTTCACCCTGATGGACACCTGTCCAGCCAAAACAAGGACGGTGCACTGCAGGTCTGAGCTGCAACCTGATGGCATCTGAGGGGGTGAAAAAGATGTCACTGTCCCCAGGCCTCGTTCTACAGGAGGCTGGGATCCTGCTGCAGACCAGGAGAGGGAAAAGCACTCTGGTATCCTGGGAAGTTCCTAGCGCCAGATAGGATTAGCTGTGTCTGATTAACTGTGAGGAGCAAGCAGCCAGAGCTGAGTGCAGAGACTGAGAGCCCCTCAGCACCAGCCCAGCTTTATGTGTCCACTACTGAGCAGCTGCTGGGACAGGAGAAACCCTGGACACTGCACATCCCCTCCTCTGGCTGTGACATCCCCCGAGCACACAGCCCACACAGGCACAGGTACCCAAACACCTCCAGCCCCCAGGAAAGGCTGAGTTCTGCATGCACACCAGAGTCTGGGGATCCTTTCCCCAAGCCAGTCCCACACCTCGGGGCTGGAGGGTTCCCCTGGGCAGCCAAGTGGGGACCGCTCATCAGAGCCACTGCCACACCAGCGCTGGGTTTTCCTCCCCTCTCAGGTACTCACACCACAGCAGCCCGGGATGAACGTCCCCAGCCAAACACACCTTCCCCACATGCCAGGCACGTCCAATGCCATTAAAGCCTGGACTGTCACCACCTGCCACCTCCACACGAGGGTCTGGCTCAGGTGAGAGGAAATAAATCTGACCAAAAGCAAACGCAGCCTGCCTTGGAGCAGGAGAGAGTGAAACAATTTTCTCTCTCTGGACACAGGGAAGGGTCCGGGGAGCCGCCAGGCACGCTGACACCAGGTTTGCCTGCACAACCCCACGGGTCTGTGTGTGGGGACACATAGAGCGTGTGCGGACACACACAGGACCTACACACCCCTGGGGCACATATGGACACATAGGGACCCATAGATCCACAGGGGATGTATAGACCAACGGGGCACATACAGACCAACAGGGCACATATAGACAAATACAGCACACGACATGCTCAAGGGTGCGTATTGGACTCACAGGGCAGGTACAGATCCATAGGACACCTATAGGCACATCGAGCACGTATGGACTGGCAGGGTACCTATGGACACAGAGGGCACACGTGGACAAACAGGGCACCTACAGACACACAGAGCCCGCACGGACCCGCGGGGCACGGACAGACAGACAGGGCACCTACAGACACACACAGCCCGTACGGACAGACAGACAGGGCACACACAGCCCGCACGGACCCGCGGGGCACGGACAGACAGACAGGGCATACATGGGCACATAGCGCACGTACAGAGCCGCGGGGCACGGACAGACAGACAAGGCACACACAGGCACGCAGAGCCCGAACAAACCCACAGGGCACACAAAGACCCACCGAGCCCGTGTAAAACCGCGGAGAAGCAATGCCGCCGTCTCCGCTCGCCCTCGCAGGCGGCGAGCCGGCGCTCTCACGGGTGTGAGTCCCTCCGCTCCGGGAAGGGGTCCGGGCATGGGAAGGACGAGCGGCACCGCACCGGCTCCGCTCCCGGGACGCTCCCGCGGGCGGTCCCGCACGGGCACCGAGCCGCCCCCGCCCCCGCGCCGCTCCCCCCGCCCGCCCCCGCTCAGCGGCAGCGCCCGGCGGGGCTTGGGGGCAGCGCCGGGACCGCCGCACTCACCGGGGCCGCCGCGCTCGGCTCCGCCATGGCCCGACCGGCACCGGCACCGCGCCCGCCCCGCCTGACGTCACCCCCGGCCCCCGCCGCGCCGGCACCTGCGGGGGCGGGGCCGGCAGCCGCCAGCCCCCCCATCCCCGGGAGGGACCGCCGGGGGTCTGGGCATCCCTCGCCATCCCCGGGAAAAGCCGCCGGAGAGGTCGGCTCTCCCCTCGCCATCCGCGGGAGGAGCCGCCCGGGGGTCCCCTCCTGCCTCGCCATCCCTGGGAAAAGCCGCCCCAGGAATGGGGTTCCCCCCACCCATTCCCGGGAGGAACCGCCCGAAGGTCCGGTCATCCCTCGCCATCCCCGGCAAAAGCCGCCGGAAGGGTGCGAGCCCCTCTCGCCATCCCCGGGAGGAACCACGCAGGGGTCCGGTCATCCCACGCCATCCCCAGGGAAAGCCGCCCCAGACGTCCGGTCCCTCCGCTTCCCGCTCCACACCCCCGGGAACAGCCACCCTAGGGGTGCGGACCCCACTCGCCATCGCCGGGGGGAGCCGCCGGAGGCGATCAGTCCCTCCGCTCCCCCCTCGCCATGCCCGGGAGGAGCCCGACGGGTCCGATGATCCCTCGCCATCCCCGGGAGGAGCCGCCCCGGGCGATGCGCTCCCTCCTTTCCGTTCTCCGGAGGAGCCGCCCCAGGGGATCTGTTTCCCCTCTTCTGCAACCGCCCCTGTGAGGAGCCGAGGCAGGGGAACCCCACCTGGCCTCCCACCTCGGGGCATCCCTCACAACGGAAGGCGCTGAGCGCTCAGACACTCCTGGTTGGGCTTTCTGCCCTTTTCCCTGCCTGTACCCAACGTGTATTTCCTCATCAGTTTTAACCTGTGGGTTTCTGGCTCTGCACCAAGCCATTGTCCCTGCAGGACCATTCTGGGGCCCACTTTGGCCCCTGGAACACTGCGGTGTGGTTGTGTCCGTGCACTCCTGAGCTCTTCCCAGCGGAGGAGGTGTGATGGATCATAGGTGAGGCAGCTGAGCTCTTGCTACCCGCGAGTGGCTTCGCCCACTGAGCAGCCTCAAAGGAAAAAAAATTCACCACACGCTGTATTTACAGTGTGAAAGAACAATTAAAGGAAGCTGCTTCAACAGTCTAAGTGGAGGAAGCGCTATAGCTCAATAGTTATTGATCCCCTCCAGACAGGCATGCTGCTTTGTGGGAGCTGCAGGAACCCTGCCTGATGCAAGGGAAGTGGCGAGAAAAAATAAAAAATAGTCAGGTAAATTAAAACTCCCAAGGAATTACATGGGAGGAAATGAAGGTGTATAAGCAATTTTTGGTGGTATAGCAATCTGTAACTCCACTGTTTGGCTGTCTAGGATTAAAATGGATGTTTCCATCTGCTTACCCCGTGAGCAGGAAGGTATTTAATAGGTGCTTGTGCCTGTGGAGGGAAAGGTAGAAAGAGAGCAGAAAGAAGAATAGGAGCATTAGCGGTTATTGTTAAAACCTCCCAGGCAAACTGGCTCCATGTGCTCTCTGTGCGAAGTGTGGAGGTTATTCCCCTGCTTGTTTGTCCCCAGGTGACAAACACCCAGCCAGGGAAATTTAAGGCCATCCTGGGGCCCTCCTGGCAGGAGCTCAGTGATGGAAAACAGGGTGTTTGGGCAGAGGTGTTCTCAAAGGGGACTGTTGTCCTGCGGTGTGCTCCAGGGTGTCATTGCAGTGACACACATGGTGACACACCCAGCTCTGGCTCCCTGATCCTGGTGTCCAGCACACAGGTGCCCACCACTGGAGTGGCCTGGCGAAACGCAAAGTGGAAATAGGAAGTAGCTGCCCATGCGAGCTGCAGGGTGAGGCCGAAGCACACAAACCCACAGCACTCTGTGCCTGCGCTGGCTGGACTGAGCTGGGGGTTTGAGGGCTCTCCTTCCACAGCTCCAACCCTTTGGTTTGTGGCACTGCCAGGGCTGCTCTGTTTGAACACGTAGGCCAGGGATTTCTGCAGCGAGGCCAGAGGAGGCCACCAAGATGATCAGAGCACTGTTCCCGTGAGGAAAAGCTGAGACAATTGGGATTGTTCAGCCTGGAGGAAAGATGTGGGGTGACCTAATTGTGGCCTTTCAGGACCTGAAGGGTCTGACAAGAAAGATGGAGAGTGACTGCTTCCAAGGGATGGAGGGACAGGACAAGGGGGAATGGGTTCACACTGAAGGAGGGCAGGGAGAGATGGGATATTGGGAAGGAGTTGCTGTCTGTGAGGGTGGTGAGGCCCTGGCACAGGGTGCCCAGAGAAGCTGTGGCTGCCCCTGGATCCCTGGCAGTGTCCAAGGCCAGGTTGGACAGGGCTTGGAGCAACCTGGGCTAGTGGAAGGTGTCCCTGCCCATGGCACGGGGTGGAACAGGATGAGCTTTAAGGTCCCTTCAACCCAAACCATTCCACAACTCTACGATTCCCTCTTTCAATTAGCAATAATAGCACAGAAACACATTTATATTTTCTTTTCAAGGGTGGGCACTCATTTGGTTGGTAGGAGCTTGGTTTGGGTGAAGAGACTGAATGTTTATTACCAGAGCTGCAGGAAACCAGGGCAGCACCTCGCAGGACCTTGGCAGCTGTCCCCAGGCGCCCTGAACAACAAACCCTGGCAGTGCCCCGGGCTCTCACACCAGCCTGGCAACAGCGAGGCAGCTTGGCAGAATCAGTCCCAGCCCTGCCGGACAAAGGGGCTCTGTGCAGAGCTGTGATTAACTCCGGGCCCCTCGTGGCCGCGGAGCATCCTGGCCATGCTGTGCCACCGACTGTAGGCTCTGTCACCTGGGCTGTGCCTGGGGCTGCTCCTCTCGGGAGGCTGGAGCCGCTGCTGCCCGGCCTCAAGTGGGTGCCAGGGCAAGCGTTTCCAGGCAGGATGGAGATAGACAGCATGACAGCACAATAAACAACTTAATTAACCACCGTGGAGCCTGACTGGATAATCATGGCCCTGACTAGATAATCTGTGCTGCATCCTCAAGCACGAGGGATTGTGTCTCTTTTCAAGCAGAGGGAAGCAAAGCTCTCAGAAAGCTGCCTGAATGTTTACATCAATTTCCTGGTGATTGGTGAGGAGGGACCTGGCACACTTCATCAAAGCCGGCAGTGCTGGTGCCTGAGCTCTGTGTCAGAAGCAGGAGCTGTAACCATCTCTTTTTCTCACCCTGGCACAGAGTGGTTTTTAATCCAGGCTCTTTCCTTCCCCTGTGCCAGACAGCCACAAGCATAGGTAGGGCAAACGCAGGAAGGTGTAGTGTTAGCCCTGGCTTGCCAGGTGTGGGCTATCGGATGCCTGCAGGGTCAGGGTGCTTCTCTCCACTACATCCATTTCTAACACTTATTTTCATTGACAGAGAGAACATTTTGGTCATCTTGTAACAGCACATGAAGCCTGAGATTCACCCCTCTCACAGGCAGAGAAGGCAAAACGCACAGGGGTGACACTCAGACTGTTCTGTGGGGCTCCTGCCCTGCCCAGGGGTGACATTCAGACTGTTCTGTGGGGCTCCTGCCTGCCCAGGGGTGGAACACACCATACCTGTGAAAAGGCTGTTACTCTCACTGTAAAATGTTTGTCTTGCATCATGCCACTCTGTCTCCCGTTACAGGATGTGTTCAACATCGTTTGGGGGTTAAATCTCTGGCTGCCAATATTCAAGGGACCCGAGTGTCTCACCATGAACAAGTTTCAGACGTGCCCTGTCAGCTCTGGGCTTGCTGGCACCAGTGAAGTGACACGAGTCAGCCTGGCACTGTCGTTTCCCACTGGGTACAGCAAACTCAGCACATCCTCTTCGACACCCCTAACACCACCTTCTCCAGACACATCCCTGGTACTTTATCAGCCCTTGGAACATGGTGCAAAGCTGCTCCCAGCCTGCAGCAGCACACCCTGGGATGAAGGTTTCACAGGCCCAGACAAAACAGGCAGAGCATAAAGACTCTATTTTTTTCATACCAAATTCTATACAATGAACAACTGGTGTAAAAGTGGCCACATTTCCAGTGGTGCTAAGGCCTGGCTGCTGAGCAGAATCTCAGTACCCATGAGGAAAAAAACACATTATAAATCAGCACTGCGTGGGTTGCCTTCTCTCTCCATAGATGGGGAACACTCAGGAATTGCTCTCCTCAGATCAGCTTCCTCACAGAGGTTTCCAGTTGAGTGCTGACTACCTCCAGGGATGGAAAATTGTAGGGTGAAGGGGATGTAAGAGCCAGGTTTTGTGCGTGAGGCAGCTAAAAAAGAAAACAGTGTTCCTGGCCTCGGCAGCCTCCTCTCCCAGCTGCAGGCTGCCTACCCCACATCCACACACTGCTCACTAAATTTTAGCTTTCCTCAGCACTTCGAGCTTGCAGCCCAATTTTGTTCCGTCAGCTGTATTATTAATCAGCAGGCTGCAAATTATGTTTCTATAACCCACGTACTTTTTATATTTTAAACTGAAAATGAAATAAATTGGTGCATAGTAAACAAATCCCAGCTTTCTGGGAGCAGCATGAGGCTGAGCAAGAGAAGCTGTGGGGGATCTGGGGCCAGGACAGATGGGAGCCCACAGAGGACCAGCTCATGCAGGCTGGCCCCTGGGGGACAGCAGATTGGGATTGGGATTGGCCAGACAGGCTCTCTGTGGATCCCAGGGCAGCAAACACACTCATGAGATCAGCTCTCTCCAGTCCTCTTCAAGTCCACCACTTGTTATGTGCAACTGGGATGGAAGACTCCAAACACCCCCTGTCCACCTCATCCCCACTTTAAGAGAGACACTGAGGGGGCTGGAGCATGTCCAGGGAAGGGAACGGAGCTGGGAAGGGTCTGGACTACCAGGAGCAGCTGAGGGAGCTGGGAAAGGAGCTCAGCCTGGAGAAAAGGAGGCTCAGGGGGACCTTGTGGCTCTGCACAACTCCTGACAGGAGGGGACAGCCGGGGGGGTCAGGCTGTGCTCCCAGGGAACAGGGACAGGACAAAACAGCCTCAAACTGTGCCAGGGGAGGTTCAGGTTGGATATTAGGGAAAATTCCTTCATGGAGAGGCTTGTCCAGCCCTGGCACAGCTGCCCAGGGCAGTGGTGGAGTTGCCATCCCTGCAGGGATTGAAAAGCCATGTGGATGTGGCACTTGGGGACATGGGTTAGTGATTGCCTTGGCAGTGCTGGGGAATGGTTGGACTTGATGGTCTGAGGGTTTTTCCAACCCCAATGATTCTGTGATTGCTTGACTTCAGCCCAGCTGAGCAGCCACACAGAACTACCCAGAGAGCTGGCACAGCACCTGCCTCAGTCATTGCCTCAACCTCCAACTGCCCTGAGTGAACAGCTCTCTAAACAGGGCCTGGGAAAAAAGGACAACATGAAATATTTAAAAAGCTCTTCTGACTTCCTAACCTTTCGTGCAGAAGAAGGATGCACAAGAGTACTGGAGAGGCTGATTGATGGTTGAACCAGAGCGAGCCTCCCGTGTCCATGTTTCATATTCAAGCCTCTATAAAGGTCAGTTTATATTTCTAGCACACAGAACAAAAATACCATTTAATAATGCATATACCTTTTGTGCCCTGCCTTACTGAGAGGCGCATTGCTTAGCAGAGCTCTGGCATGGCCTTGGTGGTGGTTTGCACGTCGGTGTAAAGTGGCCCAGTTGCACTAGCCCTGGGTTAGTCACTCCTCTGAAACTACTCTGTCTTTGCACTGATGCCATCAGGAAAAGATGAATTCTCCATGGAAATCTGTGGCAGCAATGTGTGATCAACTGCCCCAGAGTGGTATTAATATACAAGAATAAAATGGAAATTAAAAACAGCAGGACAGGAAAATGCTGTGAGTGCCAACCTGGGGAAATAAAACCGCTCTGACTTGCCATGTGCACTGCTGCATCCTTCATGCACACTCTGATGTCTCCCCTAAGTGTTATAAATCAAATTGATACTTAAATATTGGTGTCTACAGAGCAGCTGGGCAGGTAAGCCCTGGCTTGTGAGGAGACGTGGATGGAATGGAGCAGCAGCAGCCCTGCAACCATCAGGGGTGGTGCTGCCCTTCCACTGCCATCACTCCCTTCCTTCCTTCCTTCCTTCCTTCCTTCCTTCCTTCCTTCCTTCCTTCCTTCCTTCCTTCCTTCCTTCCTTCCTTCCTTCCTTCCTTCCTTCCTTCCTTCCTTCCTTCCTTCCTTCCTTCCCTCCTTCCCTCCCTAGGGAACACCCAGCCAGCTCACGCTGTGGGTTTGTGTCTCTCAGGAGGAAAGAACTGTTGCTGCAGGCTCAGCTCAGCTTCGTGCTGTGTAGCAGAGCTGCCTGTGCATGTGGGACCCTCTCGTCCTGCACCTCTGGGACCCTGGCTCTGGGCAGACACCACTGCTGGACACCTGGACACAAGCCAAGGCACTCCCATGGGCTGTCCACTAGGGAAACAGCTCCTAACGAAGTCTGCCTCTTGGAAACAGGAATGCTTTGGAGGAGGAAATGTCAGAGCACAAAATATGCCAGGCACAGGTGAAGTATTACCCCCAGTAATTACTGCTGGCTCCTCCAGCACTCTGTGAGCAGTGAGAACTGCGTGGAAGAGGAAGGGTGGGACACACTTTGGAGCAGCACTGGATCCAGGGCTGGGAGATGTGGCAGAGGATGGCACAGAGCAGCTGGTGTGAGGAATAGTGGAGTGGTGAGCAGATGTGATGTCCGAGCACAGAGCTCCTGGGATTGGCTCTGTGTTGCAAAAGAAGTGTCACAGCAGAACCTACCTACTTCTTATTTATTGCAAATTCTTGTCCACGCTTTGTGCCCGCGCAGTCTGTCCCTGTTGCCCTCCTCCCTGTTCCCACAGCTGCACCCAGGCCCCTGGCATCCTGAAATAACAGGTTATTCACTTCTTCCTCCGTTTTCCCACATCACATTTGATTTAATGCTGGTATCAGAGCACCCACCTACCACCAAACCAGGGCAAGAGTGGCAAGCATTGCCACACACCAGCTGTGAGGGGTCCCAGCCTGCTCCTTCCACTTCACTGGCAGCAAACACTAGTCAAGAGCAAGGCTTCTAATTTCCCAAACTGTCATCAATTTAGCATTAACTTCCTTGAAGGTTTCCTTTTCCTTCTCTTCTATTAAACTGACCTAAAAATGCCAAGGCGAAGAAAAAAGATGAAGTCTCTCTCATGTTGTAGGCAGCCACCTTGGTGAATCCTTGGGAACACGCTTGTCACAACTCCCTGGCACTGGGGGATGCTGCTAGAGCAGCTATTCTCTGCTCACCCACATTTCCCATCATTTTTCAGCTCCTGCTGTTATTTTTTATGTGCACTGTAACCAGCCTTTTCACACTATGAACATCTGGGAGCGGAGAAAGGACACCTCTGAGGTGACTCCACTGCCAGCTCCACGTGCTGGGAGCCTCCAGGGATGGCCTCAGGAAGCCCAGATTTTGCCACAGTCCCTGTCCCAGCCCAGAGACAGTGCCAGGAGAAGGAGGAGGTCTGTCCTGGGTTAAGAGACAAGGCCTAACCCCCAGCAAGCTCCCTCACACCACAGCACCTCCTCCCATACCCACCATCCTTCACTGCTTGCCACACAGGCCATTGATCCCTGCACCTCGCTCATTAATAAAGGTTCTAATTAACAGCACGGTCTCTGCCTGCTCACAACCCCCAGAGCTCTTGGTTTAGCCCTGGACACCAAGGCTGTAATGGACAGGGAGAGTCCAAGCAGAGCAGGAAGGCACCACACCGGGTCTGCAGTTCTGGGTTCAGGTGCCCAGGTCACCTGCACTCCTGATTGTACCACAACAGAAATCCAACCACAAGAAAAAAACCCATGGAGTTATTATTTTCAAATTGGTGTTTTACTTTCTAAAAGCAGAGGCCTTTCTTTTGCCCTGGCTGTCCCCAGCGTGTCAGATCCAGACGATGCCCAGATTAAACAGCATCACCTCAAAACTGCTGTTCCCCCACCTTGGAGCAAAACCCTTGCAATACCTGGATCCCAGCTGAGCTTTAACAAAGGAGCTACCCCAAGAACAACTCACCTGCTCACCTGATATTCACATGCTTTACCAGCTCCCAGCATTTGCATTCCTGATTGTTTGCAGGACTGAGCCTGCAGAAAATGAGCAGCCATGTTATCAATTGCATGGACTTTCATAGGGCAGTGCTCCAAATTATCTGGGAGAAGCATGGGAAGCAGAAAAGAAATAAAAGTGGGGGTTAGTCATGGTCTTCCTATTTATTCATAGATTATTTTATCCGTTAATTAAAACAGAGCATGCTTCAGAACGGGAACTGCTTCCCTGAGGTCCCAATTAAGCAGGATGGCTTTGCACCAGCCTCAGTGGGTATGTGAGGGACTGGGCTGGGGCAGAGGGATTGATGGATGGTAATAATGAAGGAGCTGTCTGAACATGTGCAGGCGAAGTTCTCGAGTGACCTTCAGCAGCCTGTTTTGGGCAGGCTGCAGTGCGTGTGCCAGGAGATGCTATCTCCTTGGAGAACAGCCCAGATGAGGCATCCTCCGGCCCTTTGTGCTTTAGATCCAGAGCCTTGGGAGTGTTCCAACGTCAGAAATCACCAACGTCAACTGCACAGCAAGATAATTTTTTTTAACTCCCCCAGGACTGGCCATTCTCCTGCATTGCTGTTCTAATTGCAAATAGTGGTTTAAAGCTCAAGAACTCGTTTTGGAAGCAATAGAAGCTGTCCAGCCTCCCAGCCTCTCTGATCCCGAGACAAACTGAAGCTCAGCAGTATTTATCTGCATTATGTTTGTAATAGTGGGGCAACTTCAATGCACAGCTCAGCCCCAAACACCCCAAAGCTGGGAATGCAAAGGGATCAGGGATCTGACACTGATGACAACCTCCCTGCAGAGAAGTTCCCAGCCCAACACTGAGAGCAGCACCTGGATGTCTCACGGGGAGCATGTTTGAGATAATGCCCAAGATAGTTTGGGGAGTGAGCTTTTAATTAATACTGCTGTGCCTTTTCTAGAGATTCTTAGCTGAGAGTTCACGAGGGCTATGCAGGCAGCGATGCAGAGCTGCTCTCTTCCACCCCAAGCTGAGGACATGCAAATACCCTACACCCAACCCTACCCCTTTATCCAAACCCCACTGCTGTGTGCTTACACTGGGAGATGAGGGACTAACACAACCATTTCCATGCCAAATGCCAAATTTACAAATAAAACTTCAGGGGTTTTTGTGGAATCACTGATTTTGTAGTTCCTTTCAACCACGAGCATTTACAAATCTTAGGTGTTCCCAGCAGCCCGAGGATGGGATGTGAGAAGCGTGGATTGCTGGCACGTGGCAGCACCCCCAGCAGCACTGGGAAATTTGGCTGCTGAGGAGGTGCTAATGATGGCAGAGCTGAGAGCCTGCCTTTCCCCGCCAGCCATGTGGGCCTGGGCAAGCCTGGCGAGCCCTGGTCATCACTGGCACTTGAGCCCCAAAATCAGGCATGGTTCACTGGGCGGGGCAGGACTGGGCTGAGGGTCCCCAGCTGTCCAAATCAATCCCAATCCAGGTCCCTGCAGCTGGGTTTTTCTGGAGGAGTTGTCCGAAAGGAAGGTGGAGGCAACTGCTCCCTCCCTGCTGTCTTCTCCGGGTAAGCTGCAGGCGCTGCTTTTGTGTCTGGAACCAGCCAGCCAGCCCTGGGTGTCCCTGCTGGTCGCTGCAGGAACGCTGCTGCTGCTGCGGGGGACAAGTGGGCTGCTCCTTCCAGCCCCTCCCTCTCTAGGTGACTGCAAAGGTGTCACTGCGCTGGGACAGAGATGATGTTAAGGCTTCAGCCCTCAGCCTGTGGCTGCTGTGGCTGTGCTTGTGCTCTCGGTGCTCCCCAAGAGCAGGCAAGGGCTGCTCAGCGCTACCAGGACATGGCTCATCACTGGGATCGGGTCTGGGGTAGCCAGGGCTGCTTTTGTGAGCGCTGAGGGAAGCACCCATGCCTCTGAGTGTCACACAGACGCTCAGAGCCCTGAACTCTTTTCCATGGCTGCTTTTACTTCGCTGGTCCTCCCAAGTTACCAGACACTTCCAGCTGCAGAACGAGCCAGAATAACCAGGAGGGCTGCTGTGCCAGCCAGAGCCTTTGGGCTGGAGAGGACTCCAGCTGCCAGGGCTTGTGCCAGAGCCAGTCCTGTAGCAGCCTGGGCCGGCTGGAGATGGAAGAGGCAGGACAACCTGCACAGACCCCCAGTCACCAACCCTCAGCACAGCTGTCACTGAAGGACACAGTACCAACGACAAGGTGTGAGGAGCAGGAAGGTACTGCAGGGCTTTTTTTATGTGTAACAGATTATTCCATAATTTGATGTTTTCAGCCAGGGAAATTCTGCCTCATCTGAGGAACTCTATTTGTATATTCTCCATGTGTTTGTGGGTTGCTGCTCCCACCAGCAGAGGCTAAAGCTTGGACTCAGCAAAGGAGAATAGGAGATTGGAAATGCTCCCATGGAAAGGATGAGCAGCCTGAGGAGCTTTTTGTCAGGGTGCTGCCATTAATCAAGCTAATTCACATAAGTGAGCCGTTCAAGTGATATTAGGCCCAGCAAGAGCAGACAGAGAAAATTAATTAAAGCATTAGGAGAATAAAGAAAACTCCTGAAAACACAGATCAGATTTCTGATGGTTTCTGTGGGCACATGTAGGAAGCCAGGAAACCAGAGGGACTGAGGGCCTGGAAGCCCAGGACACAGCTGGGGGTCAGAGCATAGAGGATTTGGTGGCCACACCAAGCAAGAACCCTTCAGTGGCTGGATCTGGGTGAAGTTGGTGCAATGGTGCTTTTTTTAAAATGAAGTGGTTCAGCTGGAGATTTCTAAGCACTGAGGGTTCACTTGCCTGCCTCTGAGGTCACAGGCAGGAATAAATTAGAATTCACCATCTTTGCAAGAACCCTCCCTGCAGCCACCACTGCTCAGGTCCCTTCCCAGGCGTCAACCTTGAGATGTGGGTGCAGAGAGGAACCAGATCTTCAGTCCCTTTCCTCGCTGCTTTTGGGGTGAGAAAACATTTGGTAGATCTTTTGCATCACCCCACACCAGCGTTAGATGACAGAGAATAAAACAAGGGAATGCAATGGATAAAAAGTGCTGCTCAAGCCATCTTATCCCTTTGTCACCTCCCTCTGTGTTCTTTGTGCCTTAAAGTGGCATTTTGTAGAGGTGGAAAGAAAAGGGATTGTCTTCCCCAGCCTCCAAGGGAAGAATTCCCTGCGTAGGCTCCCCATCCTCCATGCAAGGCAGCCTGGCTTCTTCCCATGCTGCCGAAAAGCCAGGACCTCAGCTTTGACGGGATGAAGATATCCCCACTGAAGGCAGATGAGTGGAAATATTGAAACCAGCATCAAAACAGCTCACTGCTGCGGTAAGCTGAGCAAAGCCTCCCAAAACCTGTGTTTTAAGCTTGATCTGCTCCAAAAGTTGGCTCTACAAAGCTCTGCAGGTTTGCATCCCCCCCTCCTACCTCTGCACTGCATGCTTCCAGCTTTTAAAAGCAAGGCTGTTTTGCTGTTTTCTGATGCTTCTGATAATATTTTGCAGAGCATCTCTTCTGTGTGCTGTTTCCAGGTGATCTTCCCAAGACTTGTAAAAAATCTGATTATGGGGCTGAAAAACAACATCCAAGGGAGCAAATCTGAAGCTCAGGTGGGAGACATACAGAGGCACATGGCTACACGTGAGGAAGAGCTCCTGCAGCAGCATCTGCACGGGATTTGGAGGCAAGTAGCCACAGAGATGGTGAAATTTCCCATTTTTCACCTGCTTCCCATTTTGTCCCCACTTCTGGGCACAAACACCTCAAAGCCCCCGTCAAAAAGAACCAGAGGAACTGTACAAGCATAGAGAATAACCCCAAACCACAGAAAATGCACATCCTATGTGCTCAGATAAGAACACAAATTAAAGGATGTAAGCCTTTGGTAACTGAATGATGCTGGTGGAAAATTCACCACTTTCAGCCCGGTGACCATGGCCACTAGTAGGGTTTGTGATATTTGGCCCTATAAATGGTGGCACCAAATTCCGTGGGGCAAAGTGGGAAGGCAGATTCCTACCAATTCCTGGCAGCAGCATCTCTGGCTGAGGAGACGCCAGGGCGAGGAAGGAGAGCTGGTCTGGCTTAGAGGAGAGGGAGAAATGTGGGGTCGGATCCCTCACTAAGCAGCCTGCAAGGCCAAGCACAAGGACAAGAGGTTTTTCTCAGCCAAGGCTGGATTTAAGCTGGATATGGGGGGAGGTTTTTTCTGTTGCAGACAGAAACATCAAGACTTCCCAAGCTGAAGGGGCAAAGGTGAAGCCAAGTGGTTTTACCGTGTAGCTTTCAAGTCCATGAGCAAAAGGCATCACTCCTCAGAAAGGGATTTGCGAGGTGAGAGCTTGGGGGAGCATGGGGAAGTGGCAGCCAGGGATGAAGCAGTTTGTGTGCAGCCTTAACCACCAGCTCGTGGGGTGGCCTTGGGAAGCACTTAAATACCCTGACAGCTCATCTTCCTGTTGTGCAATAGAGATAACACTTCTCACCCAAGCTTAGGAACACCTCTACATTAAGGCTTAATCACAGGAGAACCCCTCCTGGTTCCCATTGCAGCACAGAATATATTAAGTAATTTGTGACAATTTGGGGGTGGGAAATGCTGAGCATCTGGCACAGGTGCTTGACAGCTCAGCTCATCCCCTCACAGAAGCCCCACGAGCTCACCACAGCAGGTGATGGAGCAGCCAAAGCTCCTCAAAACCTCCAAACAGCTCCAGGAAGGAAGGTCAAGCAGCCACGGGGCCAGGCAAGGTTGGGGGAACCGTGGAGCTGGGTGCCCACCAGCATAGACATCCCCCCAACACTCCTGTATTTTATTCATAAACAGGGATCCCGCCCCATAGGCTCGCCCCCCGCATCAGAGGCTGTTTAAATTTTAATTGGCGTGCGCGTGTGCATCCATACCCAACCAGCTCCTGCCGGAGATGTTGCCATGGCACCTCCCAGCCTCTGCCCCAGAGCCCCAGCGCTCGGTGCTGATCATCCGCACCCGGCGCTGCCGCGGGAGCGCGCGGGGATCGCAGCTGGGATGCCCCAGAGCGGGGTGACACAGGCTGCGTTTGTGTTCATCGGGTTTTAAAGTCAGTGAAATCACTGCTGTCCTGCCTAATTACCCACTTCATTATCAGCGGGGAAAGAAACGCTGAAACTCCAGCCATTCGCAAATTTCCCAGCTGCTTGGAGGGGAGAAGTGATGAGCTCGGTGGGGCTGGCTCAGCAGCAGAACCCCAGCGCTGGGCTCGGGATGTATCCTGTGACGAGGCCCTCCAGGAATTCACCGCAGGGCCAGCCCTTCTCCAGCTGCTCACATGCACGTTCCCTCTCCCCTCCTCTGGGAGCAGCCTGTGGGCAGCTCCTGGGGCTGTTTCCCAGCGGGAAGCACTCCCTGAGCCTTTCTCTCCTCAAGCGACTCAGCCACAACCAGAAGGAAATGCTGCTGCAAAGAATAAACACAAACCCCAGCGTATTTCCAGCTTGTAACAGTCAGCATAATATTTAATTAAAAAACTCTATTAAGATCAGTGTGATTTCCCAGAGGGAAAACATATTTAAATTATTTCAGCAGCTGAGGCTCACTGCTGTTACTGTAAGGCAGGGAGGCAGGTCTGCCCCAGACACCCTCTGCACCAAGTGATGAGGAGTGATGAGAGGAGGAGTATTTTTAATGCCATTTCTTTGTGCAGTCAGGTTACAGGGCCACCTTCACCTTGGTGAGTCTTCCCAAGAGGCAGCACAGGCTGAGAATTTACAACCCATTTATTCAGACATGCTTAAACAAGTAACCTTCTCAACCCAAAGGGTTTTTTTGGGTTTAAAAGCCTTCAGACTCCTAGGATATTGCAGGAATACATTACTGGGCATTGCTAAAGAGCTAGAAAATGTAATTTTGATTTAAGCACATCTGAAGGCAGATAACTGCATCATCTAGAAAAGCAGTTTTCCTTACCAAGAAACTCTGACCAGGCACGACACACCATCCCAAATCGTTTTAATAAAATAAAGCTGGTTTATCCAGCATGGGTGTCATCAAAAGATGTGGGTCTTGAGCAAAGTATTATACAGAAATTAGAAACTCTTACGGCAGCAGCAGGGAATGAAGGGTCCCATTAATCCTTTGATTTCATTTATTTCCTTCCTCTTTAGCAAGGGTACAGAATGGGCTTGTCAGACCTTCGATCCAGGCTGCCAAGACGACCGGCACAACCACGCTCTTCCCAGATGGAAGCAGACAAGAGACTAGCAACAAACCTGCTCTTAATTAAACATTTGTCTTGCAATTACATACTTCTGCGTAATTATCGCCATCAAGACAAACACCAACTGGATTACAGCAAGAAAAGACAGACGGTAAAGGTTAATGGGCCTCTTTTTCTCCCTTTGCAATTACTCCCCAGATCTCGCAGAGGGAAGGGCAGGACGTCCGGGGTGCCACTGCCACTGCAAGGGAGAAACAAGCCCATTCAAGGAACAATTAGCCTGAACTAGCAGACTCTGAAATTACATGTCTGAGAGGATGGATGATGAATTCTTTGAGGTCTTGCTGCAGGCTCGGTGCAACCTAGAGCATGGCCAACTCCAGTGCTTTTGCATCATTCCTCTGCATTCACACCTTCCCGTGTTTGATTACCTGCAAGGTGCACGAGGGTAAACCTGAACCCACTGCTAAGGGTTCTGCATCTCTCTGTACACTAAGTAACCCAAAATCCTTACTTTTCACTTTCACCCCATTTTAGCCATCCTCACTTCCATCTAACAGCTTCTCTTTAATTTCTCCTACCAGGCAACAAGGACCTCATAGAGAAAAGGTCCAAGCCTAGTCCTCACCTGTAATTAGGAGGCTGACTGACTGCTTTCCATTTCTAACAGTTTGGTAGACCCAGATTGTATCTCTGTTTACTGGCTTACTTTGCAATAGCCACACAAATGGATTCCTGCTTTAATCTGTAGTCTGCTCTGACCGTCAGATCTCCTCTGACCTACCACTGCTAGCCAGCTCATCCCCAACCTGCAAAGTGACTCATTCCCAACCTGCAAAGTTTCTCTTTCCCATGGGTATCTCTGCCTGCCATCATCCCAGGACGCGGCACGAGAAGGGGAGGCAGTGTTTAGATGCATGAGGTAGGGAAGCAGGGATGACTAGACACTGGATTTACTGGATTTTAACAAATTTCACCGACACAGTACCTTGAATATCTGGATAATTCATCACATCCACTTGTAACTGAGAAGAAAAGGATGCCCACATATAATCCATGCATAACTAGACAGGCTTTTAGCACTCTTAGGCTCCCACAGTGGGTATTGTAGCAAATCTGAGCCTTCCTGACATCCCTGCATACCTGTGACACAGCTGAAAGCATCACAGAAAATCAGATGACTAAAACAGCTAGGATAATATGGATTATTAAATCAAACATCTGAATGGTTTGAATAAATCTCAGACTTGCACAACTAAGTCATGCTTAGTCGGGGCCATTGCTGCAAAATGAGCCCTCCAGATGGAAGGTGCAGGTCTCTCCCTGCTCAGAAAGAACAATTGTGCTGCTTTAAGAACAAAGGTTGAACATAGCAGCAGCTTTGGTGTGTTCCCAAAGGTTAACCTGACGTGCTGAGCCACAGCTGAATTATTTATGATTAGTGGGGCAGCTTCTATTAAGGAATGAGCACACATAGCGACCACCACGCCAGCAAATCCTACAAGGCAGCACAGCTCACATCTGCGAAGCAGCTCATCCAACTCCTGCCCTGCTCGGGCCACAGGGAAATTTAATTATTTAGGTTTCTCAGCTGCTGCATAAATATCAAACATAAGACATTAGCTCATAACTGAAATGCTGCTGCTCAGCACAGGGCAGGAAGAGCTGCATCAGCAGGGATAAGCGAGTTCAGGCTGGCCAGCACAAAAAAGGAGGTGGGAACAGGAGCTGAGCTTCTCCTGGGAATAAATTTCCCCTGAATTTTGGGAAAGGAGAATAAAAAAAGGCAAAAAAAGGCCAAACCTTGGAATGAATCAATCCACAAAACTTATACTAAGCATGAAACAGCTTTAAAATAATGCCAAGAGAGTCCAAGCAGCTTCACGAAGTGATGAAAAGACCGGGACTCATCATCATTTATTAGTCTCAAATCAATTAAATAATATGCACGACAGAACAGGAATAGAAAAATAATTGTGTTGTTATTCAACACTATGATATTCTACTGATTTATCTGTATTCAGTAAATACAAGAAGAATTGAGGAAGTGGGAAAACCAATTTTCCTAGTGCTGTTCTCCATCCAAGGAAACTGAGACTACAACCTGATACATCAAAATACAAATGTGCTTAATTGATTTAAATTCCAGCTTTCCAAAATACTGAGTTTTATTCAGCTTTGAAAGCTTTGAAAGCATGTAGAAATAAACTTGTTCCATGTTTCTGTTTGCACATATAAAATGTTTAAGTACCTCTGCCTATACATAAACCCCAGCATGTTTAAAGCTGTTTTGTTTAAACAAGTTTTCCTGCATTTTAATTGCATCCCAATTCCCAGGAAACTCTGTGACACAAAAGTTAGGTTAAAAAAAAAATAAAAATCAACCGCTTAATAAGCAACCACCATTGTTTTTGTACCTTACTGTGGAAAATGACTAGCCTAATTATGAGATATTAAGCTTTGCAACTGCTTAACTGTATATTATCCTGGTTGTGACATGCACAGATTCCAAATTTCACACGCAGGGGAAAGCAAGCAGACCTTTGAATGTGATCACTGTGGTTTGTCTCGATTATTCAGTCCCACGAGGCACAGCATGCACCATCCTAGACAAAAGGTTTTACACTTTTTAATTTATTATATATATTTTTTTAATTAAGAGAACAATTCAGAGGGTCATTTGATAAAACCTTGAATGGGGAGAAACCTTTCCCAGCTCAGAGGCTCCTCTGTCATAGTCCTCAGTATCAACTACCTTCTTTACCCAGTTCCCTCACACAGCTCTTACCAGCTCTGTTCAGAATCAGCTCCCTGCAAGCAAGGTCCATGAATGACATGAAATGCTCCTTTTCTCTTCCTCCTCGTGGGCACTATGAAAGGGAACATGTGCTCTCACAGATGGAAATCACTGCCTCCTGAAACAACATGCAGCACTAAATACTCGGGGGTACGAGCTGCTCTGAGCATTGATTTCTGCAGATAATTATTTCCATTAGTGCCTCTTCAAAAGAGGAGTTAAGGAGAACAAAAAGATTTTTTTTTTCTAACCAACAAAACAGCAAAGCAGCAGGAACAAAGAGCATTTTAAAAAGCAACTTGGTTTTGTCTCAAGTTTTTGGAGGCGTGCATGGGTGTCTGACAGGCACAAAAGCTAACTCCCCTGGGATGTGTGGTGCCTTTCTTCTCGCAGACAGCTCAGTCCAGCAGCCCGTTCCTGCCGGGCAGTGCTACTTTCTCACTGCCACACAGCATCTCTCCCCTCCTCCCACCCCACACCCTGCACAGGACTCAGTTTGATTTCTGACCATGAAGGCAGAATTCAACATACACTTCTTTTGTCTCTGCCCGAGATGTTTACCACAACAGATTATCACCAACACTGAGGGTTCCCAGTTTATCTAGACCAGCCCAGGAGGCAACTTTGCTCACCAAATACATATTCATCGACCACTCCTCCTGCTCTTCGCAGTTCCCGCTGTCCGAAGGGCAGAGAGCCACGGGGGTGAAATTCACAAACTGAGGAGGAATGATTAGCGTTTGGGGGAAGATTACGGCTCCCTTCTCGTACACCAGGCAATTAAATGTGTGTCGCCTCAGTTTTATTCCCTTGTTTTCAGAAGCTGATGGCAGCGGCGCTGGCGGCTGGCAGGGTGTGAGTTAGCGCTGGGAGCTGCACACTGGCTGTGTTTTGGAGGGATTTACATTAAACCATCTGGCAGGGTTGTCTCAAACACGGGCTGGTGCCCAGTGCTGTGGCCACTGCCTGCTGCTGAGTGACACGAGGAGCACTGCCCAGGCAGAAATCAGTGAACATCCTGCAGAAAAAGCTAATCTTCTGAGGCAGCTCCTGGAGGCGAACGCTTTGTCCCCAAAATGCTTTGGAAACACCAAAAAACTCCAGAAGAGGAGAGAGGTGCTCAGCGAGCCCCTGGGACACTGGGGAATTGCTCTTTTCCAGCTCACAGGTCAGAGGGAGCTTTTGGAGGAGGAAAAGTGGAAGGGCACAGTAAGTGACCACAATCCATGGGCAGACTTCCTTGGAAGAAGGAAGACATAATGTTAGGACAGGGAATTAAAATAATGAGCACATTTGTGAGAATCTGCCTGAGGGAAAATAGTTTAGAAAATTAAAAACTCCATAGTAACAGACTGAAAGCTGTTAACCAACATCCAATTAAGCAAAAACTGCAATCCCCACAATAAAACACGAAAAGGAAAGAAAAATATAAATTCATGCAGCAATCAAGCTTACCCAGACCAAAACAAGTACTAAGAAAATAAAAACAAAAAAACCTGTTCAGTGACATCTGAAGAGAAAAAATCTGTCAGGACTTTACAGTGAGTAGGCAAAACCAGGGTTATGTTGTATGTTGTTTGCTTTTTAATACCCATCAGAAGCAAAAGGCAATCTCTACGGTCCTCAAATACATTCCAGCAGGATGCAAAGCAGAGACCTCAGCTTGGATCTCAATATTCCAAAGCAAAAGACTGAAAACCAAAACGCCAAAATGCAACCACCACCCACCCATACACCCCCAAAGGGAATCTAATCTCTTTATTTGACAAAGTTCAAAGATAATTTAGGGTATTTTGCACATTAAATTTCATCTTAACCCTGACAGGGTACGAAAGGAGGCATTTTAGATGAGATACTGGGATAACATCAGATATAAGCTCATGAAAGAAGAAGAACCCAGCTTTTCTTATCAAAGAAGTTTTTATTACTTGCAGAGCTTATGTTTATCACAATAGATCAGCTCTGAAACTTACCACACTAATAAGTCATTAGAAAGCAACCTTCTATAACAAAACCTGTAATAAAGACTTCTGTAATGGAAAACAGGACAAGTTTGACCTGTATTTTCATGATGAATGTCAACATTTTCACTTGAAAAACCCCCACTCTCTGCTGTTTTGGGCCAGTCTGAGGATCTGAGGGAAAATCTGGCTGCGTGATGAAGTTTCAGAACCACATGACTAACAATTACTGATCATCAGCCTAGAAATCTTTAGACCACCTCAGATCTTTCTGTTCAAGTAACCAGAAAACTCCAAAACATGCAATTAACATAAGAAGAAAGAAAGATTAAGAAAAGGAAACCTGGAAATTGGTTAGAGGCATTGAGCAAAAAGGAACCAAATGCTTCTTATGACTAGCTACATTGTCCTAAACACAGCCTCCAACTCATAAACACAAAAGGAGCAAAGGAGCACTATTAACATGGAGAGAAATTTACTTTTATGTGCTGACCTGAAAATGTGATTAAATCCACCTGTGCCCAGTTGCCTTTCTGGTTTGGGTTCATAATTTACCAAAACCAGTAGCTCCCCATAACGTCTCAAAACAAAAGCCAAATACTTCAATGCCACTTGATATTGCCCCTACTAGTTAGGGCAGATACCTGAAAACCTCTGAATGGCCCTCACTGCTGCCTTTGAGACAAGAACAGGTAGCAGGTCCTTCTCCTGGGCTGGCAGACATGGGGAGCTTGTTAGCAGATGATGTAGCGGGTGAGTCCTGAGCCACGAACCTCTTTCACTCTCTGGCAGTGCCTCAGGATGTTGATGATGCTGTAGAAGCGTTTATCCAACTTCAGCCGAGTGAACTCCTTGATATCAGCCTGCACAATAAAAAACACTCCTGGAAAACAAACAACGATTTTGTTACAGAAACAGCTCTGTTGTAGGATACACTTAGCATTTCACAAGTAACAGCCTCTTCATGATTCCACAACCTACAGTTCGTAATTCTACAATCAGCAGTAGGATGGCCTCACCCTATCTTGGAAACTTTGTTCTAGTTTTAAGATTTGTCATCAGGAAGAGAATTTCCAGCCTTTCCATGAAGTTCAGACACTGCATCATCCACAGGCCCTTCTCTGTGAGCTCTGTCTCCCAGCAGGCACTCAGGTTCTGGAATTAGCTCTTTGCCATAAGGACAGAGCCCTGCACACATAAGAGCTATGCAGCTCACCACTCCCTTGACTTATATCAGATTTGGAAAAGAACAATTTGTCATGACTTAAGAAAATGCCAGAAAAAGACTAACCACTTGCAACAGCATCATCCCTGTGTCTCCAAGAAAATGGCACAGGGAGGCCCTGCATCAGAGCTGAGAGCCCACCCCTTCTTGTAGTTGATTAATTACTTCCATAAACAAATTATCATTAAAAATCAGGCTGCCTAGGGCAGTAGAGGAGTCACCATCCTTGGAAGCATTCAAAAATTGTGTGAATGTGCCCCTTGATGACATGGTTTAGTGGTGAACATGGTGCTGGGTTGGCAGCTGGAATTTGCATCTTAGAGGCCTTTCCCAACCTAAAGGATTCCTAAATGACACGTAGCATCACACTCCCAAACCTAATGGGAAGGAGGACACAGGGATAGGGGTGCTCCAGCTGGGAAACAGAAGATAGTATTCTCCCTCTGTGTTTTGTCCTTAACACAGAGGCAACATCTTAGAAAAGGTGGAGCACTTCTTCTTCCTATTAAGTTATTGGGGAGTGCTCCCAATTTAACTGGGAAGTAGCAGATCCAAGCTGCAAAACTGAAGCTGCCAGTAAAGAAGTAAGGTCCAAGAATTATAAGTGTAATATCCCCCAAAATCTTGCTTAGGAAGAGCTGAGAAATAACAGATCGTGGTTTCTCACAGCTTGGGCCACTCATAAGAAATGGTGACAACATGTGTCTCACAGGGAGTAGAATCTTGCAGACAGTAACTGTCAAAATCTAGTGATCTTTCCCCAGAGAGGAACTATGCTGGAATCTCAGAGCTTGTAATGCCACCAAATCCACACACAGGTGAGAAATAGGATGTTTGTTTACTAGGAAAAGAAAGAACTGCATTACTGCTCAAAATAGAACTACTGTAGGATAAAGACCATCAACTTCCAGTAACACTAGTATTGCAGATAAGAAAAACCTTACAAAACAAAGGCCTTGTTTCCCTTGTAAAACTCTTGCTCACTCACATAATTTCAGCTAACGAGAAAGCATTCTGGGAATGACTGAGCTAAACTAGAGGTGAAAAGCAAGCTACATAATTGTAAAATAATTGATAGAACCAATGAATGCTCACGTGGTGCTGGTGGTTGTTTATACCTGACATGTGTTCCTTTCCCAGTTTATGGTGGTTGGTTAAACATGTTTGTTGTGCCTCACAAGTATGTAAACCATTAACAAGTTAACAGTTTAAAAACCCTGGACTTTTGTAATAAAGAACTTCGGCCATGCTAAGGGGATTTGCTTGCAGAATGCTAAGGGGAATACTAAGGGGAATTGCTGTCACTCATTTGTTACAACTGGCACCCCATGTGCTACACACCAGTTCACCCAAAGAGTCTTGGGAAGCCAGGGATAAACTGCATGCTGCCTTCACAGTCTGGGGGAGCATCAGAATGTCCTGAAATTTGATAAAATAAGATTCCTTCCTATATTTGCCCAGAATCCAGGGTTACAATATTCAGCATAGCAGAATCTTTTTTCTGAAGGAATCAGAGCTGGATGAAGGATGGTAGTTTGATCCATGCACTGAGCAACCAGCTAAACTCACTGAATCACCTGAGTGCCTGGAAGTGACCCTGATAAATCAGGCAGCATCTTCTCTCATCTTGAAATCGGAGAAGAGGTCAGCTGGCAATCAGCCCAGGCTGAGAACCAGTGGGAATCCTAAGCAGAGAGACACTCACAGTAGAGATTTAAGGAAACAAATCAATGAATGCAGAATGTCATCCTGAAAAATGTAATGGATAAAGACATTTAATCATTTTGTGCTGGCCAGATAAGAACCATCTGACAGCGTGCCAGGCCTTTTCTCTGGACTTTCTAGATGATTAGTCACAAAAAAACCTAAACAAAACCATCTACCACACAAATACACACACTCTATCAGATGCTGGATGTCCTTTTTTCCCAGGTGAACTTTCCAAGACAAACAAGAAATAAAGACCATCTCTCAGTTACTTGAAGAAATTAAGCATATCAGTTTTTCAGACTTAAACCCCCAACTTTCTTACAGAAAATTCTCTGACCAGCTGCAGCTTTCTCAAGTTGCTAGAATGGCTTCTTCTCTGCAGCCAAGGCTAGTGTGGATCATGATGCAGACGGAGCAGCACTGGCCAAGGAGGGCCCTTCAAGTGTTCAGCCTCTCCTGTACAACCATGGGCTCAAACTCATTACTGCTGTCCCAAGGATAGAAGCAGTTAAAGCACGAATATGTTGTAAATAAAATGTGATGAAGCCAATGTTTTAAGAAATCCCAGATTAATATAAGCTGTTGTTCAACTGAGGCAAAACATGCATAAAAAGAAACCATACCATCACAGCCCAAACCAGAAACAAAGTAACATGAACTTATCCAGCGGCATGTATTCAGAATGCTTTAAATAAAGCCGTTTATGACAATGACCTTTGTATGGCAACTGAGACCACACCAGTGTCCAGTCCTGGGATCCCAGCATGAGAAAGACTTGGAGCTGCTGCAGCCAGGCCAGAGGAGCCACGGAGATGCTGCCAGGGCTGGAGCAACTGTGCTCTGCAGCCAGAGAGCTGGGGGTGTTCAGCTGGACAAGAGAAGCTCCAGGGAGAGCTCAGAGCTCCTGCCAGGGCCTAAAGGGGCTCCAGGAGAGCTGCAGAGGGACTGGGGACAAGGCATGGAGGGACAGGACACAGGGAATGGCTTCCCAGTGCCAGAGGGCAGGGAGAGATGGGATCTTGGGAAGGAATTCCTGGCTGTGAGGGTGCTGAGGCCCTGGCACAAATTGCCCAGAGAAGTTGTGTCTGCCCCTGGATCCCTGGAAGTGTCTCTGCCCATAGCAGGGGCTGGAACTGGATGATCTTGAAGGCCACTTCCCACCCAAACCATTTTGTGATTCTATCTAGAGGTCTCAAAATAAAGTGCCAGCATGTCCATCAGATCAGAATTCCCTCCCTGCAGAAAAGCTGCATTTAGAACCCAGAAGTCAGTGACATTACCACTACACTATATCCAGAGTCTTGAACAGCAACAAAACCAAAGGAAGAAAAGAAGAAAAAATTGCAGCTTGTCATCAGGGCACTCCTGAGTGCCCAGTAAATGCTCCAGGCAGAAGTTCTAGCATTCTGTCCAGGGCAAAAATTGAGAGATGGGCACCATGGTGCTGTTAGAGGAAGCTCTTTCCCTGTGAGACAGAAGGGAGTTTGCTCCACTCTTTATGCCTCAACTTGGAGTAATTACGTATTTGTTCTCAAGAGGAAAGGCATGCCAAAAAGGAGATTTTAGTATCAGAGATTTATTTGTGCCACATATTTTTTGAAAAACTAGCCTGTAAGTACAACTTGCTTTTCAATTGAAGGAAAGGTATTTTGGTTGATTTTCACTCCCTCTATGTTTTTAAGAGGAGAAAATTTCTTAAGATTATCAGAGAGATCTGTCTCTTCCACAAAGCTACTGCAGCACAATTAATTAGCCAGATTTACCAGCTTCAGAACAAATCTTTAATAGTTCATGTCCAATCAAGTCTAAAACCTGAAAACACATTTATATGGTTTGGTTATCAAATTAAGAGCTTCCCAAACTTGTAGTGATTCCAAACTAAATCTTTGTGCACTCAAAGTTTCTGCCATGACACACCATCAAAGGGACATGTTTTCAATGAAAACATTCGAAAAGTGACCCAATCACTATGGGAAACTCTTCAATCAAAAATACTGGGAAAAAGACCAGTATTTTTACACTTGTGCAACATCCAAGTGTTACGAGTTCAGTATTAACAAAGAAAAAAAATCCAAACCTCTTGTATCCTTAGTTTCTTCTTCCATGAACCTGTGGTAGAGATTCCTGACTGGAACACTCATAGACTTCAAAGGCCGATACATGATCTTGTACTTGCTCACCATGGCCTTGTTTATCTCTTGAACAACTGCATTAATCTGATCGTATGTTAGACGGCCTTTCATATACCTACAAATAAAAACAAGAATCAGTAACCAGAAAGTACCAAGTTCCATGTTTAATCTTTTCTTTCATCACCCTTAACTGAACAAGCCATTCCCAGTTAGAGGCAATTTCTCTTGCTTTGTGTTAATGAATACATGTAGTAGTTAATTCTGCTAATTTCCTTGATTGTTTAACAATCTTGAAGGTAAAAAAGCCATGACAGAGCCTAAACCAGAAAGAAAAAATATTAGAAAACTTAATTAGGAGTAGAATGTAGTCAGCGCTTAAGCTGTAAGAAGCTTTTCAAAATAGAACAGAAGTTGCTTTTATAGCATACCACTTAAACTACACAGACAAATCAAGTAACTTTGCAGAAAACAGCATGAAATGAAATGTTTGCCTAGAAGCACAGTTTGGTTCATATTATCACCGCAAATAACCTGTGTTTGATCTTACAGACATTTATTTGGAGCTTTTTGAAGAACTACTAGTTTTGTGTTGTCTTCTCTATTTGATTGTGCAGCCTACTGAGCTGTGCAGATACAGTTCTGCATCACCAGCATCCATTTCTGAACTTTCAGAGCATTTCATAACACTAGTACTAGAAGAATAAGATCTGCTGATAACAGCCTGGAGGTACAGGAAGCACAGAAGATAAAGAACAAAGTGATGTGGAAATACTAGAACACTAGAATATCTGCAAGTAAGGCTATTCAGTATTTATAGATGTAAAGCCATGCCTTCAAGGAAAAGGAACTGTGCTGCAAACTGAGAAGCCATTATATGAAAATGAAATCTGAAACTCAAATGACAAGCAGTAAGCTCAATACAACACAGACCCTCCCCAAAAATGGCAGTAGAGCCAGGGCAGCTTTGCAACCTGAGCTGTCTTGCGGCCTTCATTCAGTTGCTACAACAAACCAACCTGGCTGTTTCCGTTTGGTTCAGTATCAGTTTGCAGACATGAGGAATTAGACAAGTGTCACAATTCATTTTAAGAATGAATGCAGGTGCCAGTAGAGCAGGTGGCTAAAAGCTGTAGGACAGCAAGACTGAAAAGATCAATGAACAGCAAGTTCCTCCCTCAGTTTAATCTGAATGGGCAAACTCAATCTTTGGAGACTATACAAAGAATTTAAAGGAGAAGGAGATAATCAATTACTAGTTCAGTATTCCAAACCAGAATTTGGGCATGCATTCTACAATTGCCAACTAAAAGTAAGTGCTGCAAATTTCAACAGCAGCCAGTCCCTGCCACTGAGACAGACCTGCAGGAGGTGCATAAAAATTGGATTCAAAGCAATTGCTCTGCCTCCAAACCGAGTTTGAAACTCGGCTGCCACTAAGTTACTCGCAGTCAGCTTTCAACTGTACTGATACTTGGATTAATTCAGTGTTGGAGGTGCAGCCACCTTGTAGTTATAAAAATGCTCTACTTTGCACAGTAATAAAAGCAGCATTACCACCCCTGAAATGCAGCCACAGCACAAACACAGCCTGTAAGCACAGCAAGGCTTTGCCTGCGTGCATTAACTGCTGTTTATGGCTCTCTCTGCCTCCCTGCACCACAGGGGTGTCGCTGTTGAGCGGCTAGCTGAGGACTGACCCAAGTTCTCAGACAAGCGAAGAGAGGAGAAAAGGGACTTTATTGTTTTGAATTCCATATATATAGAGTCTACAGAAGTGCCCCAGATTGGTCAGCCCAAGACCTCCCCCTAGGCACAACTGGCCAAGCCCGAACTCACTCAATCCGGAGAAACTGTTTGCAAAACATCCAAACTTTATCTTGTTTATGAAATATAGCAAAATGTTCCCACGGGAAGAACCTGTGCTAGCCACACAGGGGGATGCACAGAGCGGGGCAGGCTAAGCTCAGAGGTACAAAATACCTGTATTCAAGCTCCTGTGCTCCCACTGTCAACACACATACAGTGTACACACTTATTAAAGCCCAGGCAGCACTTCAGCTCATTCTGAAGCTGAAACAGAGAGGCAGGACTGGGCTGCCTAAACCTGAGTGCTCTTTAAGAGGCCCTCAGGCATCCAAGATGTTTCAATCGGAAAATAAACTCTATCAAAACCAAATGGAATTTTTATCTTGTGCATAACTCTCCATGTCTGACCCTTAACACAGAACGTATCTTTGATAAATACCTGCTGCCCAGTTGTAGGACTGTGAAAGTCAACCGAAGCCTTTGCATCCCTTTCAGTGGCCTGATGCTTTGTTAGGAACAGGTTTTCCTTCATGTTCAGCAACAAAGCAGGTGAAAACAGCCTCAGTTTTTCAGTTGCCATCTCCCACCCCCAATGCTCACCCGGAGAACTGGGCCCTGAACTAAATCCTCATTCTTCCAAGAGAATACATTCAGTGTAAGAAAATTTGGGTTACATATATTTGCTGCTTAGATTTGGTCAATCAGTATGTGAAATTGCAAGTACTCCCTCAATCTTGTACTACAACATTGCCAGGCAACAGAAATACTGGTAGATTAATAGATCTATGTAAATTCATGTAAATTTTCCTCCACAGAACAAACATGCTTCTCCCATCTGAATAAAATTAAATTATTTCTAGAGCTCTACCAGCACAGTCTAAGCTGCAACCTTTCCATAATGGGTGCCTTCCAACTCAGCTTGTTCTGTGGTTTTCTGAATCTGTAATGAATAGCAAGAGAATCCATCTGGCCTCTGTCCCCATCCTCCACACCCATGAACAGCAGTGGAAAACCTTCCACTTTCAAGAATTATCATAAAATCCTTTAGGCTGGAAAAGCCCTCTGAGATTGAGTCTAACCTTTCCCTCAGCACTGCCAAGGCCACCACTAACCCATGTCCTCCAAGTGTCACAACTACCTGTCTTGTGATGTGGAAGATCATAGCTTTAACTGGAACTTAAAGACAATATTTGGCTGGAATGGTATATATCTATTTCTCTTGCCACAGCAGAAATAAAGATAAAAAATTTCCATGCTCCAGCTTTATCCTCTCACAATTTAATCAGGAGAGAACTATCTAAGGGAGTAAATCCACAAAATACATGAGGTGATCTGCAGAATAAAAATACCAGGTGCATGCTCCTGTAAAAAGTAACCAGAAGCCCTACATTCAGGATAAAGAAGAAAATGGACATTACTCACCTGAAAAATTTGAAAGCCATAGGAAAAATTATTGGAAAGCCTCAAGTAAATACAGACTCAAAACCATATTTCTTATTGAAACATGTTTTGTCAGTATTGTCAGGTATTGTCAGAGAACGCAGTGAATCTAGAGTTTCAATAACAATTTAGCCTTAGGCATCAAGAGAAATTTTTTCCTTTTGCAGAAATACTTACCCATGCCAGCAAAATGCCATTTAAGAAGTTATTTCTATATGGCATATTTCAGACAAGGATACCCATTAGCCAGGACACATGTCCCCAGTTCTGACATTAGGGGAAAATACCCATATCTTTCTATTCCAGAAATCTGGGAATTTCAGTGCAAAGTGGTTTTTTTGCTTTTAACAAGTCTGATTTCTTCTCCTGTCTCAAAAGAGATTGATAAGTCAAGACTTGAAGTTTCCAGAAACCAATAGCTGGGTCAAATAAAAACAGCATTTATCATTATTTTTCCTTCTACAGGGAAACAAGCCTTTCATCTTATGAGATGATAGTTCTTTTTTTTTTTTAATGTCAGTTCTCAAAACAAGGTGAGAATTCACCTGTTAGCTAATAAATCTCTGTTCATATAATTACAGTGACTTTTGAGATAAGAGGTTTGGCTTCTAAATGATCCGTTTTGATCATCCCAATACCAACACAAAAAAGAACCTGATTAGCTCTATTCATTTCCTTTACAGGTTTGCTAGCGTTGCATTTAAACTATTTGGAGCTATTATGATGTTTCACCCTATGAAAAATTTCAAACCATCCCTGTCAGTCCTAGTTCTGCAAGAAGCCACTTTCCCAAGTGTGCCACCCAAATTGATAGGCCAGGGCATAAGGGAAGCCATGCTCACTTACGCAGGAACACTTTCAAACTCCTCTGTGGTTATTAATGCTGCTTCTTTAATTAATTTTGTCTCTTTTACAGGTTTCTTTGCATGTTCAGGTTTTACAGCCTTTGTCTGTTCTTCATGTTTCACAGTCGGCACCGTGATGCTGTAAAATGAAGGAATATTCAGTGTATAAACAGCAGATAAGAAGTAAGGCGAATTATGCTACACTATCAAGGCTGCTTAGTCACAGACCTAAGTTCCAGCCCATCTGTTAGGCTGGATGAACACAATTAATGATATTTCACAACAGAAACATCAATAAAGCAAGCTTATTCCATTTCAAACTGTATCCTTCAGCTGACTTCAGCACAGCTCTTTGTTTCTCTGCTACAGAGGCTGCTAGCAGGTGAGTTGGAAGCAGTCCAAGTGCAGCATGGCGCTGCTCAGAATTCAATGTACCCTTACATTTCACACAACACAAGGCCTGGCTTTTTATCAGATAAAACACAGCACAGAGGTGCAGCCTTAACGGGCAGATTTGAAATACTTCACAGCTCTTTGAAATAGGTTCAAATCTCGGGAAGCCTGACTCATCCATTAAACTTTTGAAGCAAAGAAACTCAACACCACCCAGCAGAATGGGGATTTTTTAGTATATCTAAAGTTTTTTTTAAGCAAGATCCCAAAGGTCAAAGAATTTCCTAATTTATTCTTGATTATTAGAGCATTACAAATTCACCCATCCTCTAAACCATCAGCTTAGTATCTCAAGGGATTTGCCAGCCACCCACCTAGCTGCTTCCCAGCAGGACAGCAAAGAAGGTGCATATGGCCAAATCCACTGTCATCAGAACACATGAACATTACTGCGATTTACAACAGAATTAACTACAGCAGTACAGAGCTGACCTGGCACAAGGAACTGATCCTCTGCTTGGATCTGACTTTCCCACAAGAGATCCTTGTTGGACGTGGGTGTCACACGGACAGAGAATGGCACAACAGTGCCACAACTGTCGACCCCAGGGTCAGGACTCGAGGTGTCAGTCGTGACACCGCCAAGCTCAGTGTCCCACCCCTGAGGAAGACAGGCACCATGGAGAGGACAGCGAGTGCCACCTGCTGGGCTCCCACCCTGCCTGGTTGGTGACACAGGGACAGCAGCAGCTCTGCTCTGCGCCATGGCACAACACAGAGCCCTTCTGAAATCCAGGACACCCGCAGCTAAACTTACTCAGATGTCGTCATCAGAAAAACATCTGTCTGCATCTGAACAACAACAAAACAAATCCTGGCACCTTGCAGCTTGCAGGGAGGTCAGCAAACAGGAGGGAAAGGGAAGGGGGGCGGATTTTGGGTGGTGGTGGTGGAGGTGGGTTTGGAATGAAAGGATAAACACAAGAACCAAGGGAAGCAAGTTCACATCTTGAAACTTCATTCCTCCCACACTCCAGTCTCCTGCTGTCTATCCCACTGCAACAAACCTCTTCTAGATGACTCCCCATCCCCAGGCACTCCTCCTTTGTGGTCCCACCCACTCCCTTGCCCCTACACTGTTGCAGTGAGGTGCTACAAACACAGCTCACCGCTGACCTGCACCACGAAAAGAACTGACACTTTTTTACAAAATCTGGCTGTAGTGGAATGAGAAACTCCCTCAACACATGGAATACAAAGAGCTTGAGAAATACTGAACCTGGTTTTTATTTCAGTGAGATTCCTCTGGTAAACAGGAACAGAAAACCCAAGAATATAGGAGAGAAACAATAGCTAAAGCCATGAATCGTTCAGTTTCTCTGTGTGGGTGTTTTCATTCTGTCAGGGATTTCAAGGCCTGTCCCACCAGCATTCAAAGTGTTCCTCTGCTTTCTGCATTATCTCACAAAATTCACTCAACAGCCCATTAGTACTCACACCCCCACACATCTGGTGACATAGGGGAACAGAAACAGAGGAGGTCAGTGCAGGAAGGTTTGGGGAAGATGCCTGAAAACATATTTACAGTGATAGGGTGGATTTTGAATAATTATGTCCTGTCTAGTACTGCCTAGACCCTCCACAGCACAACACAGTGAACACCAAGAAGTGACAAAAGGGGAACAAAAGGAGAAAGTGTGCTTTGACACATGGCATCATCAAGCATTACTCAAGAAAAACCAACAACAAACTGATGGAACAGCAGCTGTGAACTGGTAGAGCACAATCTATAGAAAATTATCCGAAAAGTTTGGTTGGTTTTACATATTGGGGTTCTCTCTAGAAAGGGAAAAACCAGCTAAAGTCATTAACTTCCTGATCACAAGCAAAACAAGAGGGAAATGAACAGCCCAAAGAATCTTTTGGTATCAGAGGTGGCACAATCACCAAACAATCCTCACTTGAAGCTAAACAATTTCCAGGAGCTAACACAAACTTAAAACAAAGGATTTCCTAAATTAAGAAAGTAAGTTACGACAGGAAAGCAGAACACAAGTGGTAATTTCTGAAGAACTTCAGTTCTTACACATGCACACAAAAAGCAACATCTAAATTGAAAAGGAACAAGACAGTTCTTGAGACATTTTGAGAGGCTGTTTCCTAAACTGAGGGTTCATGTCTAAAGGGTGGCAATAAGAAAAAAGCTTCTGCACAAGTCATCCCTTCACCAGCTGAGAACAGTTTCAATACAATACCTACACAAAATGACAATACTGCTACACACCAACTAAAATTACAGTATATTTTTCTCTTCTGGAACCCTATTTCCACACGTTTAACCTTTTAATTTGCTGGAATGTGTTTCCCATTTTGAGGCTGAGGCCTTCTTCCTGGCATTAGGAACTAGACCAAGTAAAGCAGTAGATTCAGGGCACATACTGGAAGCACTGAATTCAAACAAATGCATTGCCTTCTGACAACCTATGATGTGGGAAAGAAGTTCTGGGATCCCCAGATACTAAGACTCTGGCATGAAGTAACATCACTCCAGAATAAAGATCAACTCCAACAGGCCAGAGAAAGAGATGAGAAACTCAGTCAGTTAAAATGCCTTAGAAGCCTTTTGAGTAACAGCTGTTATTTTACACACTTGTCATTTTCACACACTTGAGCTACTTGACTCTGAAAAGCTTCTTACTACAGCCCTCTCCAAGGGGTGTCATAGCTAGCTGAAATAACTACAAGGTTGCTGTAGGGAAAAGAAAAAAAAGTACTACAAACACAGTTCAAAGTCCCACAGAAAGATGACTGAGTTAGAGTTGATTTTTTAAGTTGTATTTGGAAGGGCAGTGGTGATCTTCATTTCTAGTGACCCAATATTTGGGTCACTCAAACTTTAATTTACAGGCATTGCAGTTATAAAATCAATGTTTGTGATTCTAAAGCAAGGGATGCTCAGACTCAGAGAAGCACTTGCTTTCTATTACATCACACCTACCCCTGGAAGCTCCCATTGGAACAACTTGGTATTTCATAGATTCGACCTGATGGATTTGTTGGGGTGCTAGCACAAGCCTGGACAAGTGCAAACTCCAAAATCAATACATATGACAACCTTGGCTCCCAAAATTTCAGTTAATGTGGAGTGAAAGGAGCACAGCTCTACAATGCTGCAGCTGGACCCTACCAGGAACAGCCTGAGTCCTCCAGGTTCATGTACCACATACCAGCTCTGAGTTGGTTTTGGCAGATAGAGTGGAATATGTTCAAAGAGGTGTTGTGCTTCATTTTGATCTTTCTCAGCAGCCTTCTGGATCTCCTGAAATGAATATAAGACTGTATCAGAAACCGGAAACTACTGACATCAAGCAAATAAAATTAGGGCAATACTAACTTAATTTTCAGCTTTATGAAGAGGTGTCCTTTACTCTCTACCATCATCTTTACCTCCTCACCCCATAATTTCCCCAGGGAAACTAGTAAAGATACAAAGGGAGGAACATCTGTCCTTGCCCTTAGAATGTCAGAGAAATTTGAGCAGGCAAAAGGAACTTTAGCAATACACCCTCAGCAAGGTCTGATAGGGGGAATGATGGTGGTGAAGAAAAGATACTACAGTAAACTCACCTGCATTAACCAAACAACACTTTCACTAAAGACTTAGCAAATGAAGGCATTGCAAACACACACTAGAACAATAGACAAATATACTTTTGCAGCTATTGGAAAGATGTGTAAATAGAACTTCTCTTTAGATCACAGTACCTATTATGATAAAGACATGTTTTCAAAGCCAATGACAAAGACATGCTTTCAATGGCCTTAAGGCAAAGGAAGGTAGACTTAGACTAGATATTAGGAATAAATTCTTCCCTGTGAGGATGGTGAGGTCCTGGCACAGGTTGCCCAGAGAAGTGTCCAAGACCAGGCTGGATGGGGCTTGGAGCACCCTGGGCTAGTGGAAGGTGTCCCTGCCTATGGCAGGGGGTTCGGACTGGATGAGCTTTAAGGTCCCTTTCAACCCAAACCATTCTACAATTCTATGATTCTATGTATAAGCTTTGAAAAATACAATTTTTAATGTTCATTGTGCGGAGAACCGCTTAACAAATCATGAGCATGCCTGTTCCAAGCCCAGTTTCTCTTGTAGGCACATGCATCCAAACATACAACTAAGGATCTAGTAAAGAAAACCCCTACAAACGTATCAAAGATTTCTTTGAATCTTTCAGTATTTTATGAACAGGAAAAGAAAACACATTACTTTTAGCAAATTCTTCAGTTTTTCTTGCTGTTTAATTTCAGTTTCCATTTTATTCAGTAGATCATGCACGAGGATCACCTCATTTCCTATCTTATTGAGCATAGTTTTGCGGCATTTGTCTTCAGCTGTCAAAGAGAGACCATTAAGTCACAAAGCCTCCAAGAAAAGACCAAAATGTTCCTCCCCTTCACAAGCAGTGATTATCTGACTCTCTGCTCTCCAGCCACCATATCCATCCAGAAGCAGCAGCTCAAATTGTCAGCCTTGTACTCTGCACAGCCAACAGAGTTCATGGAATCATTTTGTTTAGAAAAGCCCTCTAAGGCCAGGTCCAACTATTCCCATAGAGCACTGCCAAGGCCACTACTAACTTGTGTCCCAGATGTCACAACCACATGGCTTTAAAATCCCTCCATAGATCAGGACTCTGACACCTCCCTGGGCAGCCCCTTCCAAGGCCTGACAACACTTTCCAGGAAGAAATTCCGCCTAATGTCCACCCTGCCCCTCCCCTGGCCCAGCCTGAGGCTGTTCCCTCTCCTCCTGTCCCTGTTCCCTGGGAGCACAGGCTGACCCCCCAGCTGTCCCCTCCTGTCAGGAGTTGTGCAGAGCCACAAGGTCCCCCTGAGCCTCCTTTGCTCCAGGCTGAGCTCCTTTCCCAGCTCCCTCAGCTGCTCCTGGTGCTCCAGACCCTTCCCAGCTCTGTTCCCTTCCCTGGACACGCTCCAACCCCTCCAGGTCTCTCTTGGCGTGAAGTACAAACCAAACCCCACTGTTGCTCTTGTTTACCTGAGTCTCTCAATAGGAGGTACTTTTTAATATTTGAAATCTTTGTATTGATGTGGGAGCATAAATCTTCCAGGTCTGAGGATGCCATATCCTTCATCATCACACTGAGGGGGAACAAAATTGAAGGCAGGAAGTTAACACAGACCCAAGTTGCAAACACTGTGACAAAAGCAGAATTTTTAGAAGGACCCATATGTATCAAAGAAGCAAAGGGAACCTAAATGAAACAGTAAATGGAGTAATTTCCTTTTATCTTACTGAACTGAAGGCAAGAAAGGAAGCATAAAGTGACTGGCACTAGACGAGCCAGTAAGTTTCCCAGAACTCTGGAGATAAAGGCAGTGTTTTATATCAGTGGAGTGACTCCTCATGAGACCAGAAGCATCCTTATTATACTGAGGTGTCCACTAAGAAAGGTGTTGGAAATTTACTGCAAGACCCAAGAAATACCTGGTTTACATAAGGCAGTTTTAGAAGGCTCTCTCAGGGAGACTACATCAGGTGACTGATGTTCAAAGAGATGTGTTTTTTTTAAAACGGATTTAAGCAAAAGAAAAAAAAAAAAAAGCGTTAGCAGAGTTGTTAGCGGAGTCTGGGGGACTCCTATATAGTCTGCAATAATAGATTTGTTAAGCCTATTATGGACAAGAACTGATTAAAAAGAAAGTTATAAAACGTGGCCAATCCCCCGCATTTAACACTGTGGCCCGGCACTGAGCGCTCACACAGCTCCCCCCGGCGGCTCCCACCGGGAAACTTTAAAACAGCTTTTATCTCGCTTTTGCCTTACAATACTAACAACTACCGCGCTTATTAAATCCATTCTTAGAGACGTGCCGCTTTGGCCACCCTCCATACCTGCGTGGACCCAGGGCACCCCGAGTCGGATCGGGACACCCTGAAGGGATCGAGCTCACCCGTTGGCGCGGCGGCAGCGCCCGTTTCTCCTCTCCGTCAGCTTTTACCGGACGCAGCGCGAGTGTTTCCCGGTCCCGGTCGCACCCTCTCCGCCGCGGGGGCCGGAGCCGCTCGGCCGGGGCAGGAGGAGGAGGCGGCTCCCGCAGCGCAGCCTGAGCCCCGTTCGAATCCGCCGCGCTCGGGCGGGAGCTGGGGAGGGCGGGAGAGGGACGGCGGAAAGGGCGGGGCGGCGGCAGCGCTGAGGGGAAAGAGGGCGGAAAGGGCGGGAGACGGCAGCGCTGAGGGGAATGAGGGGCGGAAGGCAGGGCACTGAAGGACGGGGCAGCCAGTGGGGGGTCGGCCTCGTCTCCCAGGCGGTGGGATGAGGGGATGTGGTGTCAAGCTGCGGTAGGAAGGGTTAGCTTGGACAGCAGGAGGAATTTCTTCATGGGAAGGGCGTTCAGGCATTGGAAGGCACTGCCTAGGGAGGTAGCGGAGTCCCCATGGCTGGAGGTGTCCAAGGGACGCCTGGACTTGGCAGTCAGTGCTCTGGCCTGGGTGACAAAGGGGGCATGAGTCAAAGGTTGGACTCTATCTTGGATGTACCTTTCAACTTTTGACTGGATTTCTGTGATTCTGTGGAGGGAGCGGGCGGAAGGCGGAAGCTCTGAGGGGAGCAGGAGCGAAGGACAGGAGCGCTGTCGATTTTAGAACCTCTGTGAACAGAGATACAGAGGTCACCTTAGAAAGGAGACACTGTTTATTCAGTGCGGCGTGCAAGGAGGACGTTCCCACAAGTCAACTCGCCAAGGGGTAGAAGATTACGTCTATTGTACAGTAAAATTCACGTGAACACGCCCACTTACTGCATATTCTCCGCCCACCTAAAGCACCTTTATTTGGGTGATGTAATCCTAACGCATGGTTTGAAACAGAAGTTCTTTCCTTCACTAAGGAAACTCCTCTTGTACAAGTAATTTCACGTAAGTTACGTTTACAAAAGGTGAGAAAACTGAAAGACATCAAGGACGGCGGGAGAGAGGGACGAGGAGGAAGAGAAGGGCGGCAGGTGGGACAATGCCGCGCGAAGCGGGACGGAAAGGGCAGGAGAGGAGAAAGGAGGCGGGATCGCTGAGGAGAGGCGGGCGGCAAGGGAGGACGGAAGGCGGGATCGCCGAGGGGAGCGGGAAGGGTGGCGGGATTGCTCAAGGCAACCGCGCGGGAAGGGAGCCGGGATCACCGAGGGGAGCGGGAAGGGTGGCGGGATTGCTCAAGGCAACCGCGCGGGAAGGGAGCCGGGATCACTGAAGGGAGCGGGAAGTGTCAGGGAACGGACGTTTCAGGGAAGTTGGGAAGGGGAGGGGAGGGGAGGGGAAGGGAAGGGGAAGGGAAGGGGAAGGGGAAGGGAAGGGGAAGGGAAGATAGCTGAGGGGAGCCGGGCGAGATCTCTGAGGCAGCGCCAACAGGCTCCCGCTCCAGTTCGGCCCCTGAGGACTTCACTGCCCCCAAAAATTGTGATAGCACCGACCAAGAACCGCCACACGACTTATTACTTGGTTATATAAACTCAGTTTATTTCAGCATTTAACAGAAGACAAAGCCCTCAATAAAAATTCAGTTTTCAATATAAACATGCTCATGCTGGTGTGTCTCCTACAGGGACATCATCATTCTTATTTTTCTCGGGGTAGGGATGGAGATAATTACACAGCTTACACTGACCCCAAACTAATTTTTTTTTCTAATTAGCTACAAATACAAAGATTTATTTTGTTAAGGACAGGCTGCTTATCTCTCCAAGGAGAAAATCAGCAGAATCTCTGTTGCTTTTCCACAATTCCTGGGTACCTAAAAGCTCACAGTTCCCTCCGTTCTCTATCCCCAAAATCCTGAAAAGTTTATAAAGAAATTAATATACAAATGAGTTAAAGAAGGACCGTGTTAAAACATGGATGCAATCTAAGGAGTAAGTGACCATGTCTTGAAATAAGGAGAACAGAAAATATGCAAAAGCAGCACTACAGCAGGTTACTGAAATTGCTTTGTACACGAAGGCATCTTTTTAACTTTCAAGTGGGGAAACACAGTCAGGGCTTCCATGGGGCGGAAATATGGCACTAACTCCCCCCCAGGCAAACCACAGAAAAAGGAGGAAGAAAATGTTCCAAAGCTCTGCTTCATAAGAAATTTTTAATGTCAATAATTAAGAAAGGAATTAAAAACAAGCCAGAGAGAGAAAGAGTTCTGAGCCCAAAAGCTCAAAACCTGGGTTTTTCATGTTTGCTAGCTGCTGCAAACAGCCACACAAATGCCTGTTGTAGACTTTTAACACTTGGTTGTCTTGCACTAACAACCTCTGCAGAAAACAGAATTACAACATAAGACCGTGAGAAAGCACAGAGAAAAACCCCAAACTGCACAATCAGATATAGAAAAAATATACTACAGATCCCCATGCCTATGTAGAGTATTTAAACCTGACATTCAAAAATTTCTTTTGCTGTTTAAACCATGCCATGGAAATGATTTGAGGTTTGTGCAGACAACTGGAATGCATCCTGCAATCTCCCCCAGTTTATTGATTAAAAAATAACATTTCTGCTGCGTGTTTTCAGGGTGGAGGAAAGAAGGGCAGAAGAAAGTTTCCTTCTGGAGCCTACTGCACCACCTAGTGCTATCTGAAGTCACAAATCCAAACTTAGCATAACCTTTCAGAAAGCTGTGGTACAGTCACAAGACAATTCCCTCATCAGGAAGCAAGACTCTTCTTTTCAGTTTATTAAGCAAACACCCCTGAGTAAAGGGGCTGATATCCACTTTCTTCTTTCTTGCAAGTAAGCACACAGATGCTCAGCATGCCGAAGAACTGGAAAACAGGGAGTACACAAGAGACTTAGTCCTGCTGTATTTCTGTTTCAGTCGTCAGACTAAACACCTACATATCAGATGAGTTCATCGTATGAAAAAAACCTCACTTAAAAATACATCTACAGGAGGTGTTATTTTTGCATACCAATTTCCAGTAATAGTTTCAGCTGAAGTGTTTCCTCTCTGGTTTGTCCCATTAATTAATAAATTCACATTAATTACTAGTTATCTTACTGTGGGGAAAATTTCAATGAAAGCCTGGATTATTCTGGAATAAAATGAGTTATCCAAAATATTTAAGCATGCCTTTGGACAAGGAGTGACAGGAATGGCTTCTCACTGCCAGAGGGCAGGGCTAGGTGGGATATTGGGCAGGAATTCCTGGCTGTGAGGGTGGTGAGGCCCTGGCGCAGAGTGCCCAGAGAAGCTGTGTCTGCCCCTGGATCCCTGGCAGTGTCCAAGGCCAGGCTGGACAGGGATTGGAGCAGCCTGGGATAGTGGAAGGTGTCCCTGCCATGGCAGGGGGTGGAATGAGTTGAGCTTTAAGATCCCTTTCCACTCAAACCAGCCTGGGATTCTGTGACATTAAGATGAAATAGATTCCCCGTTGAATTTCCATCCCAAATTCCCTACTATCTTTTGAATTCCTCCGGAGCACCATTGTTAAGCAGATGAAACGGAGCTGGAAAAACACAAGTGAGGAACAGAGGACTGAGTCTGCTTCAGAGGCAGAAGAAAGCTGTAGGCTAATAAGACATTGAAGAGAAAAAAGCCCTGAGATCCAAGGGCAAACAGTACTATTTTCCATGAGGGAAGAGACAGGAACTATTTACCTTTACGATGGCAAACCCCAGAATTACAAGCATGGCATAGCTGATAACGCTCTGCAGCCCAGTCTCCAGCTCCTGTGCGCAGCCCTGCCACGAAAAACAGAATTAAAAACAAGTTAAAAGGCACTCATCCAGCTGAAAGTTTTTATATTCCCTCCCAGCTCTCACCAGGAAGCAGGGCCTGGTAAGGCCCATCTAACCAGCACTGCAGAGTTGAGGAACTCCATTCTTGTCTTCCAGACCTGATGGCTTATTTCCACCTGCATGAGGGGAGGCACTGACCAACTGCAATTCACTGACATTTGCTGCATCTGAATTTCCTCTAGTATAGGTCACTTGAACAAGTGCCCAAAACTCAGAGCCAGAAGGCCATCAATGGTATCTAAAAAAGTCAGCTTAGGGGCTCATGTCCCAGACTGGAGAACCTGGTATAGAGTTAATAGAATCACAGAATGGTTTGGGTTGGAAGGGACTTGAAGGTTCATCCAGTTCCATCCCCCACCATGGGCAAGACATCTTCCACAATTCCAGGTTGCTCCAAACACTGTCCAGCCTGGCCTTGGATACTTCCAGGGATGGGGGAGCCACAGCTGCTCTGGGCACCCTGTGCCTGAGTCTCACCACCTTCAGATCTGATTTACATTGATCCTCTTAGCTTAAAACCATCACCCCTTGTCCTGCCACAACAGGCTCTGCTACAATGTTTGACCTCATCTTCCCTACAGGCATCCTTTAGGCCCTGGCAGGAGCTCTGAGCTCTCCCTGGAGCTTCTCTTGTCCAGGTAAACACCCCCAGCTCTCCCAGCCTGGCTCCAGAGCAGAGGGGCTCTGGAGCATCTTCATCCTCCAGATTCAGCATGATCAATCCCAGATGAGTCTACTTGCCTGCCCCAGATCTGTTTAAACAACTACAGCTATGGGCATATCCCTAAACTCTGCCTGACGTGCTTCTCTCCATGGTTCCACCTGGCTGAAAATGATCATGGCTCGATTGTGGTACTGAGCCCCTCATCCTCACCCGTGTGTTGAGTTCCTGTGGCTGATCCAGATGCCCTGTGCAGTTCTTCGCGTCTTGCTGGCAGCAGCTCTGGGGGACACTGTTGTTCCCTGTGGAATTAAACCACTGGGTGGTCGTCCAGTCACTGTAGTTCTTTACCCCGCAGCAGTGAAGCTGCCAAACATAGGACAGTTACATAGCAGGTACTGTTACATAGTAACGTGGTTACATTATATACATGTAATATATATTCATATATATGAATGCCCATATTGAGTTAAACCTCTCTTAGATATAGTGGGCCAGAGTTGCCACTAGTTTCCAGCCGATTTACAAGCAGTGCTTCAGGAAAATAATAACAGATGGAATAAATCAACTTCCTTCACACATTATTATATTCTTCTTAGTTTATTTTTTGTGAAAGCTCCAATATGAAGGTGACAAGTTGCAGGGTAGAGTCTTCCATCATCTTGCTATTCTGTGGTGCAGTGTTCTCAGCAGCAGTTATTCATATGTACTTACTTAGTCTGATCCAAATGTCATTCACCTAGACCCCTCACTACATGAAACTTCACACCTGGAGCCCAAATATGCCAGCTGTGCCAAGTGAGAAGCACCCTCAGCTGCCTTGGAGAATTGGATGCTAAACACAGAGACGAGTTCCAGAATACCACCCCACTCATCCCCTCCCCTCCTTTCCCACCCTAAGGTCCTTCTTTAGGGCCCAACTGTTCCAAATAACGCTTAGATATTTTATTACCTGTTTTTGCAAGTAATCCACAACTGTAGACTCTGGGTTTTTCCCATCATACTTCTCAAAGACTGAGTGCATCGTAAGTTGCACATCAGTTTTTACCTGTTTAGAGGGAAAAACAATGCAGATGGTTTTAACATGAGAGCTAAAAATGTTATTTGGTGGAAACTGCCAAAGATCTATATCCCAACTAAGTCCGGCTGGAAAAAAAAACCTAAGAAAAGTCAAGCAATGTTTTAGACAAAATTCAGGTTGCACTTAACCAGAATCATATTCCTGGGCAGAATCTTGCTTCCCCTGATGGAAAAGTCCTCCTTTGATTGCATCAACAACTGTTTAATCTAACAGTTTAATCTAACAACTGTTTAATCTAATAGGTAGTCTCTAACTCAGAGACTACCTGCTGGGTATTTCATGTATTCACTGTGCTCCCAACAAAGACATCCCTATCCCCACTTCCTCTGCAGGTTGCAGGACAGGGGATGAAGTAGAAAAAACAACTGCAATGTTGGAATGATCAAACAATGCAAGATCTATTCTTTACTTTTAGGCTGGGACAGAGATGCTAATTCTTTGCTTACCTTTTCCCTGTAAACAAATCCCAGGACAAAGGCAGACACTTCTGCAATAAAGATAACCAGGATAATGGCCAAGAACTGAAAATAAAAGAGAGAGACAGTAAGGAAGAATCCCACAGCATTTGAATTCAATTGCACAATACACTTCACATTAATTTACGGCAGTACGTGATTGTTATTTTTGTTGCCTCTCCAATCAAAATAGTTCCCAGAAAATAATTTTAAATAAAAGAAGCTGTAGCTGCCTCACCCCTGGAATTGCTCAAGGCAAGGTTGAGGAGGGTTTGGCACAACCTGGTCTAGTGGAAGGTGTCCCTGCCCACGGCAGGGGATTGGAACTGCATCAGCTTTAAGGTCCCTTCCAACCCAAGCCTTTCTGGGATTACTGTGCATGGCTGGAATGGTGACTGTGGCTCTGCAGGCTCTGTGCCTGATCCTGAACACTGCCATGACATGACAGTGTGAAGAGCCTATGAAACACTTCACAAGGTGGATGTCAGAAGGGAGAGTGTGGCAAGCACAGACCTTTCCTGTGAGAAGTTTTTCTCTCTTCTTCCTGTGTTTTATAAACAAAGATAAAGTTTGGATGATATGAACAATTCAAGCCTGGCCAATCGGCCTGGGGGGAGGTTTTGAACCGACCAGTCTGAGTGACCTTTGAAAGTCTATATAAGTTGAAATTAATTATTAAAAACAGACATTTTCTGCCACACTGAAGACTGGTCTCCTTCTCTCTGCTAGCAGTTCAACAGTGACAGGAGAGTGCACAGAAAAACCAGCAGCTGAGTTAGGTACATTGTGCACTGCTTGTTGAACTCAAACTGCCTTCAGAGCATGACCTGGGGCATGAAGTTACTCTAAGCAAACCTTTCTGGATTTTAAAAAATAATTCTATGAGAAGTCGAGGCATGCTTTCAACACTTGGAGGACTAAAGTCAGCAGAAAAACAAATATACATCTGTTTTGCTTGCTCAGAAACTTGTATTTCCTCCTGTTCCTTCACCACCTCACTCCTCAAAACTTGCTGCTTCCCACACTGGTCTTCATCGAGCCAGCTGAGGCAGAGCATGAGACTGTCCATGGCAGGGGGTGTTTGTTGAAGGCAGTGCCACTGATAATCCAGCCTGCGCCTCACTCACCATGAATGAGGGCATCACAGAGGTACACAACTCAAACAAACCAGCAGTGCTTCAGCAGTGCACATCACAACAACCTTTGACTTTCTGTTTCACGCCTCCTGAGGCACAGCCTAGTGCCTCCCCTGCCAGGGTGAGGCACACGACACACACGGATGTGCCTCACTCACCAGCCCCAGGCCGACCCGAGACTCGCGGAAGGTGGCACAACAGCCGATCAGCCCGATGATGAACATCACCACAGCCACACAAATAATGATCACGGCCGGCAGCAGGGCGTACTTGTCCTGCAGAAAGTTGTCGTAGCTCTTGTAGGTGTTGATGACGTATGCCCCAACATAGCTGAGGCCTGCAGCTGCCGCCTGAAATGCAATACGGAAAGCAATTAGCAGTTATTTATTAAGCCTCTGACCTGGAAACTAGTCATGGATTGTTTTCTAATAGTGACTTTAGAAATAATGGCTACGGTGTGCAAAGAGCTAGAAGAAAAAGTGCTGCATCTGATATTATTACCTAAACTAGGTACACACTGAAACTTGAACACAGAGAAGGCAAAATTCACTGTATCACTCCCCTGTTAATAAGGCACCACTTGAGCTGAGTTTAAAGGCTGGAGTCTATAGACCTGCATCAGTGTCTTTGCAGAATGCCAAGCTCACACTGCCTAGCCAGGGTCACCTACATCCCACACAAGGCTGCATGGATGAGTTGCTGGCTTTTATTTTTTTGAGAAAAACTCTTCCTTTGCACTCTCACAACAGTGTTAATCACTAAGGCACAAATGTACCTAGTCTCAGCAAAACAGAGTCCCTCCTTTTCCTGGAGGAAACAGATATCTGCAACCTCTAAAATAATCTCTCTCCCAGAAGGATGTTTGGCTGATTGAGGCCAACGTACAGTGCACCAGTGACAGCTGCCCTGGAGACCAAAGACTTTTATCCACAGGACTGGGTACAGCCCTGGAAACAACACCGAAAGGCTCAGCAATGCCCTGCCAAACCTCACCAATGGCATAAAAAAAATCCCAACAACTCTCTCAAGAGTCAGGATGGCTCATCCACGCACTGTAATCCTGCAGCACAAGTCAAATGAAGCACCCTCTGTATTCACAATGTGGAAACTTGAGGGAAACCAGCTGGTTTGTTTTCAACAGGTCACAGCAGGATGTCATCACGCAGCCCTGGAGCAGTTTGTTACTTCCCCAGCACTGTACATTTTAATTAAACCAAACACTCCTCATGCTGGAGCTAGGACTTGCTAATACCTTTACCTTGTTTGGCTCTTTCCCCTCCAGCCAGGTCTGCTGCCTGCCCTTCAATTACCTCCAAGTGCACGAACATCCTTTGTTTTAGACAGCTCCCATCCCATAATCTTGAATTCCTGGGTGCTGTTTGTACCTCAGAATTACTGGGGTCAGATGCACCAAGTGATGACGCCAGAGACATTCAGCACGTGCCATGCAAGATCCTGCTGTCCTGGGGCTCAGATGCAGCAGGTCCTCTACCAAGTGGGATATCAGGAAAAGGAATAGGACCACCAATTCTCAACAGGCTTTAGTTTTTCTTCTCCACATGCGTTGGGTTTTCAGATAGTGCTAATGACTGAAGTGGTTCCTTTGCACTGCATGTTGAGCACGCTGTAAATGGGTAGAAATTGGGGTGGGTTCCTAAAACTTCCTTTCATTTTTCCTCTCATTGAGGAAAATCTTTTTCCTATTTCCCTGTGTGCAGTATAGGGTCACCTTGGCTTTTTCCTCCCACCCCTTTTTAGGGATGCAGGAAAAGGATGAGACCACTATCTTAAAGGGCAACCTCACCTTCTCCTCCAATACTGTGTGCCTGAACTGAAAGAGGGACAGGAAAAGTCCTTGGAATGGCAGCAGCACTAAAGGTGGAGGTGGGGACATGTCACCTCCATCCTCCTTTGCCTTCAATTACGCAAAAACAATGAAGGTGCATGACTCAAAAAGCGTATCCTGTATTTCAGGCCTGGAAGTCAGGATGCACGTGGCTGTCTGCCTATTCTGTTTTCTGAAACAGTATCATCTGGGCAAGGACAGTCACAGAGAGGCAAGCAAAGTTGTGCCAGGGCCTCACCACCCTCACAGGGAACAATTCCTTCCCAATATCCCATCTCTCCCTGCCCTCTGGCACTGGGAAGCCATTCCCTGTGTCTTGTCGCTCCAGTCTCTTGTCCAAAGTCCCTCTCCACCACGGGGGAGAAATGTTCTTCATTTTTCCTCCATACGCCCTGATTCCTACCCATTTCTAGCATTCTCCTCAACATGCAGTGCAAAGGAAGCAGCACAGTAAATGCTAAGGACCAGCCAAGAAAAACCTTGAAGCAAGTAATAGACTGACACAAATTAAGAAAAAAACCAAAATTATGAAGCCCATTCACAGAAGTCCCCTAAAGCCAAGACCAGCAAAGCTCCATGACAGCAAGACGACATCAGAGGGTCCAGTGTTAAGTTCAAGGACATAAAATATAAAGCACTTTCACAGTAGGTTTTATTGTAATGCTCAGGATTGTCTTGTTTCTGGTCAGAGACAAAACACAATGAGCAAGAATCCTATTAAAATTTCTGAACTTCTGCTTCCAAGCAGAAAAAGGAAGTGTAACAAGGCAAAAATAGAAGTCTTTGGGAAAAGATGTGGTTTAAAGGAAGATGACATTTTTCCCCACTAACCGATACTGCCACAACATCATCCATGGTTTTTAACTCAGTGGGAAAAATCCTTAAGTCTGAAGAGCAGGATCACTGAGGAATAGAAGGTATCACATCTAAAGACCTCTTCCCTGATTTGTTTTTGCAGATGAGTCCCACAGACAAATTTCAAAAGCAAAGATGAAAAATATTTCAGAATTTAAATCAGAACTTTTCCCTTAAACCTTTCTAGAATTTAAGGCAAATTCAATATCTGGTGGAGGGATTTTTTTCATCCCAACAAAACCTACATCCCATTACAAAACCTACATCCCGTTCCTAGATCTAAGATGAAGATGTACTAAGATGTACTTCTCTAGAAGAACAACAAGTCCTTTGCACTGCAAAAGACAGATTTTGATGTCTGATTAAATAGGTTTCTGCTGGATCTCAAGAAAAAAAACCAATCTCACAAACACGAAGGCCAGTTTGAGTAATTACTTTTGAGGAGGAATGAATCAAACATCTTCTTCATTAGTCAAACAACTTCTCAAACCCATCTAAAATTACATACAAGGATGCTAAGATTAAGTCAAGAAATTCACACAGGCAATAATTTATTCTTCACACTTTTTGTTGGTCTCCTGCTTGGAAATTTACTTTCAGCCCAGTCCCCTGCCCAGTAGGCTCATGCAGTGCAGGAGTGAGGGCTGGCCAGTGCAGCCAAGGAGTGATACAAGGTGGATATGGGAGAAACCCCTTCCCCTGGCCACCAACAGCAAGCACAACACCCACACCTGACCCTGTCCTTTCCAAGCAGCCCCAGCTGACTCACTGAGGCTCCAGGAAACTGCTGGTGTTTCTTTACAATGCTGATGAGTTCCTTAAGACAAGATGACGAGATAAGGCAAAAGGAAATTTTGCAAGAAAACCCCTTTTTGCAGCTGGGCAACAGAGCTGCACCCGCCTCTGCTGCCTCACCCACCCCAGCTCACACCCTCCAAGGACCTAACGCCAGCATCACTCACTTCTTCACAACCCATGCCCTTGACAGAAAGCAGAGAAACTATTTGAGCATGAAAAATGAACTCCTTGCGGCTGAGTGAGAAGAAAGCCAAGCTGTGACGGTCACCAGATTTTCCCAGGCTGAGGTTTGGGCAGGGCCTGTGCTCACCAAGCTCTTCCATGCTTAGCTGAGCCAGCTGAGCCAGGAAAGCAGGTGCACACAGTACATACCCAACAATCTGGGATTCTCTCAATCAAATAATGCACACACAGCACCCTGAATATTCAATCCTGCCCATGAAACAGAAGCCACGGCTGTCTCACTGATGCAGAACAGGACAGCCATTGAAAAACACTAATTTTATGTATTTTTTAAAACACAGCATGACTTTTACTTTGTGTTCCACTATTTTTATATGCTGATGACCTTAGGCCCCTGCTGTTTCACAAAGGCTTACAGCCATGCAAATACTTCACACCACCTTATCAGTGCCACAGCCATAGAAGGGGCTGCATAAACTTTCCTCTATACCACTGCTCTGAAATACATGCAAATTTTTTATATCTACATATTTATATACATTTTTTTCCTATCAGTGAGGCAGAACAGATGCTTTTGTACCTTTACTTTTCTGTTTTCGTAAGCCAACCTTGTGTGATGGCTGAGAACAGAGGTTCATGATCGTTTGCAGTTATCAGCACAGGCTTCTTTGTCCCCTGCCAAACCCCGATAAGATACAGCAAAAGAGCCAAACTACTAACTGTGAAGTTAAAAGGCAGTTTCTGCTGGTTGGAGGTTTTGGGGTTCTTTTTTAAAGGTTCCTCCCAGCATCCTCCAATTTCAAAGTGTGGATTCTATGACTTGGTCTGTTACTATAAACTGGTGTAAGTCTTTTTTTTTTTTTAAAGGCTGGACAATTAAAAATATAGAGTAACAAAGCTGTAGTGTTAAAAGAAGAAGCTTAAGAACAGAGTGAATTCCAAATTCACCCCATGTGTTCAGCAAGATGCAGCTTCTATACAATGTAAAAAATGTAGGCTATGAGACTTAAAGACATTTCTCCTTTGCCAAATGGGACTTTCCCAGGGCCAGCACTAATTTCCACCACAGCACAAAACTCAGGCTGGCTGGACTTTGTCCTGTATCATTAACTTTTTGCAGGCAAAGACACTTAAGATAAATAATACCACTTTTTCTGACACAATAACAGCAGATGTATTCTGCAGCAAACTACTGCAAATACATATTGGAAGAACTATGAATATCCACACAAACCCTTTCTGAATCTCTGCCACCAGACAATCAGCTCACAGAGCTGTCCGAGTTAATTTTAAAGCTTGAATCCCACTTTTTTCACCAGTATTTTTGAATAGTCAGGGCACCTCACCCGGTACAACACCTGATGCTGGGGTTTTGCCTTCCCATCCAACACCTATATTTACTTGGATGCTATCACTTTTTCAGCAGTTTCAATCTGCCAGAGGACAGAGTAGGATATGTCATCTTCAGTTATTACTTTGCCAATTACAGTGACTACTTCTGTGCTGCCCCCATGCCTCTCATATTTAGAATCTAGCACCAGCAACACTGGTCTCAGCTACACCTGCCCCTCCTCTCCTTAACACAGAAGATATTCCATGTCTTTTGTTTGTTTGGTTTTTCTTCTGTTTACAAGAAGTGTTTTTGATTTACCTTGACAGGCAAATCCTCTGCTCGAAAGGTTTTGCACATTTCCTCCATAAATAATGTATTTTATTACCCAACAGCCAGCTTGCATGGCAAGGGGCATCACTTTCTGGTTCCCTTGCTGATTTATTGGTATACAAGATTTATTCTTCCCATTCACTACCAGAGTTTCAAGTCCCCCCTGGCTGCTGCACTACTCCATTTTTATGGAGACAATAGGTTTTCTAATGACTTCAGGGGAAAAGAAAGGGACTGAGCACTTTTGGGATAGCATTCCTCACTTTATGCTCATCTTAGAGAGTTTAAAACTCCCCTTAGCCCACACGGACCAGGCAGCTCCCCAGACCCGATGATCTCCCTTGGCTCACAGCAAAGCTAGTTTCTTCCAGCAATGAGAGTGACCCCAGCTCAGCACCTCCCATCCCACATGCACAATTTTCTCTCCCTTTTCTCATCCCGGATTTAAAACTCTGCCAGCTGGGCCTCCTGGCTTCAGTTACCATTTCCTACCCTGCTTACGGTATTCATTTCTCTAAATGATAGATCAGGTATTGCCACATTTGTGTTTTCTGGTTTCACCCAGGACAGTGTGTGACAGTGCATGGTCACTCTCACAAAGAAAAAGGTTTCTAATGTTCAGAGGGACCATCCTGCGCCTCAGCTTGTGCTCTCTGTCTCTGCTCCTGTCACTGGGCACCCCTGAGGAGACTGAAACTGCATCATTTGGGCAAAGACAGTACCAGACAAGAATGCAGAGTTGCTTCTCTGGGCACCCTGTGCCAGAGCCTCACCACCCTCACAGCCAGCAATTCCTAATTCCCAATATCCCATCTCTCCCTGCCCTCTGGCACCGGGAAGCCATTCCCTGTGTCCTGTCCCTCCATGCCTTGTCCCCAGTCCCTCTGCAGCTCTCCTGGAGCCCCTTTAGGCCCTGGCAGGAGCTCTGAGGTCTCCCTGCAGCTTCTCTTGTCCAGCTGAACACCCCCAGCTCTCCCAGCCTGGCTCCAGAGCAGAGTTGCTCCAGCCCTGGCAGCATCTCCGTGGCTCCTCTGGCCTGGCTGCAGCAGCTCCAGCTCCTTGTGCTGTTGTTCCCAGGGCTGGAGGCGGAACGGGGTTTCCTGCTGGTACACAAACTTGCTGTGCTCCCTCAGACCCTCACGTTGTGAAAACAATGATTTACAAAATAATAAAAAAATACCGAACGCAGCAAGTTGTTCAGTATTCACACCAAAGCTCACACCAAAAGCTCACACCAAAGCTGTGAGCTCCTACCAAGCTGCCCTTGATTCCAGCAGCATCAACAGCCCCAGGAGAGAATTCCTGGCGATCTCGTGCCAGTCATTACCCCCAAACGAAAACCTCCAAGTCACAGTCTCCTCCCATGAGCTGCAGAGGTGGGACAGAACCAAGACAACAGAGCCAACTGACACCAAGCCACAGGAGACTCTCCAAAGTATGTTAAACCTAAATACTCATCTGTGATGTACATGCGGTGCATGTTTCAGCCTGCCTTCAAAACACACCACAGGGCTGCTTGCTTGCTATGTTGGGAAGTGCTTGCTTTTTTCTTTTCTTCCTCAAATGAAAACAATGAGCAGCTGCCAAAAGGCTCTGAAAACCTATGTCTCTCTTTCAAGACCAAAAAACCCCAAACCTAAACCAACATTTTCTTGCAGTTTTTACATGCTCCAAACGCACACACTCAGAGGGGATTCTGGGTGTAGTGGGTTTGTTTTCAGATTTTATTAAGTAAATCCACCTTTTATTAAGTAAGTCCACCTTAAGAGCTGTTTTAGCACGTCTTCTTCTGCTCCTCAAGCCTAATTCCTAGGTTCTTTTTCCATCTCTAAAAACCAGCCCATACCCTACATGGCACAAATGGCAGGATGTCCTCATGGAGACACTGCACAGCAGTGCAAAGAAAGGAATCCTGCCCCAATTCCTATGACTTCTAATGCTGAAACCCCTGCCTTGGAGCCAGGGTGCTGCTGTTAATCACAATCACAGAACTTCCTGCACCTCTGAGGCAACAGGACCGTGGCAAGGAGAAAGCAGAACCCCCATTTTCACTTGTATTCTCCCCAAATACACAGACTGCAAGGAACGAGCCTGCTGTGAGTGTAACTTCAGCTGAACATGGATTGATTTCTCAGCCAGTGCCAGGCTGTTTTGGATCTGAGCAGCCTGTTGGGACACAAAACACCCTGTAGTTCAATATTTGCTTTGGAACCACCCCAATTTCTCAATCAGCTGTTCCAGGCTCACACATCAGACCCTGCAACTAAACCAAGGTGCATGTAAATCACAGCACAGCTAATCCTAAATCTTGCTAGAGAGGTAATGAAGTGGGAGCAGTTGCAATTACCAGAGGAGTAACTCTCGAGCAGTTGCAATTACCAGAGGCACTTCTACAACATGAAATCACGGAAACCCAGAAGGGTTTGGGTTGGAAGGACCTGTAAAGCTCATCCAGCTCCACCCTCTCCATGGGCAGGGGCACCTTCCACTATCCCAGGGTGCTCCAAGCCCTGTCCAACCTGGCCTGGAATGCTTCTGCTTTTCTGGGCAACCTGTGCCAGGGCCTCCCTCCCCTCATGGACAACAATTCCTTCCCAATATCTACCCTGAATTTCCCCTCTTTTCAGTGGGAAGCCATGCCCCTTCTCCCATCACTACAGCTCCTGATGCAGAATCCCTCTTTGGTTTCCCTGTATCTCCTGTCAGACACTGCAAGGCTGTTACATGGTCTCCACACAACTTTCTCTTCTCCAGTCTGATCATCCCCAGCTTTTTCAGCATGTCAGCATCAGACCTCTGGTTTTGGAGACCTGCACACTGTGAGACCTTCGAAGAGATCCAAGTGCCTTTAGAGATGGATACAGAGCCCAGCCATCCAGCAGGTTCATTCACAGCCACAGGGACCACTGGGGACAGTCTGACTGAGCTTGTTCTTTAGAATCCACATCACCATCCCAACACTTCCCCTGTGCTGACCACACAGCATCAGTATCTTCATTTTAATTTAGTCCATGAGGCCTCTACTCAATACAGCAAAGCCCATTTTCCTGGAAGTCAGTTCAGTTCTGCTTTCTGATTTTGTGCAGACTGGTTTAAAACAAGGAGGGACTTTCAAGGCATGCTCAAGAGGATCACACTGAAGTGTGTGGGGCGTCAGCCCCATCCTGTGACCACTCCGGATCATGTGGCTGTTCTCTCACCATTCAGAAATGAGCTAGAAATCAGAGAGTGGCTGGGGTTGGAAGGGACCTTAAAAATCACCCAGTTCCAACCCACAATGAACCCACGACTTTCCCCTTCCCACCCAACAATTCTCGTGCTGAGTCAAAACATCCCCCAGACCACGCCCGGTCAGTCTCAGGAGACCCAGCAGCTGCGTCACAGGAGCAGGAACAAGGGTTCTGGAGTGAAGCCTGGTCCTGAGCCCTTCCAAGAGTGGATGAAAGACCCCATTTTCACTTGCTGGATGTGCTGGAAGAAAATAAAATCAATACAGGTTGGTTCTTGGCTAAGCAGCTTTTTCTACCATGGATGCTCCTGTGAGTCAGGCCAACCCCGCAGCCCATTGGCATCCCTTCTCTGGAGAGGTGAGCAGAGCTTCCACAGCTCTCCCACTTCCCTGTCAGGATCATGCAGAGCATAAACACCTGGCAGAGCTGCCTGTCCCCAACTCTCTTGGAAAGCAGGCAGCTACAGATGGAATTCAGTATTTGCCTAAGAAAAGGTGCAAGGAAGGTGAGAATAAGGCCACAGATAACCCAACCTCTACTGACTCCTTGAATACCTCTACCCTTCAAAGTAAGGTGTTTCCAGCACCAACAATCTTCAACATAATCTTTTATATTAATTACACTGTTCATTAAAAATGATTAAAAATTTCCCTCCTCACTGGGGTTTCTAATTTATTTAAGTATCCTGATTTCTCTCTGACTGAAGCTCCAGAGTAAGCATTCCCATCACCAGCACGAGTGATTTCAGATCATTCATATATGTAGGAATTTTTCTTGTGGGTAAGTTTATACCTCCAAATTACTAAAAATTATTTAAAGTGAACCACAGCAATATTGTGATTACTTGAGCAACCAGATCTAGTGGAAGGCGTTCCTGCCCAGGGGGTTGGAACCAGACGATCCTTAAGGTTCCTTCCAACCCAAAACATTCTGTGATTTTATGATGAGTCTATGCCACTAATGCCCCAAAATACATTTGATTCATGCTTCTTGGAAACTCACCGGTCACAAATCCAAAAATATTTACAAAAACCGCCTGATGTAGTGTGTTGGGGAGGGTAGAGAAAGCAAAAGGGGAAAGCCAAGCTTTGCAGCACCGAGACGTTCTCCACAAGGAGTCTGTGAGAAGGCAAAGCCCCTCTCTATTCTCCAGTCAATAAAAGACTTTTGCAACCATCTGGACTCTGTTCTGTGAGGGTGGTGAGGCCCTGGCACAGGGTGCCCAGAGCAGCTGTGGCTGCCCCTGGATCCCTGGCAGTGTCCAAGGCCAGGCTGGACAGGGCTTGGAGCAACCTGGGACAGTGGAAGGTGTCCCTGCCTATGGCAGGGGGTGAGACTGATGATTCTTAAGGGTTCCTTCCATTTTGAGATACTGTATCTTCTATGCAGTCAAATCCCAGCACAGAAACTGTAGTTCACACCTCTTGGCAGCAGGGATACAAAACCCAGCTGGGTCTCCCGAGGAGTCCATGACCAGCCTGTCCTCAGCTCCAGACCATGTGTGGGGGCAGAGGGAACAGGATTCAGCTGGGGAAATACAGGTCTGGCCTCACTGCTGGCAGGCAGAGAGAGCACATCCTGCCAGGCTCAATGCTGCCCCTGCGCTTCTTGTCAGCACATCAAATGCTGCTCTCTCAAATCTCCTGGTCCTGCTAAAGCCCCTGGGGTTGTTACCTATCATTATACTCCTCCCTGCTGTTGGGCAAGTGAAGCAAGGCTGGGGAAGCACCCACCTCTGATTAAAAAGTGAATGGCAAATTTGGGCAAACAGGACTTTCACTGAGGAACAGAACACCTACAGTAGCCCTTTGGTGATGAATCAGAGTATCTTCATTTGGAGGGGACCCACAGAGATCATCCAGATCCAACTCCTAGTCCCCAGGACTACCAGTGGATGCCAAACCTGCCTTGAAGCCAGAGACCTGTTTCGTGAAAACGAAGCTGAAGGGGAGCAGAGGCAAGATGCTGGATGCTTTAAGGTTGAAAGCAACCTGGGAAGGTGTTTACTACACAATATACAGTAATATTGCAGCAAGAAGCTCCCATCTAGTTTTAAGATTCTCAGTTTCTTCCACTGGACTAGCAAGTGAATCCCAGCATTTCATCTCTCTCCTTCAAAAAGAGCATCATCATATCCCACCCAGCCCAGTCCCCTCAAAAAACATTGTGAAGAACATCATGGCCTCCTCTGACCCTTCCTCTCCCTCTCTTAGATTCCATGAGATAAACCTGCATCCCCAGTCTTCACCTAGAGCAGGCCAACATCCACTTAAGAAAACAACCACACACTTGCACCTAAATTAGTAGGTGCTAAAGAGCAGAACTGGAGGTGGGCAGAACTCCCACAGCTTGAATCACCACCCATGGTAACTGTATAATTAAATAACCTTTAATCATTGAGTTTCTGGGGGGAGTTATGCTTAGATCCCCCACCAGCAGAATGACCTGCACCTATGATGCTGAGCCTCGTGCTTAGGAGAAGAGCTGTGTTTTGTCATCTCATTTAGGAAGCCTCAATTTGTCATTCTGGAAGGCCTGACTTTCTTCACTCTGGATGATAACGATCAGAAATCCAAAAGGATTTTTTTCCTTTTTAGGATATTCTTAAGTAATAACTTCCGTCACAGAACCACATCTGCACCATCTGCTGACTATGCAGGTGGTGAATTATTTTCCATAATCACTTCCAAGCTGGGAAAGATCTGCAGCTTCAATGGCTGGACATTAATTACTCCTCGGAGAAGGACTCTAATGTTCTTTGCAAATCCTGTGTTTTCACAATCATCCAGAGCCTTGTACTTACAGAGCCCTGACTGTTAAAAATATTCGGAAGGAGCATAAAAGGATCAGTTCCTCCATCTCCACCCTCCTGAAACCAGAATTCCAGGTTCTGCAGTTCTGCTGCTGGAATGTGATTACCACACATAATGGTGGCAGCAGCATCTAAATGCCACAGGTACTGGGCTACCTTGCTCTTATTAGGATAAAAAACAACCCACAGGGCTGGTCTGGGTCACCCCAAATTCAGAGGCCACAGACATGCAGAAGGATAGCTACTGACAGTCCATGGATGCAGACAACCAGTCACAATTACAGAGTTCTCCTACAGCAGCAGAAGAACCAGAGACATTTCTAGGAGGGCACAAGGCTGTTGTTTCATTTTTAAAAAGCCAAGCAACGATGCTAACCGGAGGTACACGTGATATGAGGTTAAGGGACTTTCCACATATGAACGGTGTGATGCTGCAATGTTTCTCTATGGCTACTTAAAAAAAAAATATCACCACAAAGCAAGCAGACACGGTGAGATCGTGTTATGTGGTGTGCAGCAGTGACACAGCCTGCTGCTCTGTTTGTGCCAGCGGCTCAGGAGTTACATGGAGGACACACAGCAACAAACTGTGCTGAGCCTCCATAGAGGAGGCACAGGACGAGGGGGATGAGCTCCTCACCACAGCCAGCAGTCACGTTTTTACAAAACAGGGCACCACACCCCACGAGGCCCCGGGGATTAATTCAAGCAGTATTTCTCCTTCTGCTTTATTTTTCCTTCCGTGTAGCTTCTCTCTGGTAAAACTCTGGTTCTTCTCTTTAGGAAGAGCCCTCAGCCTTCCCTGTTACACCCAGAGCATGGGGTGCTGCCACGCTGAGCTCCAGCCCAGGCTGAGCACCTCCTCGTGCTCATTCTTGGGCTACTATCGTGACTGTGGAGGCATCTTTGGCAAAACACCATCTGGAAAACACCCAGGTGCTACAAAGCAGCTGTGAACCCCCAGACCACAGCACCGACACACATGAGGTGTGACAGGGGCCTTCCCTGACAGCAGCACCCAAATCCTGGGGCTGTTGGTCGTGCTGGGGGTTTTCCAGACTTCCCCATGCAGGGGAAATGCCCGAGACCAGAATAATCACCAGCTCTTCTGAAGAGCCACGAGCCTCAGGCTCCACTGTCACTGTCACGAGCAGCCGTGCTACGAACCTCTGATGCTGACAGACCCAAACCAACAGGGGTTAGGCTAAAAAGTATACAAACCACCCTCATTTTGTCACTTGCTTGTAAATAATTACTGAGGAAGTGATTTGGAAAGCTATAACCGTGCCAAGGACATAGTTGGAACAAAGTTCTCAGCTGTTTTCTTCCCCAAAAAACTCCTTGCCCCAAAAGTGGAGCAGAGCCCTTGTACAACACCCTTGCCATGCGGCTCCATTTGTTTCTGATAAAATGAGGTTGTAGACCGCTTTAATTAAAAACACTACTAAAACACCGGGTGTATTAAAAGCACGCCACCAAGAAAAAAATGAAAGAAACAACAAGCTCTGACCCAATTTTTTTTCTTAAACACTCAAACCCCTAAATCTCCTTGTTCTTTAAAAATACGCAATTAGTGGTTGCTACAGAAATGTACGAGTCACCAGCACACAGCTAAGCTCAATGCCCGGCTCACTGTGGGCAGCCCGGGACGGTGGGCACAGCGCACAGCACTGTCTCCCTGTCCCAGAGCCCCCCGCACCCTCCCCAGCCGCGCCCCGCATCCCCGCGGTACCCAGAAGGCGAGGCTCAGCAGCAGCAGCACGGTCTTGGAGGTGATGACTCCGCAGTCCATGTCGGAGCGGCTCTGGGGCTGTGCCGGCGCTCCGGCCGTGGGTTCCGTGTGGGGCCGCCCCCGACCCGCCCTGCCCTGCCCTGCCCTGCCCACCCACGGGACGCGTTTCCCCATGGCCAACCGGCCGGATTTCCAAGCAGAGGGTGGGGAGTGCCGGGAACAAATGTCAAAGCAAATTATTGTTGACTTCAGCGTGGTTTGTTGGTTTTTGGTTTTTTTTTTTTTTAGAACTTCGGCAACTTTCCAGCCAAGTTAAACTAAGCCGTGTGAAAAGCTGTCACTGCAGCACAAAGGTTTACATCAGATCTGCCTTCCAGGATTGCTAACCCACAGCTGTCTCCCTTCATCCGGCCCTCCTCAGCCTGTCTGGTTTGGTCTGTCTGAAGACAATCTTTTCAATCACATGCTCCATGAAGAGTGGGAATAGCTGGATCAGTGGTGATTAACAACTGGACTTGATACCCTGGGCTGAGCCCAGCGTGGGCTGCAGGGCAGGGGAGGATTCTGCCCCTCTGCCCCTATGCTCAGGTGAGAGCTCACCTGCAGAGCTGCCCCAGCCCTGGGAACAACAGCACAAGGAGCTGGAGCTGCTGCAGCCAGGCCAGAGGAGCCACGGAGATGCTGCCAGGGCTGGAGCAACTCTGCTCTGGAGCCAGGCTGGGAGAGCTGGGGGTGTTCAGCTGGACAAGAGAAGCTCCAGGGAGAGCTCAGAGCTCCTGCCAGGGCCTAAAGGGGCTCCAGGAGAGCTGCAGAGGGACTGGGGACAAGGCATGGAGGGACAGGACACAGGGAATGGCTTCCCAGTGCCAGAGGGCAGGGAGAGATGGGATATTGGGAAGGAATTGCTGTCTGTGAGGGTGGTGAGGCTCTGGCACAGGGTGTCCAGAGAAGCTGTGGCTGCCCCTGGATCCCTGGAAGGCCATGCTGGACAGGGTTTGGAGCAGCCTGGGATAGGGGAAGGTGTCCCTGCCCATCTCAGCAGTGGAACAAGATGGTATTTAAAGTTCCTTCTGATCCAAACCCTTCTGTGATTCTGTAACTCCACAACACTGGTTTGGACACTCAAAAGTGCATCCCAACCACTTTGGAATGTGAAGCTGAGCAGGTGCAGGGAGAGGTATTGGAATTCAGTAGCTGCAGAGGGCTGCAAATGTTGCTTTATTTTCATCAGCCAAGCCCCATGCTCTTACAACAAGCTGGAGCTGTAGGACTGGCAGCCAGTGGCTTGTTTTGCAGAGAAGACCTTTGGCAGCCTGAACTGAGCTGAACCCACTCCTCTGCTGGGCTGCAGGATGCAGCGATAACGAATTTCCTGCCACTGCCCTTTCCCGGCAAAAATTGCTGTGATGCGGTGTCTACTGGGGGAGATGGATTTCGGAGGGGATATGCTGAACTTGCTCTCCAGCAGGAAATCAGGAAAGGGAGATTATGGACAGCCTCTGCCCACAGCCCATGAATTTAAGCTGCAGCTGCTTTGAAAGGCAGCAGAATGTTTGTGCCAGCTGCTGAAAACAGAAATCCCCATGCAGAAACTGGGGTGAAGCTGATAGCCAAAAGAAAATTCCTCGGAGAGTAAAGAGCAGCGCGAAGTCAGAAAATGAGGACTGCTGACGGAACTCTTCCTGCCAGCAAGCCTCTTTTTGCGCCCACAATTTCTATTACAGCACTAAATATTAACAAAGTGTATAACTGTGAAATATTTTTTAATTAAAAAAAATTAATCCATATTTTCACTTTTCCTTGCAGTGTGGCAAGTGGACAAAGCAAAAAAAGTCACCTGGAAACCATTTGTCCTAGTTTTGTAGGAATGATTGGTAATCTGGGGGAAATACTTTGAAGGAAAATGAAAGGGCAAAGCCTAAAGTTTCATTTAAAATGAAATATAAAGGAATTTTAAAAAAACCCAAACCAAACACCAACCAAACTCCACCTTTCTTTAATATCCCAAAATTGTTTCAAATTTTGTCACTTGTTAGTTCACTGTTTTAATTAGAAATAAGAGGATGGTAGTTTCATAGTGAGAATAAAATAGGGCTCTTAATGAAAGTGTTACCACCTGCATACTGTTTTTGTCAGAATAAAGTGTTATTTAAAATCAATGGTGGCTGATTTTTTATTAAAGGTGATCTAGAAAGTAACTTGCCAGGACAAAGATGTGCCCATAGAATCACATCCCAACCTTCACAGACAGCCCTGGTTATGATATTCTGCACCATTTTACACCAAATTAATATTAAAATCAAGAGATTCCTTTTGAACATGAGACATTAAAACAGCAGTAAGCTGGAGTTTCCACAGTCAGCTTTGGAAAGGTGTAGGGGGAAAACGAAATTAAAACAACCTGACCTGGTAACAAAGGCTCAAAGGAGGCTGTGTTTCCAGAGCTGCTGTCTGCCATAGGATCTGTTTCCCTGGGTAAATGAGTCGAGTTTGCTGAGTTTCAGTCTGAGATGGGTTTAGGGAACATGGTAGAAAAACAACAGGTTTGCCATGATTTATTTATTGCATGTTCAGCATCGTGGCTCAATGGTTTGCACTGGAAGCCGTAACATGTGGTAGGCAAATGATCTTTACATTTCCCTTAGCAACCAGAAAACCACAATGTGAAGATAAAATCCCCTTCTGCACATGAGACCATGCATCTGAAAATCTCTCTATTTGGTTTTCTTCCTGTGGACTAAACAACTTGTCAGATCTGATACTTTCTAGAACTCACTCTCTCCTGCTAAGGTTCATTTTTCTTGAAATGCCTGGAAACTAAGTATGTTCCTCAAGGGTTATACTGGAGACGTCACCACAGCTCTCTGCCTTCTCCTGGAGCACTGTGGTCCTGATGTCTCCCAGATCATGATCATCTATTTCTGCCAAAGGAACTGCTTCCAAGTGAGCTGTTCCCCATCCACTTCTCCTGATTATTCCTGCCCAGGTGGTCAACCCTGCTGGTGTCATGGAATCCCAGGACAGTTTGGGTTGGAAGGGTCTTAAATCTCATCCAGTTCCACCCCTGCCACGAGCAGGGACACCTTCCACTATCCCAGGCTGCTCCAAGCTCTGTCCAACCTGGCCTGGGACACTGCCAGCAGCCACAGCTTCTCTGGGCACCCTGTGCCTCCCCACCCTCACAGCCAGGAATTCCTTCTCAATATCCCACTTAACCCTGCCCTCTGGGAAGCCGTTCCCCTGGTTCTGTAATTCCAGCCCCTTGTCTTCTCTGCACCACATCTGATTTTTGAGCCCTTTCCCCCAAATCCTCAACATAACTTGGAAAGTATTTCTGTTGCAGTCCTTGTCCTTACCACCTCCATGTGCTCTCCACATAAACATTCCCTGTTCTCTCCTCTGGGTTATTACTGAAATTTAAACTCACAAGAGATGGGACAGCAAGCCATGGGTGGGCGATCCAGAGATCGTTCCTGACAGGCTGTGGGGACGAAGCTGCTGTGGGGTACAGGGAGGTGTTAGAAGCTTTATCATATTAAATATACTGCTTCTTCCCCCACAAGGCCTGTTACCCATCACAGAAGGAAATGAGATTAGCATGAAACCATTTGTCCTTGACATATCTACATTAGCTGGTATTTGCCTCTGTATTTTCTTTTTACTTGCTTGCCAATGATTTTCCAATGACTTATTTTGTGGTCCCTTTGATGTTGTTTATCAGGAACTTAAGTTAACTGGCTTGTAATTTCCAAGTGAGGTTGTTTATTTTTGCGAATTTTGTTGTTGTTGTTTGCTATTTTTTTTTAATGGGGCCTGTATTCCCCCTTTTTCAGCCTGCCAGCACCTCACCTCCCTTCCAAAATCCCCACTGCAAACATCTCGGAGATAGTTGGAAACACTTTTTAAGTCTTCTGGGAAAAAGCTCATCACACCAAGTTCATTTGAGAACCATCAGTTTATAAAACCTCTGTGTAACCTGTCCTTTCTTCATTCTCTACTTCTTGCTGTGTCAGCTGCTGATTGTGCTGGACATTTTGGTGTGCCCCACTGTAAAGAGGACAAAAAATCAGTCTCCCATGATTGGCACGTGAGGGTGACGCAGAAGGATCTTTATAGTACATGACCTTATTTCTTGGAATCATTTGGATCTGTTGAAAAGACTCATGTTAAAATAACAGGAAGGAAAATCTACAGTCAGGAGAGATTGCTTTCTAGCTAAAAAGAATAAAAAAATGACAATAAAATTAGCAGATAGCCAAGTTTGAAAAACTCAAATACTTTCAGTTCCTCTTTAAATACTCCGGCTGTGTTACACACTCAGTTCTTGCCTCAGGCATGAAAAAAAGTGTTTCCCAGCAACAAATACTCACATTTTTGCAGAAGGGAAATTGCTCCTGCTGTGAGTTGGATTAGGAACGGAAGGACTCTGCATGGTTCTCCATCCCGTGCCAGCAGAGTGCCCAGCAGGGCAGCAGTATCCCCCAGAGTGTTCATGTGCAAGGATTCGTGTCACTAGCTTGGAATTCTGATTTCTGCCACACCTCAGCACTTGGCCACCGGTAGCGCTGCACCAACCCGGAGCTGTGCCTGCAGTGAGCTGGAGCCGACGCTCTGCTCTGCTCTGCTCCAGGGACCCTGATTTGCTGGGAGGGGAATTTTGACCTCGCTGCTGGTCTCACCCACTTGCTGAGCTGGTGACTGAGAGCAGCCAGGCAGGATGTAGGTGGTGAAACCCCAAATGATGCCTGGTGAGCTTCTCTGTGGTATCCCCTTCTAGTTAGGAGATACAGATAAAGCAACTCGGAGATGTACACTCTTCCTGGCAAAACCTGGAGCAGCAGGGAGGATAAGGAGAAGTTTGCTGAGGTGGATTAGCTCTTTGGCCAGTGTGGCTAGCACAGGTCTTTCCCATGAGAATTCTTTTTGTGTTTTATAAACAAAGATAAAGTTTGGATGTTATTAAAAACAGTGTCTCGAGATTTGGACAGTTCAGGCCTGGCCAATCAAGCCTAGGGGGAGGTTTCTGACTGACCAATCTGGGTGACCTTTGAAAACTCTATATATATGTTGGATTCAAACAATAAAGTACCTTTTCTATGCCACGCTGAGAATCGGGGCTTTCCTTCTCTGCTAGCAGCTCAACAGCAACAGGCCAGGGAGGTAGGGAAGGACCAAAGGCAGCTTTCTAGAAATAAAACTGTAAATCCACTAGTGGGCTTTACAATGTTCTAATCATGCTGGAATTATTCACCTCTCCCTCACAGCATGTTCCCTTTTTGTGGTTACCCTTTGCTCTTTCAAGGCTAAGAGAAAGAGAGCAGAAAAATATCTTCTCTCCTTGCCTGTGGGAGGAGAGCAGCTGATCCTCCCTCTCACCCCCTTCAGTGGTGTGGATTTGGGGTGAAAAAGAACATTTGTCTGATGGTGCTGGGCTCAGATGTAGCTGGCGGAGGTCTCTGATCTTTGCACTTCCACGTCTGGACCATGGTGACCAAGGACCCATGCATGCAGCTGACACTGCCAGCCAAGGCCAAACGCAGACCTGTCCCATCAACTGCCTCCTTTATTCACTCAGAAAGTTCACAGAGCTCTTTTCAGCCTCCAACTCAAAACTCGCAGCACTCCCGTGAAACTCAGAGTCAAATAAATGTTAAGAACTACCTGAATTTTTGTGCCAGTGCTAGAAACTTGCATCTTGCTGCCATTAAATTCCATGTGCTGATGCATGGATGCAACAGAAACATGTACTGTGTCACAGACACATGAATGATGAGAGTCCACTGTGCTTAAAGCTCCACAATGAAACATCTGTGGGACTCTTGGGTTGCAGAACTTAGTGTCAGAATGAATGTAAATTAATCGCAACAGTGCGACATGAAAACCAAGATGTAAGGCTGTTGTCTCAGGGGCACCTGCATGAGATACATGAAAACTGTATCTTGAGGGCTCCCAGCATGAGAAAGACTTGGAGCTGCTGCAGCCAGGCCAGAGGAGCCACGGAGATGCTGCCAGGGCTGGAGCAACTCTGCTCTGGAGCCAGGCTGGGAGAGCTGGGGGTGTTCAGCTGGACAAGAGAAGCTCCAGGGAGAGCTCAGAGCTCCTGCCAGGGCCTAAAGGGGCTCCAGGAGAGCTGCAGAGGGACTGGGGACAAGGCATGGAGGGACAGGACACAGGGAATGGCTTCCCAGTGCCAGAGGGCAGGGAGAGATGGGATCTTGGGAAGGAATTGCTGTCTGTGAGGGTGGTGAGGCTCTGGCACAGGGTGCCCAGAGAAGCTGTGGCTGCCCCTGGATCCCTGGCAGTGTCCAAGGCCATGCTGGACAGGGCTTGGAGCAGCCTGGGATAGTAGAAGGTGTCCCTGCCCATGGTAGGGATAGAACTGGATGAGCTGTGAGGTCCCTTCCAATGCCAGTCATTCCAGAGTTCTGTGATTCCTGCCACAGACAGGCCTATGTGACGCTACAGCAATGACATGTGGTGCTGGCTGACAGGTACTGCTGTGACCCACAGCAGAAGGAAATTATTTATATTTAACTTATATTTTTTAAATACATTAGTAGAAGTTCTGAGCTCTGCTACTCATGCAAAGCATGTCACTGTAGGGCATATTTATGTGACTCTGATGGTCCTGATTCAGCCAGTCATGTGGATATGCGCAAACAGGAAATCCCTCAAAAAGACCCCAGAATCAAAGTACCCAAAAGACACAAAAAGCCAAGAGTTATGATTTCCCTAAGCAAATACTTTGAAGATTGCCTGGAGGAAGAATCACAAGAAAGTCTGGCTGAAGGAACCTGAGATGGTGTGAAGTGTGACCAGTGAGGAAACCCCAGAGGGATTCAGAATTAGAGAGGAACTGGCAACTTCTGAAAGCCCCGGCCTGCGAAGCCAGGGGCATCTGCAGGACAGAAGGACATTTGATCCTGAAGAAGGAAGGGGCCTGGTGTGCCCAAGCACTGGCTCATGTAGCAACCACAGTCCCACACAAAGTGAATAGGCAGCCATTGTGGGGAAAATTGTCTTTTATGAGGGGTGCGGAGGACTTTGGTTCCTTTAAATCAAGTTAATTTTCCTTCTAGAGGAAGAACTTGAAGGTTTCTTTTGGACAAAGAGGGAATTGTCCATCCGTTGATACCAATCAACTTCTCATACTTCCTTGAAGAACAGAAAGACCCTACTGTCCTTGCCAGATTTCCCCACTGCACCTTTTTCTCCAGAAAAAGGGCTCTGTTTTGTTAAGTTGCTCCATCCATCAGCACATCCGGTCCTTCCTCCACACCTTCACAGCCCTTCCCTCCTGCTGATATCCATGTTCCAGAGTGAAGGCAGGTCCCACCCAAGGGGCTGCATCACCCTGTGTTTGGGGTCTGGCACCACATGTGGTGTCTCAGTGCTGATCTGTCTGAAGGGGTGAGGGACAGCAGAGGTGACTCCATCGCTTTGTGTGTGCTGCTCCATGCTTCAAAACCTCAGCCTGCACCCACTGCTCAGACTTGCTGACACCTGAGTGTCAAGTGGAGTTCTTTCCTGGAAAGTTCTGGTTTTCCTGAAAGTTGTGGCTGCCCCATCCCTGGAAGTGTCCAAGGCCAGGTTGGATGGGGCTTGGAGCAACCTGGTCTGGTGGAAGGTGTCCCTGCCATGGCAGAGGGGCTGGAACTGGATGTGCTTTCAGGTCCCTTTCAACCTAAACCATCCTGGGATTCTGTATGAATCTATGAAGTTTATTGGCTGTTCCTCAGAGAGAGGTTTCAGGAAGAATTCAATCCAGCAACTCCAGGACAGACCATATCTATGTGTATATCCTGTATCATACCTCTCTCGCTCGCTCTATCTCTATATCTCTCTCTATCTCCTGTTTCTTATATCCTGTATGTATTCCCAGTGAGGAAACCCAGTGACCAGGATCCTCTTAGGCCTCTAAGTTAAGGAGAGGTTGTTGTTTCATCTAACATTAATGTAAAATAAATTCAAAGTCACAAGCCATCTGCAGTGTCTTTGGAATAATCCAGCTTTTTTAGGAGGAAATATTCTCAGAGCTGGTGGAGGGACTTCACAGAAGAATGGGGGGTGTAGAGGATCCATACATCCCTGTTTATTTTTACATTTCAAGCAGATGGCAGTGCTGCACATTTGTACACTGTCTATTACACATATAATTGATCTCTGGTTTTGTGGAGATGTTAAGACTAAGGCAACATTGCCCATTAAACACACCGAGGCAAAACTATAAATATCAAGAAATTTAGCCCTTCCTCCACTCAGATAAAAGTTTTCAGGGGAAAAGTGATGTGAAGTTGTTCCCAAAACATCTTGAACACTAAGTCAGAATAGTATGACAGGATTAAGTCTCTACGGAAATAAAATATTCGAGCTCAAGCACTACCATGGTGGTGCAACGCATATTCCAGTGTAAATCCTGTGTATCAAACTGCTGTGTTTGACTGTGCAAGGATCCCATTGCTGAACGCAGAAGTAACTACATTTCTAGTTGGATGAGAACAAGTTTTACAGCCAGGTTAAACATTGACCTTTCTTCCCTGGGATGATTTTTTTCAACTTGTTATCAGCCAAGCTAATGTGATTATGTGCAAGAAAGCAAAGATCTTGGCAGTGTATGGGTGTGTGTTCCAGAGTTTCAAAGCTTCACCAACAGCTTTTCCCTGTGACTCCTTTGAGGGCACTGAGCTTGAAGCACTTGCTGATCCACAGCCAATGTTTTACTTCTTGTTTTTCTCCAGCCCAGGCAGGTCTGGAGCCTGGCATCAGCAGGATGTGCTGTGGGTTCACACAGCTCCATCACCTGCGGGCACAGGGAACACATTCTTGTCATTAACTAACTCAGTTTTAATTTCACAGAGTCACAGAAGGGTTTGGGTTGGCAGGAACCTCAGAGCTCATCCAGTCCTTGCCATGGGCAGGGACACCTTCCACTAGCCCAGGCTGCTCCAAGCCCTGTCCAGCCTGGCCTTGGACACTGCCAGGGATCCAGGGGCAGACACAGCTTCTCTGGGCACCCTGTGCAAGAGCTTCACCACCCTCACAGCCAGCAATTCCTAATTCCCAATATCCCATCTCTCCCTGCCCTCTGGCACTGGGAAGCCATTCCCTGTGTCCTGTCCCTCCATGCCTTGTCCCCAGTCCCTCTGCAGCTCTCCTGGAGCCTCTTTAGGCCCTGGCAGGAGGTCTGAGCTCTCCCTGGAGCTTCTCTTGTCCAGCTGAACACACCCAGCTCTCCCAGCCTGGCTCCACAGAATGAGACTCATCAATCTAAACCCTTTTCATTCCTGTGCCAGCCTGTCTTCACTGATGTCCCAGCACTGCCACATGCTGCTGCTCCCTGTGGGTCCCTGAGTGCGCGCGGCGGGGACGGAGCCCCTTGTGGCTCCCTTCCAACTTAGGATACTTTATGATTCTGTGATTAAAGAACATCCCTTCTTAAGAAACTTTCCCGTATTCCACATTGTGCCACACGGGCGGTCAGGATTGTCACGGGCTGCCCAGAAAAGCAGCGGAGTCGCTGTCGCTGGAGGTGTTCAGGAGGCGCCGGGCTCTGGCGCGGGGTGCGGCAGTGTGGTGTGTTAGGAGTTACCGCGGCAGTGCTGGGAGCACGGGGGCGTTGGATGATCTGGAGGATCTCTTCCACTCGTGATGATTCCGTGACTGCAGGACCCCGCTCGGCGACCCCGCTCGGCGCCCCCGCCATGCCAGCACTCCGCCTAAGCGCCCCTGCCACGGCAGCACAGCCCTCAGCGTCGCCGCCGCCATGATGCCACTTCCGTCCCGCGCGCGTCCCCTCAGCAACGCCCGGCGCCTCCGTCCGCCATGGCGGCGCACCCTCCGCCCCGGTCCCGGCCCCAGCCCCAGCCCCAGCCCCAGTCCCGGCCCTGTCACCGTTCTCATCCCCAGACATGCCGGGAGTTCAGAGGCCCCGACCCGTACAGCTGGGCGCGGGTGAGGGGCCGCGCCGGGGCCGTTCCGCTCTGGGGAGCTGCGGGGATGTGGGGGCCAGAGCCCCAGAGCGGGGCCGGATGGGGCTGCACTCTCTAGGAACAGCCGGGAGGGGTCCCGGGGCGCCCGGTGCTGTGTGAGGGCTCCCGGGGAACCCAGGGCTGTGTTTGAAGGTCCTGGGGTGCCTGGTGCTGTGTTCGGGGGTCCCAATGAGCGCAGTGCTGTGTTTGGGGGTCTCAATGAGCCCGGTGCTATGTTTGGGGATCCCAGGGATCCTGGCGCTCTCTGGGGTGGGGGGTGTAGGCAGGGCTTGTCTAATTTAGGAGGAATTTCTCTGTGGAAGAAGTGGTCAGACATTGGAAGGGGCTGCCCAGGGAGGTATTGGAGTCCCCATTCCTGGAAGTGTCTAAGGGAGGCGCTCAGTGCTCTGGGCTGGGGACAAGCTGGGCATCGGTCACAGGTTGGACTCTGGATGATCCTGGAGTTCTTTTCCAGCCTCAGAGGTTCTGTGATTATCTCCTAATTACCCTGACTCTTCATTTGGTGTTAGGCACTGTATTCATGGTCATGAATTCAACTGGAAAACACCCAGATTAACTGTTTATCTTTTCACCAATGACATTTCATAGAACTACGGAATGCTTTGGTTTGGAAGGAACCTTAAAGCTCATCCAGTGCCATCCCCTGCCATGGGCAGGGACACCTTCCACTGTCCCAGGCCCTGTCCAGCCTGGACACTGCCAGGGATCCCGAGGCAGACACAATTTCTCAGAGAAGCTACTGCTGGTGCCTCACCAGCCTCACAAACAAGAATTCCTTCCTACATCTAGCCTATATTTCCCCTCTTTCACTTTGTACCTATTACTCCTTGTCCAGTCACTACAGTTCCTGACAAAGAGTGCCTCTCTGGATTCGCTGTAGGCCCCTGGGGCGTTGCTTTGAGGTCTCCCATGTTTTCTCCCTTTCTCTTACAGATACCCAACCCCCCCAGGAAAAACGTGATCGAAGAGGCGATTTTCGCCGAGAGGGTGCGGGAGGAGGAGCGGCGTAAACAAGATGAAGCCCTGCAGGTGTTCAGCCATTACCGCAATGCCTGCGACTGGCATAAGGAGGGCGAGGAAAAATGGATGCACCGGGCTGCCGAGAGGAAGGCCTGGGAAGCTGTGCAGGAGTACCTGGAGGAGATCAATGTGAGAAGAGAGAGGTAGCAAACAAGTAGCCAGCAGAGTGACCCTGTTGTTTTCCGCTTCACTGTGTGCTGAGAGGGCTGGGCACTAGTGATACTTGTTCAAACACAGTAATTAGTGCAGCCTGGGTGGCATTTGGAGCCTCCTGTCTGCCACATGGAAAGATAAAATATAGCAGTAATATAGCACTTCCCCTGCTTGATTTTTGGAGAGAATGAAGAGTACCTTATATATTAACATATGATATAATCATAATCGTAATCTTATGATATAATCATGGGACCATGCAATGATTTGGGTGGGAAGGGACCTTAAAGCTCATCTCTTTCCAAGTCCCCTGGATAGGTACACCTCCCACCAGACCAGGTTGCTCCAAGCCCTGTCCAGTCTGGCTTGGAACATTTCCAGGGATAGGGCATGGAATCATAGAATCCCTTGGTGGTTTGGGTTGGATGGGATCATCTAGTTCTGCCCATGCTGCTGTGGACATCCACAGCTTCTCTGGGTAACAAAGTCTCAGAAATCTCAATTGTCAGGTTTAACTGAGGGTTTTGTTGCAAATCCCATCAAGCTGGTATTTAGGTGCTACAAGTAACACTTTGCAGCATAGTAAGCTGAAAAAAAATTCTGAAGTCTTTCAAAAATATTAAAGGTGAAGCATATTGCTGCCCTGTAAAGAGCAGAATTGTGCTGTACTGATCTTCGGAAAAAATCATGTGGTTTGATTGCTCAGTTACTCTTTCATGTCAAATGACTTTGGAGCTGTGAAGGTCCTCTGTTTGGTGTCCTGGTCTGATGTGCTGTCAGGGGAATTGTACATGGATTCCACAGAAGAACTGGGGTTAGAAGAAACCTCCTGAGATCATCTGATCCAACCCTAGAGTCACCTAGAGCAGGTTGTCCAGGACTGTGTGTCCATTTGGATTTTGCTTGTTTCCACACATGGAGACTCCACCACCTCTATGGGCAACCTGTTCAATATTCAATCACACCTACAGTAAAAAGAAAAAAATAGTGTTCCCTACTGTTCATTAAGAATTTCACATGTTTTAATTCATGGCCATTACCCCTTGTCCTGTCACTGGGCACTACTGAGGAGAAGCTGTCTGTCTTTTCTGCATTCCCGCCGTTCAGGTGTTTATGTATATTGGTAAGATCCTCCTGCACTTTCTCTTCTCCAGGCTGAACAGTCTCAGCTCTCTTAGGAGAGAAGGATTGTCGCTGTTGAGCGGCTAGCTGAGGACTGACCCAAGTTCTCAGACAAGGAAAGAGAGGAGAAAAGGAACTTTATTGTTTTGAATTCCATATATATAGAGTCTACAGAAGTGCCCCAGATTGGTCAGCCCGAGACCTCCCCCTAGGCCCAATTGGCCAAGCCCGAACTGACTCAATCCGGAGAAACTGTTTGCAAAACATCCAAACTTTATCTTGTTTATGAAATATAGCAAAATGTTCCCACGGGAAGAACCTGTGCTAGCCACAAAGGATCTTCAGGAGAGATGCTCCAGTCCCTTAGTGTCCCTCCACTGGGCTCCCTCCACTAAGGCTGTGTCTTCTGGTGCTGCAGAGCCCAGAGCTGGACCCAGCACTCAGGATGGGGTCTCAGCAGTGCCAAGAGGAAGGATGGCCTCCCTGGATCTTCTCCCAGTGCTCCTCCTCCCACAGCCCAAGGTGCCAGTGGCTTTCTTTGCCACAAGGGTGCATTGCTGGCTCATGCTCAGCTTGTCTGCCAAGACCCCCAGGTCCCTTTCTGCTGACAAGCTGTGGCATTTGGGCCGAAACTGGTAATTTCTGAATTTTGTAGCCCCAAGTTTCTCACTGCTAGGATTAATAAAGGGGTAATGATGGTGTGTTTAAAAATTGCCAATTTGATAGAATTTTCTCATCAAAGATATTTCTGGATGAAGTGGTTTGTGGAGTGATGCTAAAATAGCAAAAGGTCTTTTGAGAGAAGGTACAATTTTAGATGCATAGAGAAGGGAGGGATATCAGGAAAAGGTTTTTCCCCCAGAGGGTGCTGGGCACTGCCCAGGCTCCCCAGGGAATGGGCACAGCCTGACGCTGCCAGAGCTCCAGGGGTGTTTGGACAGCACTGCCAGGGATGGCCAGGGTGGGATTGTTGGGGTGTCTGTGCAGGGCCAGGAGCTGCACTCCATGGTCCTGGTGGGTCCCTTCCAGCTCAGGATATTCTGTGATTCTGTGCTAAAGGATAACAAGAGTACAAAATCAAATTGTTATCTCCTGGTGATAAATGTAGGCTGAGAATTAGAATTATTTGATGAATGGGGGGGCTGAAGCTTTGAAAGTGGGTTTGTGAGATCAGGAGTTTAAACTGTGCCTGGACAGAATCACTCATGTTGTGCTGTAAGAGTCCCTTGATGGACACAACAGGCATGATCCTCAAATGAAAAGTTTACGTTTCCTTCTTTAACATTCACAAGAAGTGTTGAAAGGAGCCCAGTACCCATTGGTCTTAGTAAAAAATAAACTGAAACTGTATCCTTCAATAGAAGGATTGATTTAGCTTTTCTTCAAATGTTTTCATTACAGGCTTCGTGACTTTCTGGAGGCAGAGGAAAATAGGCACTTTGCTGAGGTGGTGGCACTTGATGAACAAATGGCACAGGACAAAGAAACACAGATGAAGGAAAAAGCAAAATTACTGAGAGAGAAGTGGGAGCAAGAAAGACTAAAAGTGGTGGCTGAAAAACGAGAGCAACAGTTCAGGTATTGCCATAAAAATGTCTTACAAAAGAGAATATGCCCAAAGTAAATACATAGGGACGATTTAAAAATAAGGTGGCAATAATAAACTGAGGAAGGAAAGATGAATGTGGTTGAAACAGTAAGATAGAAAAAATCAAAGTAGTTAATTTTTGTGAGTGTAGCATGTCCTCCTTGTCCCATATGAGCATCCGTGTGCTTCCACCTTCCGAGCCTGCCCTTTTTGTAATCCTATTCCAGCTTTATACTATTGGAGTGAACAGGGTGCATGGATGGTTAATTTGGCCTAAATCGTGCTTACTAAGCTAATATGTCAAAGATACTTGAAACATTAAGATTGTCCAGAAAGACTGTTTTTATTTATTGCATACTTTTCAAGAGTACCAGCTGCAGCTAAGGTTTTAGTGCAACCTGAAGTTCTGTGCCAAGTCTTCCTGACTGAAAGCAGTAACTTTGCAGGTATTTATTAGGACCTGAGGCCTTGGAATGAAATCTGACTTGTTCCATTCTTGGAAATCTGGTTTTCTGAGGGAGGGATGAAAGAAATAAGAATGTTATTTAATTGTAATATTTTGAAGTGTCTTTCCCAGTCTCCCACGTTACTGTGAAACCTACAACACCTACTTCTCAGTGTGCAGAGGCTGGGGATAAAAATCAACACTTGCTCTCACTTGTGCAGAGACTCTAATTAACTAATTCCACAGGTAAATGTTCATTTAGATGTGGGGCTTATTGACTTAGACAGGTGTTAGAAGTGCATACACTGCCTAACTTCATATAGTGGCTTGAAAATGTAGCCCTTGCCTTTTGCAGCTTCTGGTCTGCTCCCTATCCATCACACAAAGTGGTTGAAACTCACTTTTAAAATGGTTTAGAGGGAATGCTGCTGGAATGCGTTTTATTTTGTACTTGTAGCTTGTTTTACACACCAAGATGTGATGTAGACACCTAAAGGTAGGTGGGCAAGTGTTGGTATATTTATATTCACTGGGAATCTGCGTTCCTGTTCTAGTTCTTCACTGAAGTCAGGACTGTTACAGGAACCTAAAGTCAGCCTCAAACAGGCTTATCCTGCCCTGTCAGTTGAACTGCACCCCAGCCTCCACTGACTTTAGTTAGGTTCCCATCAGTCAGAGTGGGAACTTAGCACATATGTAGATTCCTGTTTAGATGTCTAATTTTAGATATTTTAATTGCAAAATGAATCACACAATTGAAATGCATCATCTGGTGACACATACTTGAACTTTCATGCTGTGGTTGCCTGTCTTAATGTCTCAGGTCCTTTGTCTTCCCAGTGTAGCCCTGTAGATCTATTGTTCACTCAGTCTTATGTGGTTATTTTATCCTGTTACTATACTTTTACCTTTCCCACTGTACTCTGGGATCCAAGAAATATTCATACTACATAGCATCCCATTAAAAAGTGTTGCTGAAGCTTTAATGCTGGCTCTCTGCTGGCTGCAGTTTTCCAGAGGATTTAGATGCAGTGGAATCATCTCTCTTCACAGCTGTTGTGAGTTGCAATCTCGGGGTACTTTTGCAAATCAGTCTTCATCCTACAGAGCAGAGAGTCCTTCCCTTTGACTGTCCTGATATAATGGGAATACATTCCATGGTTAATTCCTCTGGCTCTTTTAAATTAAGGTTCCTATAAAGGAACAGAACTCTCAAAAACACCAAGTGGACAGCAGTTCACCTTGACTGTGGCGGGTATCTGTCTTCATGGATGTGCTTAGTTCTATTTTAAAGTCTTTTGTTCTCTGTCCGTTTCCAGTGAGAAAGGAAGTCTCTGCTCTGGTGATTGATTCTGATTAGATTGGTAACTTCTGATATCCCAATTGGCATGTATTTGTCTTGTTTAAGTAGCCCCAAGTCTGTTTTTCTGTGACTGTTAGATGTTACTCTTCCTCCTAAACCATCCTGGTTCAGGCAGAGATCTGGGAGCAGGGCTTGCTGCTCCGGAGACCAACATTTACTGAAAATCCACAAGCAGGAGTCTGTAATTGTGTCACAGCCTGTCCTCTGGGACAGTGGCCTCCAGTCCTCTTTGACTGCACACCCCTAGCTGTAAAAAGTTTTAAACGATCACCCCAGCATGTCTATTTATAAACGATATAAATATATAATAATATATTGTGCTGCTATATTGTGTACATTATAAAACATATGCACAAATAGAAATTAAAAAGGATGAGGTATAGATGAAATAAATGCAATTTTTGGCTTTTTAATGTTTTTTGTTAATGGTACAAAACATATTCTTTTCCTGCACTTCTCTTCTTCCACTTTGGAGATCATAACTCCAGGGCACACCCAGGAGCCCTGGCAAGTCAATCCAGTTGCAGGTGGATATACACATGATTTTCTGTTTCTCTTTGCCTGTGGATTTACAACTCTTTTGAATGTCTTTCTGAAACCTAATATAGGCTTGTTTGTGTTTCCTTTAACTCCAAGCAAGGTGCTCCACTCTTTTGCAGGTGTGGACTCTCAAACCTGAGGTATAGGAGCATCTACACTGTCATACGTTATTCCAGAGTACTAAAAGGCAGCATTTTAAGCAGCCTTGTGGGCTGGATGCTATGGCCTGAGGATGCAGATATAACCGCTTCTTAGTAGTGATGTTAAGCAGGAGGAGTCCTTTGTTACAAGGTGACAGAGGGGACAAGCCTTGGACCACTGGAGTCCTGCTGGAATTCATTTCAGGGAGAGTTATCCCTTGTCTGAGAACATACTCAGCCAGTGCTAGCTTGAGGGCATGTTCATCATTGGTAGCTTCAAAGAAAACTGCTATGTCTTAAAATTTGCATAAAACATATATCACATCCACTTTCTTGTGGTAACATCAGAAGCATCCATATGGGGAATGTTGTTATCCCAGTGACTTTGTGCTGCAGCCATAAAATGAATAAATAACTGGGGAGGTTCTGTCTTTGGGAAGTAGCCACATCCAGGCACAGTTTTAATGTTAAGAAGCTTAGGATACCAAAGTGAGGAAGAAAACCAGCCATCTGGGGGAGCAGATGTTTATAGGTTGGTGTAAAAGCTGCTTTGAGGGAATTATTTTGATGAAATCAAGCAATTACAGGGTTATTTTATATTAAAATTTTAACAATGATGAACATAATTAACTTCTACTCCCCCCTGAGAATTCAATAAATATCAGGTTAGTTTATAGTCAAAGAAAATAATAACTAATTCTTTATTCCTTCAATAAATAGAACTTTGAACCCATTGTGTTAAGGTAATACAGTTATTGTTAATGGTGTAAGATTTCAAATCTTAATTATGTCATGTTTCCCTCACAACATTTGAGAAATATGTTTTTCATTAATATTAATTAGTGCTGTGGTCTTTAATCACCATTAACTCCCTCCCAGGAGATGAAAGAGAGGTTCTAGTGGTAAAACATAAGAAAACCCTCAATGATATAGTACATTTGTTGACCTGCTGGAAGGCAGGGGCACTCCTTGGAATGTGCCATGGCTCATGGCATGCACATACCTGTGCTGCTGTCTGCTTTTATTGTTGGGTCAAACAGTGGCCAGAAGGCTCCTGTCTCATACAAGAGTTAAAGCAGCCATCCCTTTTCACCAGCCTGCACTGGCACCAAATTACAGCATCTTACCATGGAATGGTTTGGGTTGAAAGGAACCTTAAAAGTCATCTTTATCATGGGCAGGGACACCTTCCACTAGCCCAGGCTGCTCCAAGCCCTGTCCAGCCTGGCCTTGGACACTGCCAGGGATCCAGGGGCAGACACAGCTTCTCTGGGCACCCTGTGCCAGGGCCTCACCACCCTCACAGCCAGCAATTCCTTCCCAAGATCCCATCTCTCCCTGCCCTCTGGCACTGGGAAGCCATTCCCTGTGTCCTGTCCCTCCATGCCTTGTCCCCAGTCCCTCTGCAGCTCTCCTGGAGCCCCTTTAGGCCCTGGCAGGAGCTCTGAGCTCTCCCTGGAGCTTCTCTTGTCCAGCTGAACACCCCCAGCTCTCCCAGCCTGGCTCCAGAGCAGAGTTGCTCCAGCCCTGGCAGCATCTCCGTGGCTCCTCTGGCCTGGCTGCAGCAGCTCCAGCTCCTTGTGCTGTTGTTCCCAGGGCTGGGGCAGCTCTGCAGGTAGGGTTAGGATTAGAGTTAGGGTTGCTGAGGGTGCATCAATCCCATTGTTCATGTCAGCCACAAAGATGTTGAATGGAACTGTATCCAATACCTATCCCTGCTTCTTTGTTACTGTACTTGCTCACCCTCTGCTGAAGCTGAGCTAAGGGTGGTTCCTCACTCCAGGGACAGTTTTTAGAGGATGAAAGACCAGGTCTAGGGGGAGAACCCAACATTTGGTTAGAGGATGTGGCATCTCCTAGGATTCAGGGAGAAAAGTGCAAAGTGCAGCAGGTTTTACCTTAGAGAGACCTGGTGTTGATGAAAGGGCACTTGGCAGGTTACTGTGCTTTCTTCTCAGCTGTGAACAGAGAAGAGCTTGGAAATACCTTAGGGATATCAAGCAGACTGGAAATTTTGTTTTCACAGCATTGCTTTCCATTTCATTGTTTGTGTATAGTGCCTTTCAGCACAGGCTCCATGGCATTGGGTGCTTAAGCCTAGGGGAGGAAGAGGGAGATACCCTTGGTCCCAGTCAAATGTGAGACAGCAAATGCTGAATGCCAACACTGAGAAAATGTGGTGAGACCTCTGTTTTTCAGGCAATGCAATTCACTCAGACTTTGTTTCATTGCTGCAGTTATGAAAATGAAATAACTATCCTGATGTGCACATTGGTAATAGCATTGAGATAGTTGCCTGATGAATATTTAATGGTTTTACTACACAGGATAGTCAGCTAAAGCTTGTATAATGTCATAGTATTTCATATTGTGCAGGTACTGCTGCCATGAAGTGGTTCACGATTCAGGCTACAATACCTTATGATGTCTGCTATGAGTTCCTAAATAGCTTTGCATTAACCTGTAGAAGATGGTTTCATTCAGCATGAAATTGTGAGATATCTTTTCACTTCACAGCATTCACATGTGTCTGTCACACATCCTCAGAGCTTATAGATCCTTCACACTTGCAGGGCTTTACTTTTGTCTGCCAGTTTCACATTCTGACTTTATGAAAATCTATATCCTGGTTATAGAACAGAATTAAACTGCTTGCAAATTGTTCAAATTAAATAGTGTTTGATGGCATGTGTTGATCTCAGTAGTGCTTTGTTTGCAAAAATCAAAGCAGAATCTGCAATTAGTTCAATGTTCTTCAACTGAAGATAAATTACCTCTTTATATGCAACTCAGTTGCAGAGAGTAAATAAAAATTGAAAGCTGCATGACTTGTTTGACTTTCCACCTTCTCCAGGCATATATTCCAACTTGTCTGACGTATCCCACAAAACTTCATGTAAAAAATTAATAAATTTCTAGTTGTTCCTGCTCAACTGTGTAACCCACATTTCCAAGCTGACAGTATTTTCTGGATATGAATGAGCTTTCGGGTATAAACTTACTCCAAGTCTTCATTTCAATAGACATCAGCCTGCATGTTTGAATAAGTGCATGTATTTTATATGTTAAAAAAGGTTACATATACACCACCCCCCCCAACACATGTTCCAGCTACACGTACAATACACATTGTAAATCTAACGTGTGTTCGTTTAGATTCACAGACTATCCTGAGCTGGAAGGGACCCAGCTCCTCTTGGGGTGTCTGTGCAGCTCCTGGCCCTGCACAGACACCCCAACAATCCCACCCTGTGCCTGTTTTCCAAACACCCCTGGAGCTCTGGCAGCCTCAGGCTGTGCCCATTCCCTGGCGAGCCTGGGCTGTGCCCAGCATCCTCTGGGGGAAGAACCTTTCCTGATATCCAACCTGACCTTCCCCTGGCTCAGCTCCAGCCTTTCCCCGTGTCCTGTCCCTGTCACAGGGAGCAGAGATCACTGCTGCCTCTTCTATTGCTCTCATGAGGAAGTGGATTTAGGTTTTTTTTTCACAAATTCAAATTCTTCAACTCATTAATGTAAAAATCTCCATCAAATCATGTTCTCTGTGGCTCCTCAGGCCTCACAAAGGATCAGTATCAGACCAGACATATAACTTGGCTTCTTGAGTTGCCTTCATTTGAGCAGTGATGAGCTGGGAGCCTCCATTCGCCACACACCTCCAGATCTGTTTATTGTTTTGAGACTTTTTAAAAAAAAAACTTTTATGTTGCCTTCCAGAAACCGATGCGAGGAGTATCGCATACACTGTAAAAAAAGGGTTGAGAAGGAACTGAGTGACTGCCAGCTGGCCCAGCAGACTCTGAAGCAGATGCTGAAAAAGGAAGAGAAGATGCAGGAGCAGAAGTTGGAAGAGATTTGTGAGAAGGAACTGTTGGCTAAGGATCAGGAAGCAGAGCTGAAGGCGCAGGAAGTGGCAGCGCGGATCCGGGAAATGGTGGATGTGCGTGAAGCCCAGGTGGCTGTGCACGCTGCTTACAAAGAGGAGAAGAAGCAGCTGATCAAAAAGGAGGCTGAATGGCTGGTAATTATCACAGTATTCTGCATTCAGGCTTGTGCAGAAGGCCCTTCTAATGATAGGTTTACTAGACGTTTAGGCTAATCCATACCTTCTTTGTATATTCACTGATTCCATTAGTATCTGAGCCTGTCCTGTTATGTTAAGCCTCTTTTCCAGAGCTGTGGCAAAGGCATTCCTGTTGACAGAGGGAAATAAATCTTTGGAAAATCTGCACTCTAAAGGATTTTGGCATTCACAGCCTCTTAGAGCTGTTGTGGGAAGCAGAAACATTTTAAAACTTTTGCCAGACATCTTTGTAGTTTTCTGATTTCCCATTTCCTGCGAGATAGCAGGGAAGTCTTGTTTCCCAGCTAGAATATTAATTTTATATATTTTTAAAAACAAATTAGCAAGCAGCACCTAAGCTATCTCACAGAGACCTGGCTGCTGTTGAGTGTCATATCACAGGAGGCATTTGGGTACCTTGGCCCACCTGTTTGGCCACTACCCTCTTTTTTTTTATTATCCCTTTCCATCTCTCTTGCTGTAGTTTTGCTGGCTTTATGGGGCTTTCTAATTCAGTATTCTCTATTGACTTTGAGTTATGTGAGACCATTTAGCTCAGACTCAGTCTTTATTTTGCAGCTACTTACATACAGAGGCTGAATGATTACTCAGAATACTGTGCTAAACACTGGAAGCTGATGCTGGCATCATATATATTTCCCTACTTTATAAAGATGAGCACAATAATGGATCTAAAGCTCTGATAATGCTGGCTGTGAAACTGTAGAGTCCTTACCCCAAGCTAGACTGCAATGTTTTGCTTATTTAAAACATGCAGAATGGAGTTATTTTCATGTAACAATTTCTAAGGCGCTGCCAAACCTCCCAGGCAAAGAATGCTGCTCCTTAACTGGCCGTTTCAGAAAAACACTAACAGAACAGAAGAGTCTGTAGCTTCCCCTGGAGACAGCTGCCTTGGGCTCTGTCAAGGAGATACATTTCTGGTGAAGTGGTTTAGTCTCTGAAACAAAAAGCTTTCCTCAAATGAGAGTTTCTGTATGGAAAATGGGATGTAATCCTTTCTCAGCAGAAGAGGGATGTGGCAGATGGCCTCATTACAAGTTTTTTGTTAGAGACTGGTAGCCCCTAATGATCAGGAGTTTCATCTGGGTGAATGGACAGCTGAGTGTCCCTGTGCATGAAGGCTTCTCCTCGTTGTTGCAATGAAAATGGAATATTTAGTGAAGGAAAACTCGTACCTTTGGTGTAGTAGATCATATGAGTGCACCAGGATATCACAGAAGTGGATGGCAAAGCAGGGGCAGCAATTTTTGCATTAGCTACATTACCTTAATTAGCTGCCTTCCTCCTTTGTCTTATTTTTCTCTTAAAGAATTGTGATTTCTTGTGAAAGTGATTGACATCATGTTATCCTGGCTGTAGTTTCATGAGTTTCTGCCATAGCACTTTGGTCCTGGCTTGCAGAGCAGGGGTTGGTAGTCATTTCCTTGTACGTTTGTGATGTTGTGTTTCTCCAGCGAATAAACGTTCATGGTTCCCATCCTTGGCTACTCTCATACAGCTTCACTGATGTCAGAATTCATCCAAAGACATGTGCCAACTTGCTCAGCAGACTGCTAACTATTTCTACTTTTCACCTTTACTGTTCAAAGCTTTTTGGATTACTAATTCTATTTCTCAAATTATATATATAGAGAGAGAGTTTCAAAGCCGTTTTACCAGCTTCTGAAAGCAGATTTGACAGTTCAGGCAGATACAAAGTCATCTTTGGCTCTGAAATACTGCAGGAATCCGTGGGTGCTTTATCTCCAGCATGAAAAGGGATGTTCCTTAGGGAGTGCAGCTTCTGCTTCCATATTGGGAAGGTCAGACATGCTGTTTATGACAAACCTGCTGATGCATTTTAGAAGACTTATTCACATTACAAAAGAGACATCTAATTTAAAAACAGGTTAACAAAAAACTGTGTGCCTTCAAGACAGCTGAAGCATGATTTCTGAGATAATAGAATGCTAATGATGGTCACATACTGTATTATGACTGTTTCAGAGCTGTTGTGCTTGTAGACTTATTCAATTGCAAGATGTCCAGAAATTATGCTTATAAATTACTTAATGATGGCACCTCTGAATTTTTTGGGGCTAAATAATCTTGAATATACACATACCTAATTGATCTCAAATATGCATTTCCAATTTGTCATTGTTTCTTTCTTAAGAACTCAGTTTTACTGTATCTTCCATTACCAATATCCACTTCCAATATCAAGTGGAATATAAAGTTCTTTCCAAAATGAAATGAAATGATTTGAAGCCATGGAAATTCAGTAACTGTCCATTAGAATACAAGGATCCAATTACTGACTTGGTGCAACCTTACATCTAGTAGAGATGCTCTTAACACCCAGCACTGGCACAGGACAGAAAATATCAACAGAAACAGCAGGTACACGTGGCTCTGTTATTTGTTAGTGCTTATGGCTGTGTATGAACACTTGGATATAGATCACATGTGCTGCAATGATACTGATTTCCCTAAAAAGGTAACTGTCTATCTGCCTGAAACATCTGGAGAACATCGGGCACAATACAGTTTTTGTATTGAAGTGCATGTGATAATTACAGATAAAAATCCCAAACGCTAAAGAAGGATATGCTAAAATGTTCAGGGTTTAACAGGTCTAGTGGATGACTCCAGTTCTGTGTCCTCAGCAAGGCTTTGCTCTTCAATGTTTTAATTAAACTAACTCTAGCCACCACTTAGTTTGAAGTTATACAGAGAATTTACAAGCTGGCTACTTTTATCCTTGTAGGAAGAAGAGCTGCACAAGTTTAGGAAAGAAAATGAAGAGCTTGAGAGGAAGAAGAGGCATCAACAGAAGGAATGCAGGGAGATATTGCTCAAAGCAGCACAGGACAAGAAGGATCGTTTTGATGAAGAAAGAAATACTCAACTGGCTGTAGAGAAGATGATCTTGGAAAAAAATGTTCAGGACCCTAAAAAGGAATATGAGGAGGAAACAAAAAAAAAAAGTAAGGTGTTTCATTGTGAAGTTGTGGGGCAATACCTCATCTAGACTACTTCTGTGGCCCTGTGAAGTGCACAGTATAACTGAGGACAGACACAAACCCTTTTCTCTAGACGAGGGAATTCTTTTGTTGAACAGCCTGCTGCCTCTCCTGCCTGATGCCAGTGCTCTGCATCTCTGCAGAAGCCCATTAGCTGTTAAAACCATAGCACTTTAAAGCATGCTTTGCAATCAGCAAGGCTACCAGCCTGGATAAATGAAGTGGGGGCTGTCAAGAAATCCCTCCATGCTGATTCTGTTGTGTATAAATCACCTGAGCTTTTTCATCTTTACACTGCATAGACATAATAGAGGCTGGAAAACTATTTTTTGTTTCATGGACCTGATTTAGTAAGTATTTGTAACTGCAGAAGAAAGGACAGATTTAACTTACTCGAATCAATTAATACTAAAAAAATTGGCTTAAACAGTTAATAACTGTAGATGCAAACTCTCATTTTATATTTCTTGGAGATGCCATGAATCAATGGATGTATCTGTCATTTCCTGAAGTTAAAACAAGTAGATTGTCCAACTTTAGTGTGCAAATGGGTCTCAGGGTCTTTAAGGCAGAGCAGAGAGGTGCATCCATTGCTCTGCTTGAGGTGTTTAGAAGCTCATGTAGGTCAGGAAAGTTGTATCAACTCAATGTTAGACCTTACTGCAGAATTACAAGAGGTGATATTTATTGTATTTATTGGATCCCAAGGCTTCTAATGCAGGTGGTGGTGGAGTAGCCTGGTCAGCTGTGGAAAATCTGTGAAATGTGAGTGTTGTAAAAATCTGTAAAAATGTGTGTGCTGAGCTGCAATGGGGAAAGGGATCAGTGAATATGTTCTGTCCATATTCTGTTATCTGGCCAGGAAGAGGATTCTGCCCAGCTCTTCCCTATGGCAGGGCTTGGAATGGAGCTCTGGGCTCTGACTTCCTCTGGGAACTGGCTGTGAACCACCACTTCAGGTTTTGAAAGGCTTTTTTGAGCTAATTTACTCAGATCTGCAAATGTCTGTGTATTTGCAGCGAGCGCTGTTAAAGGAGCAACACACTTACCTGGATCATCTGGCTGAACAGCTGAGGAAGGAGAAGGAGCGAGAAAGAGAAGATGAGAAGCTCTTCAAGGAAGAGAATGATCAGGTTTGGGCTGAGAAGATTGAGAAAATGAAACAAGAGAGGGAGGCTCGATTTCAGCTGATGAGAGACGCCGTGAATGTAAACCAGTTGCAGATGCAGGACAAGTGTAAGTGCTAACAGCTCAAACACACATCTGGGCAGAGGCAGCACAACACCCTGCTGCTGGGAACAGCATCTGGCCCAGCACACATGGGCTGTGTGATAGAGTGGACAACAATGTGACCCTCCCTGAACCTGTTTCCCAAAATTCACTCCTACAGGCATTCCTTGCACTCATTTCCCATTGCTATCACCAGAGCAAAGCCTAGTAAAGTAAGGATTGCATGAGCAAATGGTCATTATTATTAATTATATTATTATGAAGTTCTGAATGTGAGAACTTTCCAGTTCTGAGTGTATGAAAAACAAATAGCTGAGAATACACTTGCCGTTGTGTGTGTGGCTCTTCAGAAGCAACAAAACTCAGCCTTGCTAGCCCAAATGCAGTCTCACTGTCCCTTCAAGCTCAGCAGAGCTGTAACCTTTTAAAAGTATTTTTGGTGTTGTTTGCCAGTGCGGAAAAAAGCAGAGAGGAACATAGAAATTGCTGAAGAGAAGAAGGCAATGGCTGAAGCAGTCAGAGAATTCGAACGTGAAGAAGAAGAAAAACGCGCAAGGTATTTTTCTTTTATGTCATCAATTAAGTTCATTGCAGGTCAATCTTTTAAACTTGTGAGCAAGCTGTTTCTCCTTTTCTGATAACTCTAGAAGCACTGGGTGGAATTTCTTCTATTCAGGGAGGCTTTCCCACCATACACCTTACCAGTTCCAAAGTGCTCAATAGCAGACCTGTAATACTGCCGTTGGTATTAAGTCATTAATTATGACCTCAGAAAACAATGGTACATGTCCTTGTTTTGGTCTTTTTGGATGATCATACGACTTACATCAATCATATTTAGTAAACACATCCCCTCATACTCTGAGCTGTTGTTACGAGTGGCAGAGGTTTGGGGAGGAGGGTTAATGAAAGGTTTGTTTGTTCCTGACCCAGGAGAACTAGTGTGTCCAGGCTCATTGCTAAACTCCACCCACAGACATGCCTTGAACAGTCCTGCAGTGAAACACCAGGCTGCAGCATGTAACCCGGCTGCACGGGGCTCTGGATGAGGCCATCCTCACACGCAGTAACTGGAATGTTCCTCTGGGTGTCATGCAAAGCCTTGGGCAAAAGGCCTTATCTCACTCACCTTTTATACTCCTGCTCTTTTTCCACTCTTGTCTGTGGGATACAAGTATCTCCTTCCTGAGACGTATCTGTTGTGTTCTCTGAGGGCTTTATTGGGAACAACCTCCTGGCTCTGGCAGAAGTGTCACCCTTGTGAAGGAAACACGCTGGGCTCCAGCTGGGATATGCTCCACTTAGCAGCCATGGCACTCAGCAGTGTCAGGAAGGGTTTGTGGTTCAGCGCTGACTTAGTGCACAAGTCCTGATACACTGTTGGCATTTAAGTGTCTGTGACTCCTGCTCCAGAAGGGCCTGAACACGTTAGACTTCCTCTGCTTCTCCAGAGGGTAGTGAAAGCAGTATGTGAATCCTGAGGTGGAGTGGAAGATTGATTTCTTCTGACAGACACTTCCAGGAATATCAGTGCAGCAGGGACTTATTCTCGGAAGGAGGGTGAGGATGGGTGTCAGCAGCAGCCACTGAGCCCAAGCCAGGGACAGACTGACACCCAGCACCCTCATCATCTGTGCTCACATCACCGGTGCGAGGAGCAGGGAAAGCACGCTGATTACCAGGACTTGTTCTTTTTCCCTGTCTGCTCAATCACCACTTTTACAGTCTGCTTTATAGGATACAATAGAATGCAATTAATTCTCTGAAGAACATAAGGTTAGCACATAGCATTTGGTTAATAGTGGCTGTTATTCTTAACACCTAAAAGGAGCCTTGAATTTCTTAGTCTAAGTTCTTTAGTCTTAGCTCGAATGCTAACAGATTACATAATAATAACAATAATAATAATAAAGTTTATTCTTTTTACTCACACTACTAAAATAACCTATTCATTTGGTATTTCCAGAAAAGTACAGAAGGCCAAAGAATACCGAGACCAGCTCACAACTCAAATTGCCCATCATGAGTGGCTCCAGAAAGCTGAGGAAGAGGAGAGGAAGAAAGAACATGAATTAAATATGGAAGCAGAGAGAGAGTACCAAAAAAGAGTACAGTTCATTCTGTCAATGCCCAATGAGTCTGTAATAAAACCCCCCACTACGAAAAAAGCACTAATGCCTGACTCTTAAGGGCATCACTTACTATGATATTTTAGCTCACTCAGTTGCCTTCAAAATAATTTTCTTAGGATGCTTACTCTTGACATGAGTTGGAAGAACTCTCTCCATGAAGATACTCAAAGCATTTAATTGGATATTACAAGAAACGTAGTATTTTAAAGTTTATTTTTCCCCCGTGAATTTTTTTTTTGACAAATCTGATCTAATCCAAAGTGCTTGACTTTTTAATTCAAGAATACTGCCTGCCCTCTGCAGTATAATAGTATATTATTATGACACAAATAATGCACAGGCATTCTTAAAAATCTGCACAATGGAAATTGATAGAAAACTTTCAGCAAACCTTTATTAAAATGCCTTTCAAACTGAAAATATTTGCAAGATCTGTTTCTTTGCATTTAGATAAAAATTATAAAACTCTAATGTACTTTACTGTGGGATGGACATTAAAAAACTGATATTCTTTTGCATAGATTCTGATAGCTGTTGAATGTTCTGTGGAATACTGGAGTCCCAAGTCTGTGAGTGCTCTGCTTGGGCACAATAAAGTGTGCAGGGCTGAAGTTAGAGCTGTCTTGTAAAAAAGGTTTATTCTTGATGATTTTAATGGCAACTCTGCCTCTCTGGGCTTCCTTGGATTGCTACCAATGCCACACTCTGAGCACATGGAATGGGACACTGAAGCACCACCACCAGTTTAGACAGAGAACACAAAATCTGGCTGGATGTCCCCAGGAAGATGTTGGGAGGGTGTTGGCAGTGGGGAGCAGGGACACCTTGCTGGCCTCTCTGCTCCCATGCCAGCAGCCAGATTGCCCTTTATGCAGGAGGAGCAGCGGGTGCCACGAGGAGCATGGGTGGGAGAGACCCAGCTGTTCCCCACAGTGCTGCCCTTGCCCGGCTCCTTGCTATGCATTTCCTTCATTTTTCCTCTGCCCTATTCAGAGGAGCAAAGTGAAGAATCTGTGTAAAACCTCATAGTCTTCCTTGCTCACAGACTTCATGATACTTGGAAATGTTTTATATTCTTTCTTTATTTTTTCCCTTTGAGTCTTTGCTGCTGCTTATCTGCAACAAAGATAAAAAGTTTTCCTCTCCTTCAGCTTTTCAGCTTCTCCCATCTTTCCTCCAGCCCCTGCTTTTCCACCCTTTTCTTCTAAAACTCCCACCACTCTCTAACCACTTCCTCTACTGTTTTTGTCCTCACTACCTTCCTTTTCAGCATTGACTCCCTGGTGGCAAACCAGGCTATGTTTTCATTGTGTGAGAACATGAATGGATGCACAGAGGTGCTAATAAATGGCTGGGATCAGAGCTCAGGAGCCCCAGATCCCAGGCATTGCGGAACAAATCAGGAATAAACAGCCTGCAAAATTGTTTCGTCTTGGTTTAAAGCAGACACCAGGTTGACACTTTTTTTTTCCCTGTGGAGAAAAAGACCAGGTGGAGATGTATTAATCTGATACAGTATCAGTGGTCTTTGAGAAACCCAGCTAATTCCGGGAGTAAATGAGGGAAAAATCTGGCCCTGCTGAGGGGAGAAGCAGTGTGGTGGGATTTTATCGTTGCTTACAGATGAAATTTCTGAGTCAGCAGATGGAAGGGAGACAAATCCACTGGAACTGTTAGCATCCTGACAGGGGACCAGACAGACAGAGCAGTGCTTGTTCCTTGGACCCAAACAGGACTTGTCCTACAGATACTGAGGAAGGAAATTTCCAGGAAGGTGAAACAGCAGGCTGGGAGAGGTAGGTTGGTAATCAGGGTGTTGAGCCCTTACGTGGTTCTTTTCAGCAGCCATCTCCAAAGCTACAGAGAAGACATCAGAGCTGCTCCTCTGGCTTTGCAGGTGGCAAAGGCCATCCCACATAAAGGAACTAGTTTCATCAGTCCAGAGAGCTGAGGTAGTCATAGGTCTGTGCTCTCACCACTGAGTCAAATTGGCAGAATGATTATGAGATTAATTTCCTGGTCTGCCACAGACTCCAGGAGTAGCCTGTGCAAGCAATGTAGATTTTTCTTTACTATTGTGACCTCTCTTTGAAAAATGAAGATAATAGCACATTCAGAATTCTAGGATTAATTAAAGCATGTTATTAAAGGCTGTGACATTTGTTGGGTACGCCTGATATGAGAGATAAAAAAAATACCACATTGGTGAGCTTTGTGAATTCGAGTCATCCAGAACCATAATAAATCTCCTTTTCTAATAAAATAATAAGTCAGAAGAGGTGGTCAGAGCTATCAAACATTTATAGAGTGTCTGAGCTCCTGCTCCTAGAGGCAAATTTCCTCTGCAATGAACATGAGGTCTGCACAAGATTAAAAGATCAGACTGGAAGAAGTTTGCCTTCAGCAGGAGCGAATTCCCATGGGATAACGGGCAACTAAACTCTTCTGAGAGAAAACTTTTGGCTGATGAGCATGTTGCTGGGGCTGAACCCTTTGCTGCCAAGTGCTTTGTAGGATTCAGGTTGGTCCAGAAGAACTGGTGAGGCTGGGTGGGTCAGAGCCTCCTTGAGAGGCACCTTCTCGCTGCCCCTCACAGTCAGGTGAGCAACACAGTATGAATAATTTTTTCTGTCAAAACTGAAGGGTTTCCTTAATCCTGTTGATTTCCATTTTCTTCCATCTCTTTGGATGTCCTTGCAGTAAACCGGGCAAATAGGGCACCAAGAATGTGCTTCAGAGCCTGGTTGTGCCTTTGTCTGCCTCAGGCAGCACTCACATTACACTTCTGACTTACAGATCACCAGAAGTAACGAGCAAAACGGATCTGGAGCTGTGGCTTGCAGGTGCTGGGAACGTCAGGAGCGTTATCTGCTGCTGCTGAGTGTGGCATTTCCTGCCCCAGTGAGCAATCCTTCAGGCAAACCATCTATTAAACCTCGAGCACAGGGACACAGCTGGTGAGGGAAGCAGCCTGGCCCACGGCTGGGTGAGCTCGCTTTGCACCTCTCTGAGCCACACAGAGACAGAACCACTGGCATTTAAAAACCTGGCAGTTACAGCATCCTCACTTAGACACGTACTAGAGCTCTGCAAAATATTCCTCTCTGTATTTTTTAATTAAATTTGTCGCAGTGACAGAAGAAGAGCAGAGGTGTGGAGCATGTGGGTGACTTGCCTGTGGCAGGGCTGGGAATGCCAATCCCTGATCACATCATCCCAGACTCACCCCAGGGTTTGAATGTCAGCATCTCCCAAGGCTCTAAGACTTTTCTACGTGCACCCATCTGCTCACAAGGGCTTTTATTCTGACCCTGGGGCTTTCCCATGGTGATGTTTTTGGCCACTCACAAGATGATGATCTCTGGAGAGGTTCCCGGTGCCCTGTGGCATGGTGCTGGCTTGGTCCCTGCTCCCTGGGGCTGGGCTGCAGGGCTTTGGACAGAGTCAGTTCTATTTGCAGGAATGTTAATTATTCATTGCTTTAACACCTGGAATAATTTATCATTACTTTTACCCAGGTAGAAACACTTGCTGCAGAAACAGCCAGTGCAACCATCCCAGGGTACAGTGACACTGCCAGACCCAAGGATTGTGCCCTGATGTAGCACGTGGTGACTTCTGCATGGCCCAGGAGGAGCAAAATCCAGATTCAAGGTCTTTGGGACATATTTGCATGCAAAAATATAGGACCTGGTGTTGTAGTGTCATTAGAACACAGAGACAAGGCCAGGACCTTAAAGTCCAACCCATCCTGTACTTGCAAAGAATCCACTGGCTCTGCTTTGGGGGGAAAAACGCTGGTATTTAGTTAATTTTTACCTCAAGATGCCTTCCACATGACTGCAAGAGGGGACACCATAAACTGCTATTTAATAGCCCGTGCTTGTTAAATTTGATCAACACAAGTTTTGATTCCCAAATAGAAAGAAGAATCTGTCTTCTGGAGGAGACAATTTCCAGCAACTCAGCAGCTAGGATGTACTTCAGGGATTCCGTATGTATTTTGGGGTTTTTAGTTTCTGAGTTTAATTAAAGTTTTAGATTAATGGAAAATCACATGTGACACCTGCTGGTATTTCATGGGAACGGCTGTGTTTTGCCTCTGGGCTATCACTGCTACCCCGGCTTCACTGAAAGCTTTGCTTCTAATTGCACCAGTGCTCCATGTTTTCTTTCTGCAGTTGATTTAATGAAATGAGAGGAGCAAGTTTTGTTTGCCTGACAAAGCTATCTTGGAAGCTCTGCAGAGATTATGCTGTCAATTTTTCCCAGGGTAATTTCTAGACATGGTGCAGCTTTTTCTCCCCTTCTTTCCTCTTTCCCAGACCTCCCCCAGAGCCACCTGCAATTTTTTTTTTTGTTTGTTTCATCAAGGATATCAGAGCTGGAAAAGAGAGGTATTTGCAATGCTGGCTGTCCTTCCACCAAATCAGCACTGCTCCCTGCCAGGCTCTGGGCTGGAAAAGGGAAAATAGGACAGAGGGGAGAGTTTTATCCCCTAGGGGACAAGAAACAGAGTGTGAGATGCCACCAGTGATCACTTTGAGGAACGGCTGTGGGTGCTCTGTGAGTGGCACAGCCTGAAACCAAAGGAGGAGGGATCCCAGTGACAGAGTAAACAACTGTGACAGAGAACAGGATCCGCTGAGTGTGGTTTCTGCCTGCTTAGTTAAAATGCAAAATACCTTGAATGATAAAGAATAGCAATAGTGCTTAATTAGGAATACTTTGCATTTCATTCTCCTTCTCAGGCTCTAAAAGTGCCGTATAAGCATGAATTGCAGAACAGGGTGCTCCCGTGGGATGGAGGGAAGCAGCATGGCCACAGATTGACAGGCTGGGATCAATTTTTGGCTGTTGCTGCGGAAGTTGCAATTCGTGCCATCGGTGTAGGAGTGACACACAAGCAGCGCCCAGGAACAGTGGTGCTGGTTGGACCCCAAACCCACCTGCAAGCAGGAGAAGACAGAGAAAAACCTATTCCTGGCACATTCCTTGAGTGGATTTCCAGTGGGTTCATGAGGGCGACACTCTTGTCACGGGGAACAGGTGTGTCCTGGCAAAGGACACCCCAGTAATGCTGTTCCTCGCACCCCAAAGTGTGGGTGATCCCCTGAGGCTGGTGGGGAATGGAAGACCCGCAAACCACCGAGGGGCACCTGCTTGGGGCTTAATTACTCTTCTTCTGTGATAGAGGAAGATGGATAATAGGTAAAAAAAGCCCCAAACCCAACACCAACCTATGCTGCCGGTGGGGACCCTGCCCGGGGGGCGCCGGAGCCGGGTGGGATGCTGAAGACCGCCGGGGAAGCGGCCGGGAAGGAAAAAAAAATTATTAAAAAGAGTTATTTTTTTCAAAAAAAGAAATAATAATAAAAGCCGAGCTGAAGGCAACCGAAGAGAGCCGAGGCCAGCCGCCCCATACCTGAGCGGGGCGCGGCGGAGGCGGAGCGGCGCTGCCTGCTGCTCCTCCTCCTCCTTCTCCTCCTCCTCCTCCTCCTTCTCCTCCTCCTCCTCCTCCTCCTGCTGCTGCCGCTCCCTTCGCTTCCCGTGCCCGCGCTCAGCCGGCCGCGGCGGGAGTAAAGGTCGGAGTGTCCGTGTGTCCGTGTGTCCGTGCGGCAGTCGCTCCGGCCGTCCGCTGCCCCCATGCCCCGCCCCTAGTGCCGCTCGCCCCGGCCATGTCCGCCGCGCAGCTCTACACCAAGGTGAGCGGGGAGGGGGCGCGGGGGCTCCGCGGGTGCCTCTCGGTGTGCCGTCGGTCCCGGCAGGAGGCTGTTTCCCAGCCTGAGAGGAGCCCCGCAACTTTCCCCGCACCTGCCGGGACGGCGGCCGCAGGTGCGCGGGATGCGGAGGGGACATCCCCGGCGTCCTCCCGCGGGTCCCTGTCGCCTCCTGGTCCCCCGGCGTCACCCACCCGGGTGCTCTGCGGTGGAGGGTGAACTTCGCCCGTGGGTCCTGGCGGTGGCGGCGGTGGCCTCGCCCTCCGTGCGCTCCGTCACCTGCGCGCCCAAAACATTCAGCCTGCCCACATCCCCCTGGAATAATTCTTCCCTGCTGTATTCCTAAACCACGGGGGTGGAGGGGGAGGAAGATGCAGTCCCTAGAATCACAGAATCGCAGGGTGAGTGCCGTAACTCGCCGAAACGCTCCCGAGGTGTCCGGTTTCCAGAGTCCTTTTTGTTCCGCCACTGCTGGATGTGATCCCTTGGCAGGGGTGCGATGGGACGCACCCGCTTCCTCATGGCAGCCGGGGAAGGTGACATGGCTGGTAGCCTGGCTGAGCGCTGCGCTCCGACGGGCCCGACGCTTCCCCGAGCGGAGCTCTGCTCTTAAAAAGTGATCGTGATGGTAATTAGGGGCTCAGGTGCTGATTTCTAAACAGAGCCTGAGGTCTGGACAAGAAAATCACTGTTTCAACTCTGGTTTTAATTTTTTGGTTTTGTTATTTTGTGTCTGTGGGATACTTGGGTGTTCGCAGTACTCGGCCAAACCAGGCTGTGAGTGCTTCCCATTCAGTTCGGGGCTTTCACTCCCTCTTCCCAGGGAGAGGTTTGTGTCCAGGAGATCTTTGCCGATTGACTTGTCCCGATGAAAGAGCTCCTCGCAGGCAGCGGGGGATGCGCCTGGTTTGGCGCCCTCTCGGATGTGGAGAGAGCCCCTCTCCCCGTGCTCTGCACCTTCCCAGGGCTGCTCGGGAGTGCTGCGGGCAGCCGGGATCCCGGGAATGTGCTCTGTCAAAGCCATCAATAACGCTGGGCAGGGGCTCATCGGGAGAAGTGCTTGGCTTCAGACAATGTTTAGCTGTGTAGAGTGTCAGCATCATCTGTTGTAATAATGAGAATTTTAGTGTTTAAGATTCTTCCTATGACTGTGGTCAGCTCACGGAGGTGCTGCCAGATTGGCACCAGGAGCCACTTTTTGTCTCCTGGGCTTAATTTTGCCGCAGATTTCTGCTTCTGTAACTCATTTTGCCAACAGCTTTTTTATGTAATGCTGGGGGTGCCACGTGTTTTTTTCTTTGGCTGTCGCTATCAAAGGGATGTATGATGAATGGTGGATCTGGCGGCTCCTCCTTTGAACCTGTGGGGATTGCAGAAGCCCTGCTGGACCAAGCTGGGCTGTCTGTGAGCGTGATGACCTCCATCCTTCTCAGGAGCATTTTAGGAGCAAAGCTTGGAAAATCTTTTTCCCCAGGAAAATCCAGAGAGGAGCAGAAGTAAAGCTGTGGCCAAACTGCTCCGCTGTGCCGACCACAGCATCTCTTAGGATGAGTGCTTGCATGTGATGGCAAGCATCCCTGGGGTGGAGGGAGGTTGGCTCCAAGTGCTGTGTTATCCCTATTTATGGGCTGATTAAATCAACCTGGTTAATTGATTTTTGACTTGGTGACCAGATAATTAACCTGTGGTGTCTTTTTTATGCTGCCTTGGTTTGTGTTCCTGTTGATGTGTTGAACAGGTGTAAGGTGCCTCCTGGGGTGTTGCTTGGGATCCTGTTGCTGTACAGGGACTTTCTGACGAGGAACTGGTGGGGATTTGGTGGCAACCTGTGTGTGTTGTTAATTTTAGACTTATTTTTAATAACAACAGAGTTTCTCGGTGAGAGCAGGTGTTTCAGCACTGGCCCTTCTGCTGTTGCCTGTCAGTTTTTCAGGAACATTCCAGGGATGCAGCTGGTTCTTCAGGTGGTGGGGCCATGGGCTGGAGCTTGCAGGGGTTGCCTGTGCAGCTGAGTCACGGTGAAATTTAGGACTGTCCTGCTGGGCTGTCTGCTGCATGGGGCCTGTGTGCCAGCTCTGGCCTTTGAAGCAGCAGGAAAAATGTTTCCTCTGACTTTGAGAATACAAGGAAAAGACCAAAGAAGGCTTAAAAAGCACCACACACCCAACAGCCTTGAGGTGCTGAGCCTGGTGGTGCAGGTGCTGGAGATCTCCGGGTGAGGGTGATGTGTTGGTCTGTGGCGCTAAGGAAGGTCCTGTGCTCCCCTGCACATCAGCTCTGTGCAGGAGGTGACTTCCCAGGAGCACAGGCGGAGCCTGCTGGGTCACCTTCCTGGCAGGGCTGGGTGAGGCTGTTTGAGGGGGGCAGAGGAAGGGGAGGTGGATGATCTGGAGTCAATACAGCTGTCTTGCTGAGAGCCTATTGATCCTGCGTGTGGTGTTGCATTAGCACAGCCACAACTGTACCTTTCTGTGAGTCATTCCTCCTGCTGGAGCCAGGGTGAGAGAAACTGCTGGGGAAGCACTTTCGGGCATCCAGGTGGGAATTCTTAGCTCTCCTTCCTGCTGAACTGCGATGGGAGATGGTGTGTGTTGAGTAGAGAGCCCTGAACTCCATGTGGTGCTTGCAGAAGGTTTTCTAAGACCTTGTGGGGATACATAGTAGTAGTTGGTGCACAAGTTCATCATCATGCTGATGAATTTGGTGTGTTAGACTGGGCATTGCCCTGGGGAGCACTTAGGCACGCGAGGAACCCATCCGGGGAGCACCAGCAGCTGTGAGCTCCTGCTGGAGGCTTTCTCCATGGGATGCCTTGCTGTGCTCCTTTTAAAATCAGGGCTGACTGGTGTTTAATAGCCCCCATCAAACAGGATAATTAATAGCTGTGCCTAATTATGGGCATGAGAGTAGTTCCAGAACTTCCTCAACCTTCAAGCATGTAGGACTCCACTCTGGTGAAGAGTTATGGAGAGACCATTGGAATACTCTTCTCACTTCCAGTGCTTTGCCTGGAGACTCTGGGATTATTTGGCTGTGGATTTTATTTTGTGGCACAATCAAGCAGGGGTTTGGTTTGTGTCCCAGCAGAAGAGGAACTCTGTGGCTGAGGATGCAGACCTAGTTCTGGAGCTGCTGGCTCCAGCCTGTGCAAGTGGAGTAGGGCAGGTGGTGTTATCAAGGATTCCAGCCTGCAGAAACCTGTTCCAGATGGAGAACTGGAGGAACTTTGTCTGTGCCTTGCCCAAGAAACATCCCTCAAAGTCTGCTTGGGCTGGCCTTGCAGCTGGGCACACCCTGATGTGCCCAGCTGCAGCACTGCCCAGACAAACTGGTTACTGCTGGGCAGGGGAGCTTCTCAAATCCTCTGCAGCAGGAGGCCAAGGCAGAGTGTGCAGAGCCCTCTTCTTCCTTTCCAGACAGAGCCTTCCAGAGACACCTGTTACTGGTGCAGCTGGAACAAAGCCCAGGTGGCTGCAGTGCAACCCTGAGCGCCTGTGCAGGGCTCTGACCCTGAGGGGGGATAACTCCCCAAGAGCCTGTGCAGGGCCAGTGTGACCCTGAGCCACCCTCAGTTATCCCTGAGGTGGGATAACTCCCTGTGGGCTAGTGTGACCCTACAGTGGGATAACTCCCCATGGGTCAGCGTGACCCTCAAATGGGATAACGGGATGCTCTGTGCCCTGGGCTGCATGCTGGGCAGGAGAGATGGATGAGGACATCGCCCATGGAAGGTGCCTTCTCCAGCAGTGGGGCTGATTTGCAGCACTAAACCAGAAACTAGAGTTGTTTGCATGGCTGGCCTTTGTTGTGTTGTAAGGTGAAGCTCTTCATATGACAAAAACAACTGTAATTGCTTTGGCTTCTGGATGTTCTGCTCTCTTAAAGGTGCTTCTTAAAATATGTTAATTATCTTTGTAAGTATAGCCTCTGAACCTCATGCAAAGTAGTGCTTCTGCCAGGCTGAGGAATAAGCTGTGTCTTTCTGCTCCTGGGGTGTTGTGCAGCTTGCGATATGCTCTTCAGAAGATTTCCAAGCTCTGGGTAAATAAGAAACCAGGGTATTTATTTTTCATATTATTTTTTTCCCTCCCATTGTGCAAAGTGGCTGCTATTTGCCAAGAATTTTCTTACAGACGATGGAACTTAATGCATTTAAAAATCCTCTTCTAATGGCTAGTGTTGGGTATAGAAAGCTCTCTGGTTTTCGCTTAAAGTTGTATTAAATGAAATAGCTGGAATGAATTGGTGGTTTCTGACCCTAGGGGAGAAACTTTTCAGAAGTGAATAAATGCTGCCAGTGTGATCACACACTGATTGAGTCAATGAATTGGCATAAAGCGTCTGGCATAAAACCTTCTGAAAATTATTTATCCTGCAAGGCTCAGGGAGGATTCTTCCTTAGCATGTGCTTTTGTGCTGGTTTGGGGCTGAGGAGCAGCTGGGAAGGAAAGAGAAGATTTTCTGTGGATTGTGTAGAACAAATTTCTGGGAATAAGTGTTTTCTTATTTCTGGGAGTGTTTGGGGTTCAGTCCCAGGACATTCACAGGATGCTGCAGAGCTCCTGAACTCCTGCTGTTGCCATTGCAGCTCCTGTTAGGAAAAGCAGGTTATAGCAGAAGGTTTTTTGTCTTTTTTTCTTCATTTTAGATTATGAGAAACGTCTGGGTCATGCCACAAAGGGCAGGGACAGCTCGGAGGCCACGCTGGGATTTTTATTTAAGGATGGGGCTGTCTCGCTGAAGGAGCTGGGTCCATCGGCATCCCCGGGCTCCTCCTGATCCTGCCTCATTGTGAGCTGCAGTGGCAGAGAGAAAATCATTGAAATGTAAACTCTGATTGCTCCAGCCAGCTCTCTGCAGCTGGGGACTGTGCCAAGGGCATGGCCAGCGCCGCAGCCGCTCGGGGCCCCTCGCCTGCCCTGGGGTGGCACGGGGGAGAGAAAGGCAGAGCCAAGCCTGGGGCCCAAATACCCTTCAGTGCACTGGGTCTGGGCCTTGAGGGATGCAAGGGAGGTGAGAGATTGTGGCTTGGGGGGCATTTCCCTCCCTCAATGGGCAGAGCATGGCTGGAGCTCACCCTGTGCTCTCCTGGCACCGTGTGGGTACCCATCCTGCATAGGGCACGCTGCTCCAGGGGCTTTGTGCTGCAAAAGTAACCCCATTTTCTTTTCTGTTTGTGCAATTTTTGATCTCATTTGTGTGTTTAATAGCCCCTGTGCTTGGGTCAGGCGAGAGCTGCTGAGCCAAGGAGCAGGGAGCTCAGGGCAGGTGTGGGGCACCACAGCCCCAGGAACGATTCCAGCAGGGTTAATTAGCTAGATCCCAGCTGTATGCCCTCTTCCTGGCTGGGATTAATCCACTTGATCTTTTAAAAAACTGTTTTTGAGAATTCCTGCCCTGGTTCTGCTGTAAGGGTGTGAAACTGTGGTGTGGAAATCCCAGTACATGCAAGCGCAGGTTGCAGTGATTTGCTGGGTTAACTGCAGGGTGAAGGATGGGAGTAGCAGTGGGTCTGAGGCAGTGCTGTGCTGGTTCTTACGGGATTGGGTGGGATGAGTCGTTCCTGCCCTTTCCTGCCCTGAGGGAGGAGTTTATCTGGGGTTATTTGTTACAGGCAGCCTGGCTGCTGTTGAGGAATGTATTTACGGGGAGGATTTTTGCTTTGTTGTTCTTCCACGCTGCCAGTTACCAGGCACAGAAGATCACTGAATGTGAACTCATGCATCTCTTCCTGTGACCAAGAAAGAAGGCTATGTATGTTTGTGACTGTACTTTTATACATATATTACATATATGTTTAAACATCTCAGTTTAGTGTAATGCAGTGCAGTTCTAGACATGCTGGGCTTTTTATTTACACACCAATTAATTTGGAGCTCTGTCCAAAACAGGAGTAAGGTACCCTTACTGCAGTAGTTGTCCTTCAAGGAATCCACAGCCCCACTTGACCATGAAGGTGGATTTTGAACCTTCCGAGTTAGGCATGAGTGTAATAAATATCAGGTAATGCAGGTGAAACTCTGAGTTGGGTGTTTTTGTGTGGCGCTGTTGCCTGGTCTTTGACCCTTCCTGCACACAGAGGCCTTTGGTGGTGGTTAAAGGAGCATCAGCGTGAACTACAATCCAGGTCAGGATCATGACTGCTGTTATTGCAGCTGAACCTCAAGCTGTGGCAGATACCTGAAGTGTTTGCAAAACACTTCAGGGAAGAATTTGCTGCTTAGCAAAACTGAAAATTGAGTTCCCTGTGAGCTTTCTGTGTCTTGAGTTGGTTGTAAATCCACTGCCCTCGGATGCCTCTGGCCTAAGCCATGTCTTGTGGGGTTGGGTTTTGGCTTAGCCTGAACCTTCAGGTGTGAGCCGAGAGCTGTCCAGAGGTGGCAGGGCTGGAAAGGACCAGGCTTAGTGAGTGATGTGCTTAGGAGGCTTTCCTTGCTTGAGCACTTAAATGTGTTTTCTGGGTCATGGTAAACTCATAAATTCTACTAATGAAGCTTTTGAGGGTTTGGTATTTCTGCTGTTTGCCCTTCCTGTGGCATCCAGAGGGTTTGGAGAGGAGCATCCCTACAGGAAGAGTCTGCAGCCTGGCTTTCTCCAGCTGTGCTCTCCTGTCATCCTTGGTTTCTGTGTCCCAAGTCTTCTCCAGCTGACTGAACCCTGTGTGTCATGGGAATGAGTTTAATGTGTCCAAGTACGAACTACAGGACTACAAGAACTACAAGCAGGTCTATAGGTCTATAAACCCTTACTGTGAGCAGTAAAAGCCCTTAATTGCCGGTGATGACTCCCAACCCATGGCATGATGCAGAATATTATCAGTGGAATGGTGGTGCAGCTCCTGCAGCAGGTGTGCTCCTGACATGCTGTGCCACCCCCTTTGTCATCTTTAACCAAATCCCATCTGATTTCTTTTTTTTAAGATTTTATTATTTATTTTCCCATTCGTGATCAGTTTTTTGTTGCCCTGGCTTTTAGTTGGCTGTGTTTGTCCCCAGGAAGGCAATGGTGCTGTCCTGAGGAAGCTGTTGGGGCTGTCAGACCCTGGCAATTCCAGCAGATCAGCAGCAGCTGTGTGTAACCCCTCTTGCTGCCCTCCCCAGCTCTGTGTGGGGTAGGGCAGGTTGTAGGGTACCCTTTCATGTCCTCCTTAATGCACAACCCTCACTCCTCTTCACGTTCCCATATGGGTTTTGGTGGTGGTACCAGAGGGGTGACTTTGCCTTCCCGGTGTGCTCCAGGTGTTTGGTGCTTCCATGTATCCTCACTAGGGGATGTGTGCTGTGCCATGGAATCCCAGGATTGCTTGGGACCTCAAGGATCATCCTCTCCCACCCCCTGCCTGGGCAGGGACACCTTCCACCATCCCAGGGTGCTCCAAGGGATGGGGAGGTTCCACAGCTTCTCTGGGGAGCCTCCTCTGGGAAACCTGTGTCCATCCTGACTTTTGGGTATTCCTTGTCCATCAGTCTCTGTTTGCTGTGTGCTTCCAGCTCAGCTGTTCCTTGAGAACATCCTCTCCACATCTGGGGTTGACCAACCCTTCCAGACCACAGCCAGTTCCCTTCCTGCTGCACGTGGGCAGGGATGCAGGGATGAGTTTCCCTTTGTGTCTCCACCCCTCGGTGGGGCAATTTACACCCAGCTAATGCAGATCTTCACCCTTCCCGTGACTCACTGCCCAAGCTCCCTCCTGGAAGTGTCACCTGGCGCGTGAGGTGCTGCGGGATGTGCCAACCACTGCTCACAGTGCTGCAGCAAGCAGGATGTGTTGTGGGTGAATCACAGCCCCTACTTATCACAATAACATGTTACACCTCAGGGACGTGGCCTGGCGAGTCACTGCTCTTCAAAGAGGAAAAAGACCCTTAATGTGTTTAAAGATGGCTTTTTAAAAGTCATGGGAATGTCCGGTTTCTTCTGGAAGCCCCACAGTGATGGTTTCAGGTGGCTCAGGCACACGTGCAGCTGCCAAAGCAGGTTGGATGTGGGCAGGCAGCTGGGGCTGCTGACGTGTATTAGCAAATGAGGGTTGGAAAGGGCTTTAAAATAAAATAGAAATTAAAGATCTGATCCCCGTTCCTGCTGAGGAGCTGGTCCTTGGTGCTACATCCCGGGTGAGCACAATTGGTGTAAGCACATCTCAAGGCAGCCAGTGGATGCCAAGATGCTGAGGTGATAGAAGTTGTAATTTTCAATCTAATTAAGCTGAGTAACTCCTTGTGGATTTATGCTGCTTAATTATGGTGAGCTCTGGGAAGCTGGGTGCTGTGGGTAGTACTGTTCTTTGGGCAGAGAGTGTGGTGCCACCGAGTGTCCTGGGCATGGTGAGGGGCTTGTTAGTGACACTCAGTCTCCTGGTGAGGTGGGATGGAGAGCTGGAGGTGGCTTTCACATGGCAGTACTGGACTGCTGTGGTCGTGGATTAGTCCCACATCTCCTGGTAGGACTGTGAGTCTTGTTTTGGAGACAGGCTGGAGGAGAAGGTTCTGCTCCAGAGCCACACAGTCTTGCCCTGAAGGTGGATGTAGGAATACTGGTGTGGCTCTTGCCAGCCTTTCCCACAGTTGAGGAGTGTCTGTTTATTGCCTAGCTGATGCCCCTTTCACCACTATGTTCAGTGGTAAGAAATAAAATAATGAAAGAAATTAAAGACAAAGAGCCACTTATCCAGAGCTTGGTCAGCATCTCACATCTTCATGTTGTCCCTTTGCTTTCCTGTCTCACCTGGCCTTGGAAGAAATAATTTCTCTGCTGGGTTGGTCTGTGAACACCTGCACTATCATCCTGTAGGTAATGGTACCAACAAGGCACGTTTTAGCTGGAGCAAGACCTTTAACATCACTGAAAAGCTCTTGGGGACGGCAGGTCTGTGTGAGGTGCGAACATCTCATCTGTGGGTTGGTGTTGAGCTTCCCCCAGGGGTGTCTGCCAGGCCTGCCCTGCTCCTCTGAGTTGGGGTTTTCCCCAATGTCTTTGAGGGATCAGTGACCCAGGGTGATGGAGCTGCCTTTGGCTCTCTTGCAGCACATGCTCTGTGGCCCTGGGCAGTGCAGAGACTCTGGCCAGAGATGAGAAGCTCCTATCTTGCTCCTGTAAACCCTAGAAATACCAGGTTTGACATCTGTTGCTCCCCTTTCCTTGTGCTTGATTTCTTCTTTTTGCTTCTTTCCAATGCCTTGTTTTTTGTTTGGATTGTGCCCCAGCAAGGAGAAAAGCTCTTCCTCCCCATCCAGAGCACGGAGAGGAGTGTTGGTGCTTTACCTGTCCTGTTGTGGGGCACGGAGGCAGAGCTCTTCAATAGAACACTTCCTTTAAAAACAAGCAAAAGGAAAGGGGAAAAATCGAGATGTCTTAAGCATGCAGGTCTCAATCCCACAAAACCCTGATGCTGAGGGTTAAAGGGCTGATGCTTTGGGTGCAACCGGTGGCAGGGACACTGTGGAATTCAGCCTCGGGGCAGTAGCTGCTGCCCAGCCCCTGCTCGTCAGAGCGGCTTTGAAGCCTCGTGTGCTCTTGCCATGCCAAAATAAACTCGGAGTCGAGGCTGTCAGACCTAATCTTCTTCTCCCTGCACTTTGCCCTCCCCGCTGCTGTTGTGGTGAGGGATGGCTGTGCTTGCACCCCTGGCTTTAGGAGAGTCCTCCCAAGCCTGGGGACTGTCCCCACGGTGCCAGCTGGACACAAGATGTGCTGACCAGCTCTGAGCAGCCTGAACTGCCCGTTTGCTTGACCATCAAGGTGGGCCTGAATCATCTTTAGTAATAAAACTTGCTAGAATTTCCCTTTCAGCACCTGACACTGTGCTGGAAGGGCTGGGGGTGGCTGAGGCTGCTTCACTGACTCGCAGTCCCCAAAACTGAGCTGCAAGCTTTTCCTCCCCAAGCACTCCTCTACCCACAGCAGAGGTGTGCATCCCAAAGTCCAGCATCAGGCATTTGAAACAGTGTTCTCACCCAAATGGAACCTCCCTGGGGCCCCTCTTTTTTCTTTTTTAATATGGACTTCTGCACCACACATTTTTTATCTTTGGTTGAAAGGTCAGTTCTCAGAAACAGAATATTCTATTTGTCAATGCCAAAAAGTCTGTAGGCTCTCTCCCCACCTCTTTTTTAAATTTTTTTTTTTTTTTTTTTTTTGACTGAAAGAAGTGCTGTTTTCTGCCAGCCTTTGCTCTGGTGCAAAGTTTCAGCACTGGGAGGTCACGTGAGGTAAATCAGCAGAATGCAAACCCTGCTGTTCCTGACTAAACTTTGCCCAGATCTCACCTAATCACCGACCTGACTAGTGTGTAAGAGCTCCAGCTCTTTTCCTGTGAGGAGGGAGCTCAGCCCTTCTCCCAGCTGAGCATCCTTCCTCAATCCTGGCATCCTTCTGCTTCAAAGGGTGATAGTTTTGAACCCTTTGGAAATAATTTATGCCTGAGTGATTACAGTTTTTAAATGGTATTTTCTTTTTTTTTTGGGTAGCAGGTTTACTGTTTTTTTGTCTTTTTAAAATTAAAAAAAACTTAAAAAAAATTTTTTTAGTCTAATATGACTCTGCTTTAACTTTCAGTCCTTTGGAAGCTATTACCCAAATTTAGGCTGCCATGAGCCTCCAGCAGGATGGTTTTTGGTGTCCCTGTGTGAAGAGCAGGCTGGATGTTGTGGCTGATAGAAACTTCTTGTGTATGCAGAAGTGTTTTAACTATGGGCCCACTCAGCTCATAACTACTGAGGTTTCATCCTCCTAGCAACTCTGAAGGCAGTTTCTTGTCTCTCCACTTCCACCCCTAACAGCTGAATGTTTCCAAAGGAAAAACCTTCCAACAAAACAATTTAATTTTCCTTGGTAATATTTTGGGCACAATCTGTTGGTGACTCTTTTATCTGGCGTGCCATCTCTAGGCTTATAACCCTCCTTGATGTGGCTCATTCAGGGGAAAATGGCATTACACACTACCTCAATCATTCAGATGTCAGAGAGGATATTGCATTTGACTAATCGGGGGAAGTTTGGGAAGATTTAGTAATGCCAGGAGACATGACCCACTTCCAGTTAAACGCTTTTCAGACAATAGAAGTTGTGCTAAGTAGTGGGGGAGGGAGAAACACTCACAGAATAGGAAAAAAAATTAATAGTTATTTGTAATTTTAAGTTTTATTGTGCTGACCCTTTCCCAGGTTCAGGATGGATTTGCTTTCTTCTTTGTTTTTTTTTTTTTTTTTTTTTTTTTTTAGAAAAAGAGAATATTGGTACTAACTGTTTTTCAACAGATGTGTGTTATCTGGAGATGGCCATCCTGGTGCTGTGGATACGTGTGAGCTTTGGGATGTTGGATGTTGGGACGGGGCTGAGGGCATTGGCAGCTGTGGTCCAGTGTGGTGTGGCTCTGGTCCAGCTGTTGGTGACCAGCAGTGGCTGGGGATGGGGAACATGGCGTGGGATCTGATCTTGACTCTCCCAGCTCAGGAGGGTGTCTACCTGATGATGTGCATCGTAAGGACATAAAGGCAGAAGAATCTGATTCCACAAAGCCAGGTTTCAGTGTTTTCTTCATGCTCCAAATCTTCTGTGTTCCTTGTCTCTGGTCCTGGGAGCTTCTGGCCAAAATCAAACAGAAACTGCAAAGGTGTAGTTCTCTGATGTTGTAAAACTGCAAGAAAGCCAAACCCAAGTTTGTAGTGTACAAACTTTTTCTTCAAAGGCAACACAAGACAACATTCCTTTAGAGGTAACTCCATAATTTTCAGTGCTGCAAGTTCTGTCAAGCAACTCGTGGCTGTTCCTTTGTGCAGGGTTTTATCTTCGCAGCCATGTGAGCTGAGCAAAAGCAACTTACTCTGCTTAAAGCTTATTAAACAAACCCCTTATTAAAAACAGTTCTGTAATCCTGGAGTACAGCAACAACACTCCTGTCTTAACTTCATGTTGTAGCTAAACTCATGTTGTAGCACTTTGCAGGCTGCTGTGAGGTGCAGGTATATGATATTGCAAGATGCTACTGTGAATATCCAACATGATGCAGCAATGCCAGAACCCACCTGAAAGTGGGATGGTGAGCTGTGCTGCACGGGCAGCATTTTGGGGCAAAAAATCCAGCCTAGGGACACGCTGGAGCTGCTGCTGGTTGCTGGAAGGTGGTCCAAGTTTTCAGCCTTTTGTTGTTGTTTTTGCAAACAGCCCTTTGTGTGATCATTCAGGTGTAGGTGTTTTTTAATGCTCTGCTTTTCCCTGCTCTCCTTCACTCTTGGAGTAAAAAATCCACTCTTGTTTTCTGAGCAGTGGCCCAAATGCTTTTCTTTGAAGAGCCACATTATAATAGAACTCCAAGTATCTTTCCCAAGCAAGTTAGTACCTTGCTTGGGTTAAAATCTTGACTCTTCTGCCTTCAAGCTTCAAAGCCAGTAGACTGACATTTTTTGGATGTGTCCCTGTTGATGAATACTGCTTTTACATGCATTTACAGAGATTGCTGGAAGAGATGCAGCCCTGATGCTTGTCTAGATAAATTAATTTCCTTTGCGCACACCTCTGGGTGGCTGAATTGGTCACTGGGGGCTCTGAACTTTGAGTTGCCCCTGTGTCCCATGAGTGACTCCAGAGGATTTTCAGAAGATTAGCAGTGGTGTTGGAGCCCTGGTTGGAGTTGTGCCAGTGCCCAGAGCTCGTGTGACATTTGGGTGGCTCTGGCTGGGCAGGAGGGTTGTCTGCCTGGTGCCTCCCTGCTCACTCTCACCTGCCTGGGAAGCAGCTGGAAAGCTGGGAACAAGTATAATGTACCTGGGATCTGGACAAACCTGTCCTGGCGTGAGGCTAAACTTCAATATAGTTAATTTGTCTGCAAAGGGAAAAGGCCGATTTGGAAGGACTTGGCTTCACTCCTCATGCTCACACAAAACAAATGTAATTTTTCATTTCAAGTCAGGGCAGAGCATTTGAGGGCAGATCTGAGCCAGGGCTCATATTTTGAAAGCTAAAGAGCTTTTGAAACACCCCAGCAGATGGAAGAGGCCCTGGCTGCATCTGCCTTACCTGCTTTAACCCCATAAACAGCACTGACCCTTGTCTCTGACAGGCTTTGTGCATAATTTGTGTCTGATTTGAAATTTGGCTGCTCTGTTAACACACTTGTCCATGACTGAGGCTGGGAGGAGTCTCTGGGGAGTTGCAGTGCCCATCCACAGGGCTTGTGTTTGATGGCTGAGATGCATTAAGGATGTTTAAGATGTTTGATGGAAGCAGGCCAGTTAAAAATGGAGACACAGCTCTTTTCACCCTTTATTTTCAGGCAGAGCTTAGGGAAAGCTGAAGGCACTGTGTGGGTTCTGTGCTGTGGCAATAAAGCAGCAGTGAGGGGGTGGTTTGGATGTCCTTCAGCCACAAACGCTGTGCTGAGCATGGGTGTGAAAATACAGCAGTGGCTTTGGATATTCACCAGCTGTGAATATCTGTGGGCTTGGAGTGACACCTGAGAGCTTGATGGGTCCCTTCAGGGTTTGTGTGTCCTTCCAATAACCAAACACTGGTGGTGCGGGGGTGGTGTCCTGCAGCTGTGCTCCTTGCTGTCCCTGTCACCAGCACGAGCCTTGCTGAGACCCTCAGGGCTGTGAGGATACTCTGAGCCCCCCGGGCTGCCCTGTGTGGGGTTAGCAGCTGCTGAATTCTGCTGGTGTTAAACATCCCTTCCACGTGCTCACAGAACACCCCCACTTCGGGGGATTTGAGCAGTTCCTGGGGATGTCTCTTGTGTTTCATTCCTGCAGGCTGAACGTGTGGCACAGGGGATAAATTGACTGCAGCAATAAAACACAAGTTAGGCGTGATAATGATATTAACTGTGGCAGCCTGTCTCACTGCTGGAGCAGCTTCTATCTTTTTGTATCTTGTGATGAGGAGAGATTTGTGGCTCATTTTTCCCTGTGTCAGTGCAAAATGAGGTGTGGGCTTTCTCCTGCACATGCAAACGCTGAAGGGAGTTCGGAGGTGTTGGAGGAGCAGGGAAATCCCAGCTGATGAGCTTTCCCAGACAGTGTTGCTGGCTGGAAACAGGCTGTGGGGATGCTGACGTTTGCTGGCTTCCTTTGAAACAAGGCCCAGGCCTTTGTCAGTGCTTTGCTGGTAGATGGACAGAGGGGAAACCTCCTCTCTGAACAGGCTAAAGTGCCTTTTGAGCAGGTTAAACTGCTTTCCTGTGAAAAGAGCCTTTGTGAAAATCAGTCCCTTGGGATTCCTCCCTGGGACATCAGTGCTGGCAGTCGGGATGAGCTCCCTTTGTGGACGTGCCTGTGCCCATCAGGGGCAGCCAGGCTGTCCCCAGATCCTGCAGTGCTGTGACCATCGGTGCTGCCTTTGCACACCTGGCAGAGACCTGGGATGTGTTGTGTCCTGAATGAGGAGGGTTTTCTGAAACGCAGTCTGAGCTCAGATACACAATCCAATCCTACAGCTGGGAATGCCAGCAGCTGAGGGAGCAGGGAGACTTCTGTGGGACTTCTGTGCACACCTTCTGTGGGGAAACCCCAGAATCATGGAAGGGTGTGGGTGGGAAGGAGCCTTAAGGATCACCGCATTCCACCCCCTGCCATGGGCAGGGATACCTTCCAGGTTGCTCCAAATCAACCTGGCCTGGGACACTGCCAGGGATCCAGGGGCAGCCACAGCTTCTCTGGGCACCCTGTGCCAGGGCCTCACCACCCTCACAGACAGGAACTCCTTCCCGGTATCCCATCTAACCCTGCCCTCTGGCACTGGAAAGCTATTCCCCTTGCCCTGATACTCCATCCCTTGTCCAAAGTCCCTCACCAAGGATTGAAATCAATAACTGAAAGCATCAAGGAAAATCCAGCAGGAGGTGAGTGCTGGGCTGTGCTGGGTTTGCTCTGCAGCGTTGCATGACATGAAGTTTTCCAGCCTGGTGCAGTTATGCTGGGGACATCCTAGAGCTTTGCATCTGGAAGTGTCCCTGATTTGCAAATACAGCACAGGGAGTATGGAGAGAGGAGGAGAAAGCAAATATTTGCCTTTCTGTGGCTGAATCCATCTTGCTGATGCTCTGATAGATCCTGCTCCTTTCACATTTGAGTCTCTGCCCTTACTAAAGTATTTTTGTATAAACAAAATGGGTCTTATCTCCACCGTGGCTGGGAATTGGGAGGCTGTGCTCTGACAGTGCCTTTAATAATGCTCTGACAAGGGTTTGCTGCCTCTGGCAGGGAGAGGGAAAGCCAGCCTTGCTGCCGTATCAGGGAGCAGCACAGTGAGAGGTGCCACAGGGAGGAGGGAAACTCAAACAGTGGCAAAGGCTGGTTGGAGTTTGGTATCTTGGGTGAAGAGGGTGATACTGAGTTTGGGTGGCACCTCTGCATTGCTCATCGCCATGTCCTGCAAGGAACAGAGCTCAGGACATAACTTCTCTGGTCAAAAATGAATCCCAGTGGCTGTTACAGAGGCTACAGGTTCTTTAATTGATTAAAGCATCCCACACCTGAGATCACTATTTCACTTTTTTCCATGATTTATATTCCTGTAGTTATAGTGACTTGAGACCTACACCTGATACTGTCAAATTTCTGTGAAATAGGTATTGGTGCTGCCTTTGAGGTTTTAGCAGGGAGAGGGAATTTATCTGAGTTGTGAGGTTTGGGATGTGAGGGAACCCCACTTTCATTTCCTGAGCTTTGTGTAACTGTGCAGTTGAGTTCCTCGTGATGCTGCAGGGAGGTCAGTGTTCCTGCTGCTGTCCCCAAGCTCTGCCTGCCCTCCTGAGAAATTCCGCCTCAGTCGGTTGGGTGATGAGGCTTGAGAGCTCACCTGCAGAGCTGCCCCAGCCCTGGGAACAACAGCACAAGGAGCTGGAGCTGCTGCAGCCAGGCCAGAGGAGCCACGGAGATGCTGCCAGGGCTGGAGCAACTCTGCTCTGGAGCCAGGCTGGGAGAGCTGGGGGTGTTCAGCTGGACAAGAGAAGCTCCAGGGAGAGCTCAGAGCTCCTGCCAGGGCCTAAAGGGGCTCCAGGAGAGCTGCAGAGGGACTTGGGACAAGGCATGGAGGGACAGGACACAGGGAATGGCTTCCCAGTGCCAGAGGGCAGGGAGAGATGGGATCTTGGGAAGGAATTGCTGTCTGTGAGGGTGGTGAGGCTCTGGCACAGGGTGCCCAGAGAAGCTGTGGCTGCCCCTGGATCCCTGGCAGTGTCCAAGGCCAGGTTGGACACTGGGGCTTGGAGCAGCCTGGGATAGTGGAAGGTGTCCCTGCGATGGCAGAGGTGACACTGGGTCCTTTCCCATCCAAACCATCTTATCAATGTATGAAAATGTGGGAGCAGTGTCTCCCTCCAGGAGACCTTTTCTCTGCCCTCCCATTCCTCAGCAGCTGGAAGTGTCTGCGTGTTTGTTCACTGCTTCAGTTATTTTAATTGAACATCTCTGTTCCAGCTTTGTGTCTTGATCACTGGTGCCATTCTCTAGGTGTCTAATGTCTCCTTGCTAGCAGACCTTATAGCTGGAATTTTTTAATTACCACTTGTAAAACGTTACTCAGTTAAGTCCTCAGTAATCCATTTGTTTTCCTTCAGTTGCTCGGCAGTGAAAAGGATGCAGAGGTGCCCCTGGGGACTTTTCCAGCATAACCCTCATGGTGGAAAATGCTGAAAAAATATCCTGTAACTTTAAGTCAAACCCCTTTGAATTAAGTATGCGTAAGTGATGTTCCAAGAGGGGTTTTAACACACGAGTTCTGGAGATGTGAGGGGTCACTGTGCAGGTTGATTAATCCAATTACTTCTTTCGTATAAGGCTAACAGTCCGGTCTGGTGGAGAGGTCGCACTGCAATTAAAGGTGGATTTTGGTGCTGTTTGGGCACAGTTGTGCCCAGTGGGGAGGATGTTTGAGCTCAGGAGTGGTGGGGGGGTGTGCTGTGTACCCTGGATTTTGGGAGATGCTGGTGACACCCTGACTGCCACCAGTGTCACCACAGTTACAGCCAAGCAGCCACGGCTTTAAACATTTCCAGTTGAAAGCCCAGGTGTCCCCTGGCTGCATCCCTGCACGACAGAGCCAGGCTCCTCCCAGAGCCATTTTCATCTAAAATCATGTAATAAGGGGTGGTCACTCTCCTGGGAAGTGATCGTGCTTGTGAATTTCCCTAAAGCATTGCAAGGCTGTTATAGATAGAGGACTCTGAAAACCCAGGGCAAAATGGCATTTTTGACTGCTTGATTAAACCCAAAGGCTGTTTTGAACTGTTCATTAACAATCAGCTCTAAATGGTGTGTATTGAGCATATTTCGGATCCAGCTTATGTTCACCAAGGTGCTCACACGGAGTTTGGATGGAAAACGGGACAAGAAAGGCAAGGTTACATCACAGCACTGCTCAAGGTTTTGATTAATTGAGAATTACATGAGAGAAGGGTAATTAATGCCAATCAACAGGGATTTGCAAAAAGTAGCCTGGAAGGGTTTCACTCTTGCAGTATGACAGGCTGTTTGGTGAAAGTCATGCTAGGGACACTTGGCCTCTGCATGGAGTTTTTAGTTAAAAAAAGGCAAAAGCTGAGTCTGTAAAACCCCAATAACACTTCCTGTAATAAAAAAAAAAAATGGCTGCATGGCTGAGCTGTCTCAAAGGCTCATCCTGATTCAGACACTGGGTCAAGGATTTTTTTGTGATCCTGTGCAGTGTGAGAATGTTTTAATCAGTGCCTTGTAAGGAGAGGTGAGGAGTTTGGAGGAGCTGATTTGTCTGGGTGGTGGTGGGGTGTGGCCCTGGGCGTGGGAGCCAGGGGAGCTGCCTGGGGATGCTGAGGATGTTGAGCTCCCTGCTCCAAGGTGCTGATGCCCACAGCTCTTCCAGCTCTTGACACCTGCAAGTCAAGTCAAGTCGCCTGGTTTGGCTTTATTACCAGGCTTTTTGTGCTTCCCAGGGACTCTGCTGACATTTTGGGGGCTTGCAGAGCATGCCTCTGTCTGGCAGGGGATGGATGGTGATGGTGAGCATCTTGATGGGGAGCATCTGCAGGGCTGAGCGAGGCCTGAGAGAGGAGTAACTTGCTGTGGGGTGGTGATCCCCTGCTCCATGGACCCCAGGAACTGAGGCAGGGACTCCCACTGGTGTGCTGCTGGCTGGCATCTCTTAGTGCTGCTCTCATCCTGGTGAACACTGAGTTTTGAAGGGCTTTGCCAGGGTTTGCTTAATTCTGCCGTGGAGCACATGGTTGAACTTCAGAGGGAGAGCCCTGCCTGGCACGCCGTGGTTTCACCAGGTGTGGTTCCACCAGGCTGCTGCAGCTCCCAGCCTTGGCAGCGCTGCTGCAGAGCCACCCAGGGCTGAGGGCTGCTGTGTTTATTGTGATCCCAGACTGGAGGGGGCTGCAGAGAGACCTTGAGCACTGCCAGCTCTTGTTGACCAGCACAGCTCTGCTCCCGGACATCGTGGGCTGCTCCGAGGTGTTTGTGAGCACTGTGCAGGTGACAGCGGTGACAATGCACATCCCGTGTGCGTGGAGGCTTGTTGACCCTGAGTCTGGTTCTGTTTATTTTTAAAGGGTAGAGAAGGAAAGTGAAAACAAAAGTTGTTACATTGCCCAGAGCAAATCCTGGTCTCACAGCCCACGAGGCAGTTGCTCCCCAGCACAGCAGGGACTGCCTTTTTTACCCCAAATTGAGACCAGATTGTTTATTTGCACTGTCCCAAAGCACCTGGGGCTTTAGCTGGTTTAGCAGCATCTGATGACTTACTGGAAGAGGAATTTTGCAGCGAGAGCAGGGCTGTGTGTGCACTCAAGACCTTGACGCTGAACTTGTCACTCTTAATTAAACCTGCAGTAACAAGCAACGCCGAGATGCCACAGTAGAAGTGGCGGGGGAGGTGTTGGGAATACACGAGTTGGCTGTTAGTTACATGTAAGACCATCGATTAGTCTTGGAAATTGTCCTGAAAATCACACTTAATTAAAGTAAAGCCTTTAAGGGTACCCCCAGTATTTCCATCCTGGGGTCAAGGCTCGCCTGCAGCCCCCCCGTGCTCAGTGCCAGTTTTCTGTCTGCCTTTGGTGACATGAAGTTGGTGCTGTGATGAATTGAAGCCTTTTAAATGCCCCTTCATTAGATATGCTTCTAATGAGCCAGTGGATAAATGCTGCAGATGCTGCTTGTCCAAGCACTGCTCAGCTGCTGTGACACTTTATGCAAATCATCATCAGAGTTAATTTTGGGCAGAGGAATAAAACTCCACAAGGAGAAATAGAGCAGATTTAGTGCTGGTGGGAGACTTGGAGCCATCCATCAGTGTGACAGCTCTTCAGGGGGAGAGGAGACTATCCCCATGCCTCGAGGGCATCAGTGAAGCACATGGTTTGCTCAAATTCAGGGGCCCCTGCAGTTCTCCAGGATGGAGAGATGCTCTCCAAAATTTAGGAGCCCTGCCTTAAAGGAGGCATTGTCTGGGTGTGCATTTGTGTGTTTGTCCTGGGTTCATTTCCAGTAGCATGAGGATGGTAGGGAATATGAGGGATGGTGTAGATTATGCCCATCTTCCTGGCTCTGCTGTTGGGTTTTGCACATTTTTATCAGCCTTGGGAAACACTAAATTTGCTCATTTTCATGTTGAGGAATTAGAGGCACTCCTGCAGTGTGTCACTGTCTTTCTCTTTACATTTAACACTCTCAGTGGGTTAATACTTGCATTCGGTAGCTGAAAATGGTGTTTTTTGTGCTTTTTAAGAAGCAAAACACTATTATTTTTTTGCCCTATCCCCATAGCATGATGCTGTGTAGTGTGTCCTGCACCGTGAGTTGAAATGTCGATTTGCCAGTCATAACCTCTCCTTTCTTTCAGTGTTTGTGGGGTTTTCGGGTGAGGAAGAAGTTGGTCTTTTCCCATTAGAGGTCCCTCTGGGCTGGTGCTGGGGTTGCTGTGCTCGTGTGTGACCCTGCCAGCATCGGGACTGGGACAGAGCAGGGGGAGAGATGTGCAACCCTGGGACATCCCTGCCTGCCCTTACCGAGCAGGGACACCCTCTGCCACCCCCTCCTGTCCCTGCTGAGGCTTTGCCAGCTGGTGGAACCCAGCAGCAGGCGGAGAGGCCAGACCAGGGTGAGACACAGGGGTCAGCAGGTCCGGGAGTCACGGCACGGCTTGGGAAGCTCTGACCTAAATATGAGCTTTGCTTGTCTGTCAGGCAGGGCAGAAATCGCTCCTGGCATGAAAACCTCATTCAGAGGATGGGAAAGGGAGGATTATGGTTTGCCATCTGCCTCGATACTCGATGTTGTAAATAACAATAAAAAAGGTAATGATGCACAAGTCCCTTAATGGAGATATTTTGCCCTGCTGCCAGAGCACCTCGCCTGTGCCTTGCTGTGTCATGGGCGAAACAGATTTTTCTCCTGAGTCACTGCCAAGTGCGGCAGAAGGGAATTTTGAGGCTGCAGGGCACCCAGGAGAGCCATGGAGCTGCCTTTCCGTGTCCCCCTCCTGCCAGCACACAGCCAGTGGCTCTTTCCAGCACTCACAGGCATGATTGGTTTGCACAAACACATTTACCACAGCAAAGCAGCTCCTTCAGTAACCACCTGTACCTCCTGGGTAATGTGGGATCCTGCTGCTTTGGGCATCATGGCAATGGTGGGGCCAAAGCACCTGTGCTGGTGACCCCAGCTCAGCCGAGGACTGATTAACGAAAATTAATGAAGAGAAGTTTCTCTGATTTAGTGCAGAGATCAAGGGGGATGCTGTGGGCATCTATGCTGGGCTGCAAGTAAAGTCCTTGAGCCTCTTTAAATTATCTCTGTGGAGTGATCTTTGATAGTAGTTTAAAAAAGAAAATAGGGAAAAGAAGAATGACACCCAGAGTGTGTGATCTGACCGCTTTTAATTCAAAGTACAGCTTGTACTTTCCTCTTAGTTGAGAAGAGCACAGTTTGGGAAAACTTTAATTTTAGTAATAGATAGCTTGTGAGCGCTGGAGGGTGGTTGTTGGGCTGTTTCAGGGTAAGCTGCTTAACCATTCACATGCTGTATGTGTAAATACAAATATTCTTGGTAAGCTAGGGCTGGTGCTCCTGCTGGTTTTTCTTCTGTGTGTATTTTTTGTTCTATTCAAAAGCATCCAGCAATGCTGGATCACTGAACAATATAGAATGAGGTTGGCAATAAGCCCACTGCAAAGGGAGAAAAATAGAAGTGTGCTTGCATCACTGAGAAAAATATACATAGATTTGTCCCAATTTCCACCTTGTTCTGGTTAACCTTTTTGCGTTTACCTTTGATTGTTTTTTTGAAAAATCACTGTTTCTGTTTTCTACTAAAGTCCTTTCATAAGGTTTTCTTAACCTGTGTGGAAGAACCTTTGTCACGAGATACTATGTCTTAACCTCTGCTACTGAATCCCTTATGGTGAGGTGGTTGTTGCTGTTTTATTGTGGGTTTTATGGTGGGTGCTCTGCTGTGCCTTCCCACTATCTGCGGTTTGTTGGAAGGATGCCCCTGGAAAAGTACCCTTGACCCAGGAGCAATGAAAACTTCCCAGGGTAAGCTTTGAGTATTGGCATTCCTGAAATAACTCAGGGGAGGATTAAAACCCAGTAATAATAAAGATGGATTTGCTGATGTCCAGCTTGCCATGAAGACTTGCAACCGCCAAACGGCACAGCTGAAACCGAGATTGCTGATTTTTGGTATTCTTTGCTTAATGGAAAATTGCACAATTTTCTTAATGTAGTGGAAATGACCCTCTGTCTGCAGAGTTGTAACTCCTTGCCTGCAGAGCAGCATCTCTTCTCGCTGTGATGGAGCACATTGCCCAGAGCTTGCTGGGAGTGCCTTTGGCCAGCACTGAGGGCTCTGAAACACTAAAGCAAGACCTGCCTCTTCTAATTTAATGTTGGTTTTAATCTGCATCCACAGCAGCAGCCTGCTAAAATCTAAATCAAATCAGGAGGTGGGGATTGAATTTATTAAGCTTCTTCTTAAGCTGGGTGGAATAATGCAAGAGGCTGTGAGAACACTGAATGGCTTTAGTTTTACTGGGGACCTGGTTTTTAAAGTCCCAAAGTAAACAGTTTTTTTTGTTTGTTTGTGTGTTGGTTTTTTTTTTTTTAGAGGCTGAGAATGTGGCGCTATTTCTAGTTAATTTTAGCATGTTGTTTAAAGGCATCCTCGAAGACTGAAGCAATGTTTTTCTTTAAAAAAAAAAAAAAAAAAAAAAAAAGAGAAAATGTATGGAAACACTGGAGTGTCTGGAGGTTGAGTGGTTTGCTCAGGGTTGTGTCTCCTGAGCCCAAAGTCAAGTTCATCCTTCATTCCCAGTGCTCTGAGATGGACCTGCATGCCCTCTCCCTTTATAACCAGCTCCTCCAGAAGATCAAGAGGCTTTTTCAGCTCTGGGAAGCCAGGACAGGGCTGGTGGAGTGGCTTAACGATGCTGGGGTGTGATTAGGGAAGCAGCAGCTCACAGGGATGCTCTCTCCTGCCTGGGCAGCCACCTGCCAGCACCCTGGTTTTGGTGACACGGTGACTGTCACCTGTGTGGGGTTATTTGTCAGACAGGGGGTGTGAGGCTGCTTTGGAGGGAGCAGCTTGCAGAGGTGGGAGGCAGGGAATGCGGGGGGAGGTGAGGGTGGTGAGCCTAGCCTGACCCCAACAGGGGCTGCCCCAAGCCTCCTCAGGTTCTAATCGAAGCTGGCCTTGTAAAGATGTACCAGTGACAAAGTGCTTTTATTCCAGCGCCGTGTGGTTTGACATTTCTGGGGTTTATGGGTAAAGGGGAGGCTTGGTGGGGGTTTGTGCAGCAGCCTGCCCTGCCCGGAGGGCTGAGCACTCCAGGAGCACAGCAGAGAGGGGAGGATGGTGGAGAAGCTCAGCAGAATGAATGGTGTTCCCCTTTTTGGCTGTGTTTGTGCACGCACGAGAGGACAGCATTATGGATGCTCGGAGAGCTGCATTCACAGCAGCCTTGCTGACAGCCCCTGGCTCTGCAGCAGGGTGGGAAACACTCACTGTGGAGTTTGACCATGTTTGGGGTCTGCCAGCCAGGGAGTGAGTTATCCCCAGGGCTCCTGGGGCCTTGCAGACCCGTCTGTCCTGCAGCATTCTGTCCTGCCTGGCCCCTTGCACGTGTGTGTGCACAGAGTCTGGGAAAATCAGTTTAATTATTACTAAAGCTTGGTGGTTTTGTGGTCAGGGTGGCTGGTGGGATATGGAGTGTCCCACCACCAGGCTGTGGACAGTGGATGCTGAGAGCTGTCAGCCTCCTGTCACACCTGGGTGGCTCCTGGCTGTGGTTGGCCATGAATTGCTGAGGGTGACCTCTTGGTGCTGCTGGAGCTTCACCTGCTTCACCCAAGTTTCACCTGCAAAGCGTTCACAGCACTCAGTTTTAGGTTTCTCGGGGGTCAGCGTGTCCCTGTCTGCTGCTGCCTGTCCAGGCAGGCGCAGGGCTCAGCCCAGCCCCGTCTGCAGGTGGAAAATTTTCAGGGTTGCCAAGACGCAGCAACACCTTGTGTTTGAAGCTGCCCTGAGCTGGGTACATCCTGATCCTTGGCTATTTTGGGCATTTCCGGAGCGTGTCAGAATCTTGCTTTTTGCCAGCAGAGAGCTGGCACAGGATGGATCTGCGGTGGTGGGGCTGGTGGGGGTCCCAGTCAGCCCCTTCCCCACTCCAACCCCCTTCTTCAAGTCAGGGAGAGTGCTGAAGGCTCATGGGGTGCTAGAGCTGCTGTGCTGGGAAAATTCAAGTTTTTAAACTTCCTCCCTGCCCCTCCCTGGTGAAACTGTTGTTCTGGAAATACAATTGCGTGGCTCCATTAACATCTAAAGGTTCCCGCTGCTGTAGCTATTGAGCTGCTCTAAAAATAATTACATGTGATAACGTATAAAAATCTATTGCTTTTCAGCTGCAAAGAGGCCTGTCAGGCGGTGACTGCTGCTGTTTTAACTCGTTGGTTGCTACAAAATGTTACTTGGACTTCCTGTGCTGGGGTTTGGTTTCATACCAAGGCCAAAACTGCCTTCGGGGCTCTGGTGCTGCTCTCACTTGGGTGTGCTGGGATTTCCCCCAGTCTCTCGTGTTTTGAGCATGAATAAGGTTATATAGCTCTTGCTTCAATCGCCAGGAAGAGCAGAGCGGAGAGATGCCCCCAAAATTCCAATAAGTCAGTGGTTGTTGAGGGGCTCCTGTTGGCTTTTTAGGCTGGATGAGTCCAGCACCAGCCTGGTGTCCCAAATGAGTGTGCTTGAGATCGCCCAAAAATCACCAACAAAGGTATGAGCAAAAGTCAGATTTAATATGAAACTACAAAGCACAGCAGATTCGTTGGCAAGATTCACTCCATTTACAAAGGAAAACAAGGAAAAGAAAGCAACAACAAAACCAAACACAATTCAGGCAATCAGAACAGAAATTAATTGAAAACTACCTAGGGGGTGTGTGTGTGTGTGTGTGTGTGTATGTGTGTGTAAAGACACTGTAGATGTGGATGAAAAGGAATGTGGCTAAAGCTCAACAACACTTGAGCTTAACAGTACTTTAACTTAATTTACACATTAATTTGTAGCTTAACCCTAGCAATCTAACAGAAATAACAAATAACAGCATTAACCTAAATTATAGCTGTAACTATAATTTAACTTACAGATTTGCTATAGTATATGCACAGGGGTATGCATGCAGACAGAAATAGTCAGACAATAGCAAGAGAAGGTACCTGTGGAAAAAAAATCCCCCTCAGAGGAGAGTGAAAATACTCATTTTGGATGCTTTTGCATCTCCCAATGGAGGAAGGATCAGACCTTGAGTAGTGAGAATATCAGCTCAGGACACATCGTGTTTCAGTGACCCTGCAGCTATAGCAAAGCTGAGGGTTTCTGGCTCTGAGAGGTCCCACTCAGAGGGACATTGCTGCTCACAGGCTGCTGAGGTCCAGGAGAGCTCCAAGGGCCTCATCTTGGACAGCTGTTTGTGGGGGTGGACAAGAGAGGGCTTTAGTCATGACAAGCTTTCACGTGGCCACAGTTTGTGTGGACACTGTGTTTGGAGGTGTGAGAACAAGGATGTTAAGCCATTGAGGGGGGAGAAATGTTTTCCGCGGCTGCTGATGAGAAAAAGAGAAGGTTGTTAGGAGTTTGTGGGAGCAGAGAGTGTTTTTGATAAGGTGAGAAAGAGCTGAGTGCAGGTGGTGTTTTCAAGGCCAAGGCCTGAGAAGCATTTCTCATCTCTCACTGCAGCCTGGAAAGGAATGGAGGGGGATGTGGGGATGATGCACCACCACCCCAGACTTTGTGGGTCCAACAACCAAACCCCTCATGGGCACTTGGGCTGAGCTGCTCAGATCTGCTTTGGGGATTCCCCCTTGGTGGCCCTAACTTTGTAGATGCAAAAAAAGGTTAAATCTAATCTAATAATTAATTCATTTAAGTCTGAGAGTGTTCCTGGAGCCCTGAAGCTTGTTTGTGTTTTCATCTCCAACTGAAGGAGTTGGCTTTGGTGGTGTTGTTTGACTGCCTCGGTCCTTGGCTGTGGGTGTGGGTCAGGGCTTGCTCTGTGGGCACCAAACTGCCCTGTTTTGTGCAAAACAAGCACACTTTTGTGTAGGGTCTGCTGGGGGTGAATTGTGTTATTTCATAAAAGCCTTCTGGAAGGCTGTTTTTTTTCCCAGGGAAATTAAATTCCACATTTGCCTTGCGACTCTACCCTGCTTTGTTAGATTGGTAACAAGGCAGTGTACACCTTGTTCAGGAGAAAATTAGACTGAAAAATTAGACTTCTTGTCTTTAATTTACCCGAAGAACTAAAACTGGGTTTGTTTTTTCTTTTACTGAAATAAATGGTTTAGCTGCATTGACTTTACAATGAATGTGAGACTGTATTAAAGGAGAATTAATTTATTTCTCATTTAATTTCCTGACGTTTCCTCATGCTTAAACTTTTTCTTTCTTTCTCTCTTTCTTTTTCACCTCTCCAGTACACTAGGGTTTGGATCCCTGACCCTGATGAAGTTTGGAGATCGGCAGAAATTATCAAGGATTACAAAGAGGGAGATAAAAGCCTCCAGCTCAAACTTGAAGATGAAACTGTAAGCTTTTGAGCGTCATTACTCTTTTTAGTAATTTAAAGCTTCAAATTAATGTGTGAAGAAGCCTGAGACATCTCATAGTTTCTGTGAAGTAGTTTAAAACGTGTTTTATTGCCTTAACACTTCAGCTTTTCCCTGGCTGCCCCCTCCCTAGACACTTGTGTTACAGTGGGTTGCAAGAAAAGCCCTTGACCTCCATCATCTCTTTTCACCTTCTGGCAAACTTGTAATAGTCTGTGATATCAGGATGTATTTTTTTTTAATAGCAGCAGCCTGTTAAAAATGCCAGTTTGTGCTTTTTGCTGCTGAGCAAATTGTGGAGAGCACGGCTGGTGGCATCTACTCAACCTCGGGTATTGATGGAAAACCCACACATGGCTCAGAGGTGACTGCTGTGCCACAGCTTTCTCCATGCCTTAGTTTTTATCTCTAAGTATAATCTTACGTAAAACCCTTTTTTCTCCGCTTTATTTTTAAATAAGAAAAGCTTTTATAAGAGAAAAACACAAAACTCATTTAAATGTAGATGTTTTCTAGCAAGTGCTGGTTCCAAATGCACAAACAGCCCTGGCTGTAGTTTGTGTGCAGCCAGCAATAAATCATCCCCAGAGCAGGAGGGAGGCTGGGGAGGAGCAGCTGCTCTGTGCTCCACACAAAAACCTCATGGAGTGGGAAGTTGGGTGGCAGCAGGGCGTGCAGATGGAGTTACCCATGGCATTTGCATCAGCTGCAGGTTTGGTTTATGGGAGGAGAGCAGCCGTGCTATGTACCCGCCATGAGGTGCCTGGTGTGGCAGGAAGAATAAATACATTTTTCATGAAGAATTTCACCTAGACCATCTTTCTTCACTGGGCAGGTGGGGTTTCCTGAGCTGTCTAGATGGTGATCTGCTCTGTTACTTAGAGGACTTGGTAGAGACCACTCTGAATTCAGCATGTTCCAAGCAGGGCGAGCAATTCCCATCCTCTCTGAGACAGCCTTTCCCACACCGTGGGGAGCATTTTCACCATACTGCTTATGGGAATTTGGAGAACAGGAATGAGATGTAGTTGATTAGGCAGTTCATCAGAACAGTTTTTCTTTCAGAGCCGCGTATGCAAGGGCTGTTGGCAGTGTGTGAGTGTGCAAGGTTTGCAAAGAGCCTTGTTGATTTTGGGATCTGCACCCAGTGCTTGGTTTCTTCTGTTTCTTCTTCCTGGCGCAGCCTCAGCTGCTTTTGTTGTCCTGCCCAGTTTGCTCTTCCAGCACAGGACAGCTTTCTGGGGAGGATAAAGGAGGGGGAATGCTTGATGCCTTTTTACCCTCCACAGTGATAAATCTAGATGGGGAGATGCACAGATGCCACCCTGCAATCTCTGGGAAGCACCAGGCATAGAATCATCATAGAATCATAGAATGGTTTGGGTTGGATGGACTTCAGAGTTCTACCCCATGCAGTACCACCCTCTGCTGTGGGAAGGGACACCTTCACTATCCTAGGCTGCTCCAAGCCCTGTCCAACCTGGCCTTGGACACTGCCAGGGATCCAGGGGCAGCCACAGCTTCTCTGGGCACCCTGTGCCAGAGCCTCACCACCCTCACAGACAGCAATTCCTTCCCAATATCCCATCTCTCCCTGCTCTCTGGCACTGGGAAGCCATTCCCTGTGTCCTGTCCCTCCATGCCTTGTCCCAAATCCCTCTGCAGCTCTCCTGGAGCCCCTTTAGGCCCTGGCAGGAGCTCTGAGCTCTCCCTGGAGCTTCTCTTGTCCAGCTGAACACCCCCAGCTCTCCCAGCCTGGCTCCAGAGCAGAGTTGCTCCAGCCCTGGCAGCATCTCCGTGGCTCCTCTGGCCTGGCTGCAGCAGCTCCAGCTCCTTGTGCTGTTGTTCCCAAGGCTGACACAGTGGGTGCCTGAGTGTTCACCTTATCCACAGGAGCTCCTTTTGTCCACCTGCGCTCGACCTGCCAAAATACATCTGCTGCAACTGCTGAGTGCTACGACCCCCATCCTCCTTTCCTGGTTGAGATCTCCAGCAGTTTCAGTACTTGGGCGGGAATTATTTTTTTCCTCTTTAATTTGGATATTTTCCTGGAAACTAACGGGGCTGAGGAGTCCTGCAAGGTCTAATCTTTTTGTGCAGCTGAATTCAGTATCAGCAGCTTTAAAGTACAAGGATATGAAAGGATTACCAGGTGTTGTAGGTAGTAGCTTAATAAGCATGTCACGGTGAAACACGGAACATCTCATTTTGGAGTTGTGCAAGAGACCCAAGGTTTCTGGGAGTGCCCTGTTTGATGCTTTTCTGTATGAAGCCCTGCCTGGATCTGACTCATATTGGGCTGGAAAGCTGTAGAAAAGGGAAACAGCCCTTGTGTGCATCAGGTTGGAGGTACTCAGCGCACATATCTTCGGGGGATTCAAAGCTGTGGCAAGCCTTTTGTTCCTGACAGCCAACATGCATTACCCAGCTGTTCAGTGCTTCTCTTTTGTCCTTGTGCTTTAAGTGATTTTTCATGGGTTTTGTGGTTTCTGGCTCTGCTCTGTATGCAGGAGTACTCCCTCCGAATGAAGAGCTGACTTTTAAATATCACAAGGCATCCCTGGTGTGTTTGCCGTTAAGATGTGAGGCTGAGTGCAAACTCCTGAAAATTGGCATTGACAACGTGGAATTTGAGGATAAAACCAGGCTGAGGTTGTCAGACATGCTGAGGGAGCCTGTCCTTGTGCACTTGGGTCAGCTTTCCTAGTGCTGTTCACACAGGCAGTGATCCTTGCTGTGGTTTTGCTTGGAAACTGGGAATTCTCCCTTCTGTTGGGAGCTGAGCATCAGGCCTCCTTTCTGAAGCACTCTGTGGGAAGCAGAATAAGTGGCAATTTTTTTGCATCCTCTGTAAAGAAAAAAATTACGTTTTTTCTTTAGTTGATAGCTCTGTTGCTCATTTGGGGATGAGTCAAAAATTGCATAAGGGTACCCATATGCCAACTTCAGCAGCATAACCTGGCTCATCAGACACTTAAGCAGCAGGGACTCTGTGCTTCTTCATGTCCTCTCTGCCTCAAGGGAGTCAGGTTTTGGGTATATGTCCCAAACGAGTGTGCTTGAGATCACCCAAAATACACCAACAAGGGTATGAGCAAAAGTCAGATTTAATATTAAACTACAAAGCACAGCAGATTCGTTGGCAAGATTCACTCCACTTACAGAGGACAGTTAAAACACAACAGGAGAAAGAAAGGACGTCGAGTAGTGAGGGTGTCAGCCCAGGACACATCGTGTTTCAGTGACCCTGCAGCTATAGCAAAGCTGAGGGTTTCTGGCTCTGAGAGGTCCCACTCAGAGGGACATTGCTGCTCACAGGCTGCTGAGGTCCAGGAGAGCTCCAAGGGCCTCATCTTGGACAGCTGTTTGTGGGGTTGGACAAGAGAGGGCTTTAGTCATGACAAGCTTTCACGTGGCCACAGTTAGGGTGGACACTGTGTTTGGAAGCGTGAGAACAAGGATGTTAAGCCATTGAGGGGGGAGAGAAATGTTTTCCGTGGCTGCTGATGAGAAAAAGAGAAGGTTGTTAGGAGTTTGTGGGAGCAGAGAGTGTTTTTGATAAGGTGAGAAAGAGCTGAGTGCAGGTGGTGTTTTCAAGGCCAAGGCCTGAGAAGCATTTCTCATCTCTCACTGCAGCCTGGAAAGGAATGGAGGGTGGGGTGAGGATGAACCACCACAGTATGAAAATAACTTGAATTAAAAATGAGCTGAGAAATGGCTCTGATGGTAAGAATGTGGTCTAGTTTGATATGAGGCTGCTTTTCCAAGAGCGGGAAGATGCTTAGGTCAGATGAAGCTGTGGTTTTCTGTTACTGCTCAGAGGTGCCTAAAGGCTCTTTCTTCCAAGACTGTCCTGAAAATAACTCAGGTATTCACAACTGGTGCTTGTGGACCTTCAGTGTCCACCAAGGCTTTGTGGTGGTCAGCTCAAAGCCATTACCATGTGGGCGACCTGTCACCTGGCAGTCTGTCATCCAGGTCCCTGTAGCATTTAGGGGCTTTTAATTTAATTTAGAGCAGGATGTGTAACTATTTTACAGCAGCAGGAGTTATGCTTGGAAAAGTTACAAGCCATTAAAGGAGCTGTTGTTTTTTGTTCCTCGTGTGTCTCTTCAGCTCTACGAATATCCCATTGACCTCCAAGGGAATGAGCTGCCCTCCCTACGCAACCCTGACATCCTGGTGGGACAGAATGACCTGACAGCCCTGAGCTACCTGCACGAGGCCGCGGTGCTGCACAACCTCAAAGTCAGGTTTCTCGAGTCCAACCACATCTACACCTACTGTGGTGAGTGTCCAGATCACACATTCAGCTCTTGGAAGGTTGTGGGGCCACAGAGAAACCCCTTGAGACCATAAACCAGAGGCTGCAGTGTGAGGAAAGTCTGTGGGCTGTGGGTTTGTGGTGGGTGGGAGGCACAAGGGTTTGTCAGCAGGATGTAAAGCCAGAGGTTTTTGAGGGCTGTTGCACTGTGAGCTTGCTGAGCTCATGGTCCATCTACTCCGAGTGAGAGCATCTTGTCAGAGGAGTTTGAGGCCAACCTTGCATGTGCTTGGCAGCCTCCACAGGGAAAAAGTATTACCTGGCAAACCAGTGGAGAACAGCAGCATGCCAGGAAGAATGATCCTGCTGAGGAATGTCTGTAGTAGCTTTTCCTCTGGAAAAAATGCAAAACACCTCCTGACACTGCTATTTTCTTCCTTTTCTTCATGGCTTTGGGAATCATCTAACTCCTGAATTCAGAGCTGGAGGAGGGCAAGTGTGAGCTTAGGTTTTTGAGGGGGGTGCCTTGCCAAAACTCTTCAGGACAGAAGTTACCTGTGAATGGACAACAGCAAGTTGCAGCTTAAAAATCTAGAAGAAAAGAAGGCAATTCGTAGGATCCCAGACTTGTTTGGGTTGGAAGGAGTTTCAAGGATCATCTTGTTCCACCCTCTGCCATGGGCAGGAACATCTTCCACTAGCCCAGGTTGCTCCAAACCCTGTGCAGCCTGGCCTTGGACACTGCCAGGGATCCAGGGGCAGCCACAGCTGCTCTGGGCACCCTGTGCCAGGGCCTCACCACCCTCACAGCCAGCAATTCCTTCCCAATATCCCATCTCTCCCTGCCCTCTGGCACTGGGAAGCCATTCCCTGTGTCCTGTTAAGGCTGGTGTGTACAGCTGTGATTTAGTGTTGCAGTTTAGGGCTGTTGAGGAAATGCTTGGCAGGAGGAGGTGACTTTTAAAAACAGTGCCCTGGAAATACGTAGCCTCTGTGGCTCTCAGTAATGCTCTTTCAGTATTTAATGATGTGTAGTGTTGGACTGCTGGCATTACTTGCAGCCTTTTGCAGCTGCTCTCAGCCAGAAGCAGTGAGGTTTCATGGCTGCAGCATCTTGTGAAAGTTCATGATCACCTCAAGCAGTGTCATGTGAATGAAAACACAGGGGTTTGGGCTTTAGCTGCAGAGCTCTGCCTGGGTGCAGACCTCATGCTTTGGTTAGAAAGTGGTTCAGAAGGGCAGAAAAGGGCCTGTTTGAGGTGGGGACAGCAATTCAGCTTGGTTTGCCTTGTAGTTTTGGTGAGTAAGGGAAAACTGGTGGATGACCTGAGCAGAACCAGGAAGCGAACAGGAAGGAGCAGGG